>OY978006.1:11000823-11600823 GCA_963854515.1 Pandemis heparana
GTTTATAATATTTCGAATGAACTTAACGGTGAATCATTAAAAACTCTTAGGGGCAATTATGTCGATATTAATCGCACAAAAGGCGAGAGTTGTAATTGTTGTAACCTCCGTCTGTGCCCAATCGTGCTGCGGTGGACTCAGTGACGTCCGACGCATATACAGAGTTACAAAAGAAATGGCCTTTTATATTTGTGGTGAAATTGGAGATCAGCTCCAGGCCAAAAGAAGAGATGGAATGCCTGTCCACATTAAGATAGTTCTCATGCACGCTAGACACCGAATCTTTATGATTAGGTAAACTAGGCAAACTAGAATTAAATAATGAACTGTGTGAAATGATGTTTGATTTTATGTTTTGTTTAATTATTGTGCTATTGTAATACTGTAGAGGCTGGAAGCCGTAAGTAGGCCTTCTAATCCATGTATGTTTTGTTTGCCGGAGAAGTGTCCGGCAAAATAAAATAAAAAAAAATGTCACCTCGGCGCTCTGGCATGTTCGGTATTAATCTTTTCGACGGCTAAAAGCTTAATTGGTAACCCCTAAGAACAGAACCTTTGTGAGGGTAGGTGCCCGCCTAGAGTAAACTTTTGGTTGATGGAAGACTACATATTAAATTAGAACTGGTTTCAGCGTGGGTAATTTTAGTTGAAAAAATATCGGTTCTGCCTTGCTTTACTAAATTATTTATGAAAGCACAAGGAATGTATCCATTCGGTCGGTAATAAAATATTTATTAGGTCATCAAAGTTTATAGGTTCGTAACAATGGTTCTTAGGCAACAGGTCACACAAGTTTATCTGATAAAAGTTCGACAAAGCGGATTGTTTGGATTGGTGAAGCAAAATGCATGGTTTTCCGGTAACGGTATTGGGTATCTTGTACTCTTTTCTAAATATATTCTCATAGTGGTTTTGAAAGCGGGATCAAAGATATCTGCAGTCGGGTTGGTTGAAAATAAGCCTTTTAATTTTTTCAACGTAATGCCTTGTTCCTTTAGCTCATTTACTAACTCCGAGGCGACCTCTGCGTCAACAGGATCTTTGGTGTTCAGTACAGATGGTTTATGATGTACCTTTCCCTTTAAAGGTTGACGGTCTGTAACAAAGTGGGTAAGGTAAGCCGAGTTAGCCGGGGCAAGATGGAAATGGTTTTTGACGAGATGGACAGTGTGTTTTTTAAATGTCACAGCTAATATTTGAGTGCCAATAGGTTTTTAAATTAGGAACTAATCACAGATATCAAAATGAAAAGTCTGTATCTTATTTGTAGATGATGATGCAGCCCACGGGTTGATATTGAAAAGTGGGGACTAAAAAATATTTCTTACTTTCAGTTTGATTTTGGAATAATCCCGATCCCATCTTATAGGCATCAAATGGTAGCGGGTGGGGTAACTCACATAATAATGTATTCATTCTAGATTTTAATGTATGCGCAAGACGGCAAAATTTATAATTTTAATTTATTGCTGCTGTGTTATATCTATATACGAGTACATTAAAATACACGACTCTCCCGCCCCCTCCGCAAGCCGCTTCACCCCTTCCCCCCTTGAAAAGTGTCGGGTTGACAGATTTTCTCAAGTTTCAGGAATTTCCGCATTTCCGCGGATTCCATAAAATTCGAGTTTATTCATGAGAATCGCATGGTCAACTGTATCAAAGGCGGAGCTTAGGTCAATAAATAAACTTGTTACTCTTCTCCCCTCATTAAGTTTAAGTACTAGTTATATCATCTACTAGAGAGTCAATAGCGTCAGAAGTCCCTATGTTTTTTTGAAATCCAAATTGCCTAGGACTTATGACGCAATTAGACACAAAATGATCTAGCAGACGTGATTTGATTAGTTTCTCAAATATTTTTGAGAGAACCGGGAGAAGAGATATTGGCCGATAATTTTCAAGGGCGGTCTTTTTTCCTTTTTTATAGATAGGTATAACCCTAGCCACTTTTAACTGATCAGGAAATACTGAAAGATCAAAACATTTATTAAAGAAGTAAGCCAAAGGTTCTGCCAGTAAATCCACGCAATCCTTGATCACAGAAATAGGCATCTCATCAGGACCATAAGATTTTTTGTTTTCAATAGCTTGATCTACATATTTTTATTATTTCGGTTGAAGTAACTGTTTTCCAGGAGATGTCGTTGAATTTTTTGTTGGTGGAGTGTTTAAGGAAATTTACAGCAGAACTCAATTCACCTGTGCTTGGGTTATTATTATAATCGAAACCTATAGAAAATAAGTTGGCCACCTTTAGGATAAGTTTACCATGGTGATTATTGTGTGATTTATTACGATATTTGTTCACAATATTCCATATGATCTTAGAAGATCCTGATTACTGATTTCTGATTGAACTGCTGCCCTTTTTGCGTTTCTGACAACTCTTTTAATAAACATTCAAATATTTTTGACGGTATTCTAATATAGATTTATCACATGTTTCCCTACTTAAATTAGTCAAAACCCGCTTCATTTTACTGGCCACTTTAATGCCATTAGTAATCCACTTAACTTTAGAATTCTTTATTAATTTTATTTTTTGCTTACTTTTCCTAAAGCTTTCATGAAAAATGTCCAAGATAGTTTCCAGAAATCCATCAATACCTAAGTTATGCCAGTTGATAGATTTCAGTCTATTTCGAAATAACTGTAGGCTTATCTTATCGTTTACAAATCTTTTTTCTTTGACCACAGAACGTTTTTCGGTACTATTCATTTTACTAGCATCGGTAATCAGTTCACAAAATATAGCAGCGTGTCCGTCAGTAATACCATTATGATCTATTTCAGTGGACAAAATGGAATCCAGCGGCAAATTCGTAATGTAGTTGTCGATGCATGACTGAGAATCGTTTCTTCTGTAAGTGACATCATCTATAAGATACCTAAAGTTATAACATTTTAACAGGTTTACAAAATCATTTCGTTGCTTACTATTTATCAGCATATTCACGTTAAAATCACCACAGATAATAGCCATTTTATTAAAAAGCTGCTCTAACAATATTTCAAATATTTCCATAAAAGTTTCAAATTTTTTACTATATGGGCTTCTATAGCAACAACAGATATGCAAATTCGTACTTATATCTCTTATGCCACAAATTTCAAACCCTTCGGCTGAATACAAATTGGAACAGAAATCCAGATTCTGTGTCTCTGTCGTTCAGAGCCAATATTAAAGTGCCACCTCTTTTTTTTTGTGGGACGAGTGTTATGACAAACTACTTTATAATTTTGTAGACTTAGAGAAGAAACAGAGTTCTTGTTAAGAAAATGTTCACTAAAACACACAAATTGCAGTAGTCTTTTTTGCTCTTCAAGATAAATCTCTAATTCGCTTATTATATTCGCTATGCCACACACATTTTGATGCAGCAGCTTCAATGTATCAATGCGCGTTGAGCCTTTGGACACGAAAAAAATCATCATCATGTTTAGTGCTAGTTATGTCATAGTCTGAGCCGTTCGAGATCCAGGAAATATTATATTGCAAGTTTTCAATGATGTTTTTCATGCCGCGATTATTTAATCTTCCGCTCCTAATCGAAAACATATTAAAAACTAAGTTTGCATTACAATCATAGACAAAGAAGCGTTGATTATGGTTATGTAAATCTTTGAACAACAAGTAGTTAAATCTGTCTACCCTTTCATTAAACAGAGGCCGGTTACATATAAATGTTGGGCAGCATAAGATAATATTAGTAAATTGTATACTTTCTACAACTTCTCTTATGTGAAGCACCAGTGCGTTTACATCAGTCAGTTCTTTAAAGTCTTCTTCCCCAATAAGGATCACACAGTAGTCATTCCTTGTCATATTACATAGGCGCGCCGGTAATCCTTTAAGCAGCTGCCTTACTCCTGCACCAGGCATAATATGATGAAAATAGGATAACTTTTGAAAAATATTGTTATCTCTTATGATAATTACTATTTTACTTGTATTATATATATATGTATTATATTATATATAGATAGGTCTTCAATAATGATATTAAGGTTTCTGATATATTTTTTTTCTAAACTGAATAGTTTGCGCGAGAGACACTTCCAAAGCGTACATTTTTAATAATCTTTGATGCACCATAGCTAGGAAACTATAAATCGTATCAAAATGAATGCAAGTACTTATTTGTAGGTAATTTAATGACAAATAATTCAGTCATTGATGATTTTGTCCTAGCTTATATAGTTTTCCTGAAAATTGAGAAAATCTGTAAAACGGTACACTTTCAAGGGGGGGAGAGTAGTGTATTTTAATGTACTCGTATATAGGTATAACACAGCTTACACAGCAGATGTGTGAAAAAATTATAAATTTTGCCGCTAAAAAATCTAGAATGAATATACTATAAGTACTTACCTAATTCAGGACTAATAGTCGATGCTGTTGTTCTCACGCTTCGACGTTGAGTGACAGTAGCAGCATTCTTCATCGGCTTACTCAATGCAGGTGTCGCAGGTGGGTAAGTTTTGGTGGTGGGCGAGGGCGACAGTGAAGTGTCAATGGGTGGCACAGGCGTCGTAGACAGCGTTGTGGAATTTGATGATTCCTGCGCGCTACTTGCAGTGGCTTGCGAGGTGGCTGCTGCAGTAGGACTAACCGCAGTTGTAGTTGTAGCGGTTGATTGTGTAGATGTCGTCACTAATAAGAAATCATGTATAAGAGTTTAGAAGATTACGTTACGGTAAGGCCTACTTTTGACTGTTAAAATTATCTACTTGTAGGTACTCACAAACTGTGGTAGGGGTATCATTAAATGGGTCGTTGTCATAGTCGAATCTTCTAAAATCGGATCCTGCAATAAATCAGTTGAGTGCGAATTATTATTTTGTAGGTAGCTAGCTACGCTATTAGGAACAATAATATACATATAAATGTAAAAAAAAATAGGTAATGAAACTTTTCTTCATTGGTTTCTCACATTGTTGCTGATGAACGGTGGCCGTTTTTTCGGTAGGTAATAAAGGTAAGGCATATTATACCTGTTATAAATATTAAGTGCAAGTGCAAGGTTTACCTCTTGGTAAAGTTTCTTTGTAGTAAGGTGCTATTTTATCTCTCTGCGATTGTCCTATGGCAAGTGAAAATATTTTACAGATTAAGTAGTTCAATATCGATTACGGTCCGGTCATGATTTCGCGCGACCATAGGCAAGCGGTAGTACAATGTCAAGTACAGGGGCCTTACCATGACGTCTTAATGCGATTCAGTTTAGGTTCGCTTGCTGTCAGGTTCATACTAAAAGTGACAGCTAAAACTTCAACTGAGTCGGAATTAGGACGTCATGGTAAGGCCCCTGGTTATGCTTACTGCACTGCGCAGTGAAGCATGCCACCTGTAATAGATGATGGACTTGGGTGGTGAGAATAGTGGTGATGGAAGTAAAACCCAAGTCACTAGCTGGTGTTTAAACGTATGAGAACGTATATGAACGCTTTATTATTATCAAGCCTTACCTTATTAGCCCACCCAATGAAGCCCAAAAACAGAGTCTCTGGGGAAAAAACTCGTGTATACAGGCCCCTCTTCTCCACTGGGCACTATGGGCACGTGCCCAGGGCCCCGCGATCGAATGGGGCCCCCTAGTTCCTGCCAGATTACCAAATGATAACCGATATTTAGGTCATAGGGGCCCCATGATCCTAATGTGCCCAGGGCCTCAAATAGTTTAAAGACGGCCCTGCGTGTATAATCGAATTTTGGCATAGTTGTAGAGAATGGTGTTTTAAACCACATACTAAAAGTACTTATGGTTAGGGGTGGAGCTAACGGGTGGGGGGAGGAGGGTCTAAAGGTCCCTTTTTTTTAGTTTTTCGTTAATAACTCGTAAACGGTGGCCCATAGCAAAAAATAATCTATGACGAAATTAATCTACATAAAATTCTCTACATAAAAGATATTTTACATGTTTTCTCTGGGATCAATATTACATGAGATATGGACGGAAGAAGATGGACATTAAAAAAATAAACATTTCTTCAAGTTACTGGAGTGTCTTAGAGCTTGGGCCTTGCACTTTTTGAAGCCACTTCTCTCAGGGGCACCTATAGGTAAACTGAGTCGATTCTGACCTGGAGCCAGGAGCAGCCATCGTGCAGGAGCCCGGGGGAGGGGAAGGAACAGTGACTCCGTTGCGATCAACTTTGAGCTCAATTTGTTAGTAAATAAAGCACGTTTTATTTACTAAGAAATTGAGCTTAGAGTTAAGCGCAACGGACTGCATCGTGTTTGGTATCATTTTCGGATAACTTAAGGATGCGGAATTCAGTTTTGATATGATAATTGTACCTTGTCATATAAAAAACGAGATTTAAAAAAAATATATCAAAATTATGATTTCTCTTTTCTTTCATAAATCTTGTATAATACAAAAACTGCCAATTAAAACTTTATGAAAAAAATATGTATGGATGGCTATCCATACATATTTTTTTCATAAAGTTTTATTCAGGATTATAAAAATACTAGATATGTAGCTGTTGCCCGCGACTTCGTCTGCGATAAATTCACTTATCGCTATCCCGCGGGAACTATGCAGTATTTCGGGATAAAAACTATCCTTTGTCCTTTCCCGGGACTGTGACTATCACTGTACCAAATTTCAATAAAATCGGTTCAGCCGTTTCGCCATGAAAGAGCAACAAACATCCAGACGTCACAACTTGCAATTTTTCGCCTTTATAATATTCTATGAAAAGTTACTAGTTATTTATTAACCAGAAATAAAGCCAACGTCTTAAAATTTCCCAATAATTAGATTTAAGTTGATGTATTTGCCTAAGTTATGCAAATAACAAGCTCAGAACGAAAAGTGCCTTTGGCGAACCTGTTTTCCGCGCGGCAATATATTTTTTTTAAAAGTATTTAGTAGACAATAATATTAACAATGTATGTATTTTTATAATCCAGAATAAACAGGCTATCCATGCATATTTTTTTCAAGGCGTTTTAAGTGGCAGTTTTTGTATTATAAAAGATTTTTGAAAGAAAAGAGAAACCACATTTACATATTTCAAAAAAAACTCGGTTTTTATATCACAATGTATAATTATCATATCAAAAATGAATTCAGCATCCTTAAGTTATCCGAAAATGATACCAAACACGATGCAATTACATACTTTATTTACGAAGATATTGAGCTTAGAGTGGAGCGCGGCGGAGCCACTGTTCCTCCCCCTCTCCCGGGCCCCTGCACGATGGCTGCTAGCTCCAGGTCAGAATCGACTCAGTTTACCTATAGGTACTCTTGGGCGAAGTGGCTTTAAAAAGTGCAGGGTCCAAGCTCTAAGAGACTCCAGTAACTTAAAGAAATGTTTTTTTTTATTGTCCATCTTCTTTCCATCCATATCTCATGAAATATTGATTCCAGAGAAAAAATGTATAGAATATTTTTTGTAGAGAATTTTATGAAGAATAATTATCTCTTAGGTCATTTTCTGCTATGGGCCACCGTTTACGAGTTATTTATGAAAAACGAAAAAAGGGATCTTTAGACCCCCCCTCCCCCAGTTAGCTCCACCCCTAACCATCAGTACTTTTAGTATGTGGTTTAAAACACCATTCTCTACAACTATGCCGAAATACGCTTATACACGAGTTTTTTCCCCCGAGATTCCTTCGTTGGGTGGGCTATATATACAGTTGGATTGTCGCTGATAGAAGTAATATGCGTTTATGTAGCAGTAAACTATTGTGTTAGTGCTAAACACAGAAAGTGGCCAATCGCCATACTACACACCGCCCGCCATCGCACCGTGCCACGCAGTCATTACCAGACTACGGTGAAGCTCAAATAGAGTGTATATATGTGGCAAATGTATGTCTGTTCCTATGTCCTCTCTCTGACGTCTTCATGTATATCTACTTACTTACCCTACATACATTTCTTAAAATATACCTACGTCTTAGGTACGATCGTTGTCGTGGCCGGGCCGGTAGGAAAGAACGGCTGAGACGTACCTACCTACCATAGGGGGTTCACGGAAATACCGACGACGGGGTACATCTAAAAATAAAAATTGTTATCAACTATGATGTTTCATGTTTTGAAAACTTACTTCCCATCCTACAGTTTTGTTAAAAATATACCATAATAATAGTAGTCTGGGATACGTCGCCGAAAATACCCTGCAATGGAAAAAATACATTATTACACTTAGCAAAATGAACGCATTCATTTTATAGAAACGTACGAAGTTCCTTACGGCGTGGTACTTGATATTGTTTGTGGTGTAGTGAAAAAGGCTGTGCTGGCATGGGTATATCGTAGTACGCCATAGCGGCTGGCGTGGTCATGGCGGGCCTGGACAGTTTCGGTTGCGCGGGCGCCGGCGCTGAGGCCGCTGGGAGCGGAGCACTGCTGCCATTTGTTGAAGACTCTGGACAATTAATATTTACTTTTTGGAATGAATTTTCACGAGGTGATTTATCCAGATATGGCAAAAGACGTACGGTTTTCGAGATTTTCAATAACCATATACTTACGCATAGGTACGTATTTAGTCTGTGGTATCATACTCTAAGGTGGCGTCAGAAACGTCACCCACTCCAAAGAGATCTTATAATTTAATGCAGTGGCAACCTCGTGGCAATAGGTAAGTAAGTACAGTACAGTCAGCGTCAAATAGTTCGTGACACACAAATTACCTAGCCAAATAGTTCGCAACAAACACTTACAGTTGAAATACCTTGTTACAGTTGAAATAAGGTCGTGTTACTTTTTGGCCATTTTGGGTGTCACAAACTATTTGACGCTGACTGTACCTAGATTACACGTATCCACTCACTCTGTTATAAGGGTCATATACATTTTTTTGTTCGCGTCTCTGCTGTGGACATACTTATTTTTAAGTCAAGTCTACATCGGCGTGTGGGACGCCTGGCCAACTTTCGGCCCATTTAAATAGATAAACCTTAAGTTTTCCGACTCGGAGTCGCTAATTTTATGCCCACAGGACAAACAACTTTTGTTTCTTACGGTGTGTATGTCTCATTAACTCACTCTCACTGCTTTGAAAATTTGTTAGGTTCCTTTAAAGTCACACCTAGACAAAGCGTTACATAGGTAAATGAGAAAAACGCACGCACTGAAAATTTCCCATGACCATGTGGTCTTTGTTTGCCGTAGTTTTTGGTAGTTTTTAACCACTCTTATCATTATTGTTTTGTCTGTGCAAATGTACACTCACCCGAGATGTGGTTTCCATTACTTCCGTTTGTCGTGCCAAGTGTAACGTCGGGAGCCTCCGTCGCATTAGCAGCACAAGTGGCTTGCTCGACTTCGTCGATCACGCTTTCATCTCCGTTGCGGAGCTGTATATTTTGCCGTAGGAGCTTGACGTACTCTACGACGTCAGATAATTAATAATTCATCATCATCATCATGTCATGTTGCACGCGTTCTGCTGCCCGGTCTAACGGAACGTTGCCTGCGTCTTGTGTGAAAATTAATTTCGCGAATCAGATATATAAATCATGTAAATAGGTATCCAAATTATATGTTATTAGCAATTGAAACGAAAATAAAAACATTTTGTTCAATTTTATTTTACAAAGACTTAAAAATTTAAGGGATCCTCTTCAAAATAAATGTAATATTTTACTGAGTACAATTTGTTTCTAAACTAACTGGCCTCGCCGACGCCCATCTAAACCTCCAGTAAACAATATCTCTTTACTTTACACAGCGTTACCAATCCATAAGTCTTAAAACACTTAGTTGTAAAAATTAGATAGGAACCTACACCAGATCTGGGCAAGTCATATCTAAGTTTATGATATAAATAAATTGTGGACGCTGCATACCTCATACCTGTTTTTAAGATGTCAACCAAAATCAAAGCTTGATTTAATTTGTCGTCATCAGATTCATTGTTAACTTCTTTTATCTGTAACGTGTCATCATGTAGTGCGTTTTGCGGAGTAAAAAGTATACAGAGTCCGAGTCCAATGAACAAAATATAAACCATAACTAAAACATTTTCTCGCCCGTCAAAATCCTTGAAGTGGAGAGTTGTAAAAATTGCAAATGTAATACGTTTTAAATTTCTATCAATTTTTGTTTCATAATAAAATAAATTGAATTTGGTCAATACTATATGTGAGGCGAATAAAATGATTTAGGTACTTTGTTGTTAACCTTGCAAAACAAAGTTAAAATATATATTATTTTATAATATTTTGAAATAACACATGAGAGCTTTATTTCTGTATGACGTATATTTACAAATTAGGTAAGTATGTTTTTCTAAGACTGTCCGATGTCGTCTTGCCAAAAACTCCCGACGTTGTTGTAGGGTGACTGCATTTCCGCAACCTCCAGCGACTTGCGAGGCTGCACCTAGTAGGTACGTAATTAATTAGATTATACATCTTACTTCTCCGTCTATCCAATGCATTTATTGTTAACGCAGTAGACATTTTCCTGTCCCTTAGCTATTATTTAACTAGCTATAGAATGAAGCTCCTCTTCAGACTTTCGGGAAGCATACGTGATGTTTGCAAGCATTGCGCATAAATCTGAGATAATTAAGGTGCGACCACACCGCCGCTTAAAAAACGGTGACGTTACGGAATCGCAACAAAATGTATGAAGAAACAGTGAGAAAACGTGACGCATGCGACACGTCACTTCGTATACGCGGCGGTTTGATCGCACCCTAAATCACACAACCACAGAATAAATAATAGTACTAAAAACAACGCATACCGCTACCGCATACACAGTAGGCAAGGAGGTACCGAAGTACCTATTTATGTTATTGACTCTAATGTTTTTATAGCCAATATTTAATCGCCGTGGCATATACACATGTGTAGAAATCTAGGAATTTATTTGTAATTAATTTACTACAATGATAATAAATGATATACCTAAGTACTTAATGTTTATTTTTTTGTGAATTGTGAATGTGAATGCAGCGTGAGGTCCCGGGTTCGATCCCCGATTGGGGCAGATATTTGTATGAAAAATACGAATGTTTGTTCTAGAGGTTGTTTAATAATATAATAATAATAATAATAATAATGTTTTATTTCAGGAAAAGTACACATCTTATATAAAATATCTCACGTACAATAGTACATAGTCATTAATAGATAATTCTTAAGTAAGTAGTTTACATACGAATGTTTAAATAATGTGTACCTATGTATTTATCTATGTGTATAAGTATGTTTGTCCGTCGTCTAGTACCCATATTACAAGCTTTGCTTAGTTTGGGTACTAGGTCAATTGGTGTCATTGTCTCATGATATTCATTTATTTATTTTAGTATTCAGCCCCCCCCCCCTCCCTTTACCAAATGTT
Source organism: Pandemis heparana (assembly GCA_963854515.1). Classification (NCBI taxonomy): domain Eukaryota; kingdom Metazoa; phylum Arthropoda; class Insecta; order Lepidoptera; family Tortricidae; genus Pandemis; species Pandemis heparana. The sequence goes on from OY978006.1 coordinate 11,012,151, forward strand.
CACCTTAAAATGTAAAAATTAAAAATACTTACTTCTATATTTTGGCGAGGTATAAGCCCATTTTTCCTGAAAGCGACTAACGTCACTGGTCTCGGTCGCTTCTCAAAAGGTTCGAAATAGCCCTGAGGATGCAATTCAAGAATTCAAATTTAGAAATACCTTAAAATTTATCCGTTATACTACAGGAGATGATTGGGTTAGGTTACACTTAGACTTGGAAAATATTTTTCAGGATTTTTTGTTTCGGTTGACAAAATGTTTTCATACATTGGTCGATGTTAAAAGTGTACGGCGTCAAAGAGTTGACTGAATTTGGAATCCAAAATGACAATACAAAAACTTTACAAGAGTGTTCAGTGTAAACTGAACTGACCCAACCACCTGCTAAAATATTCCAGATAATTCTCAGACACTTTTGTTTAGTTTATATGCAACACATAAAGCACCTGCTGCCTGCTGTGCTGTCTAGCCCACTTCCCAATTTATTTTTATCTGCTTAGAAACAAAAGTCACGAAAAGGCAGACTTATTTATTTTAGTAACTAAAGTCGTCACAATTTAAAAGGCCCGTTTTGACAGTTCACGCCCATGAAGTTCTCTATTTTTTACCGATCGAAATGTTCTGAAGGTAATTGCATTTTTCATTGATTGGTATCGCTCACTCAGCTAAGTGCTGTGCATAACGATTTTTTCATATTGTCCACAGACTATTAATAATCGGTTAAGAAAAAGATAAATCGATCCAGATATTTTTTTTAAGGTCGACTCGCACTTGGCCGGTTTTATTTATTTTATTTAGACCAATTAATTACTGCATTTCACCAGCTGTGTAGTGATCTTTACTGAAAATGACCTTGGAGCTCAAAGCCGTAAGCAATGGCAACACTGATTTCAATAGAATGGCTCGTCTTCATCATCTGAAGAATAGTTATTTGTTATGCAAGGCTGCAAAGTGTTTGTTTGGCGCGAGTGCCTGAATTGAAACCGGAGCAAGCGAAGGATTCTATGATTGAACCGCGAGCGAAGCGAGAGGTTCAAAAGAAGAATCCTGAGCGTCGCGACGGTTTCAAGGCACGAGACTCTAAACAACTTTGCTGCTGAGCGAAACACACAATTTTTCACCTCAATACAGCGAGAAAAATGGTGGATGGAAGAAAAACAGTTCATTTAATCGTAAATCAGTTTTTTATTTAGCAACGAACGTTAGCAAATCTTGAAAATAATTTAGGAACTTGTTTTGTTACTTTTTTCTTAACCATTCGGTCGAGCATCTCTTTATGAATTAGTTAGGGCATCCAGTAGGTAAATTCCTGACTCCTACATGAACCGATAAAAGGCAATCTAACGAAAATGAACGTAGCCTGAAAGAAATAAAATAGTAATTAGTTAGGTATTTCACTTTTATACATACATATTTACCTTACTTACTATACATACAAAACTGAGTTTTATACAGAATTTTAGTTTATAAAAGAACTTTAGTTTACCTTTGTTACCAGCAGACATTGTCTAACTGGAGCTGCTTCAGAACTTTACTTTGTTATTTGGTATTTATTTGGTAATTAACACCTTTGATTTCTTACTGATATAACTGTCCGTGTATATTTTATAGTATTTCCGTCGACAAACACTACATTTAGTTTTTCTTTATTACTTGAACTCGTAATTTTTAAAGTAATAACAAAGTCTTTGAATCAACAAAACATCTGTGAAAGATGGCGATTTGTCCGCGCCAATCTACGCGCAACACTCGCGCATGCGCGCTATTCACTTTATACGCGCGCTACGAAAGCAATAGCTATATGCTAAACAGCCTAATACATATTAAAATTATAATAAACGAATTAATCAATGTCTTAACAAAGCAAATTATAGTCACTTTGTAGATAAAAATTAATAATTCGTCGAAATTAAATTTTTATTTATCATCTTTGACCTAAAATAGTTTAATGTTCACGAAATAAACAATAGATAACGGATCGCGTTACTGAATGTGATTATGTTTTTTTTTAAATCAAATGAAACATTTAGGGGGTCTTATTAAAAAGATCTACATTTGAATTTCGTATTATTCCGTTCCTCTCATTCACCAATTAAGTACTATTCGTGTAAGTGGGCCGACAACATACGAAGTTCAAAGTCCTAATTTCTAAGTATATGAGTAGGTGGACAATGGTGGTCAGCGGTCAGCGCCACGTTCGAATTTCAAAAACCTTTTCCACGCTAGAGGGGAAAAAGCACTTTTCCACGCAGATTTTGAAGGCGAAAGATAGCCCTTTCGAGCAAGTGAGGTGAAAGAAGACTGAAGACTGAAGATTCACTTTCTAATCAGAACTTTAATCCAATGCCACTTTACAATACATATTTAAATCGATCAAATACTCATGCAAACTTGAATCGATTTATCGTGAGTATCGAGTACCGAGTTGTACGGTGACATCACTAGTTACGTCGGGAAGACAAATGTCAAAACGGGCCTTTTATTTTGCGACGACTATAGACCAAAATATGTAGGTAAGTAACTAACTAACCTTATTGAAATACGGATCAATTCCATGTGTGTGAGCTTTGGCAATCTTTGTTCTTGAAATGTGCGGTCTCAAGACAGCTGGCCTTATGTCGTTCGCGCCTTGCTCCGCATACTGTATTTTTTTTGCACAAATTATAAAAAGTTTTTTTTTATTACAACCTGACTACTTTTTGTTGAGTGTAATTGCGTTGTTTTCTATCCTATAGGTATATTAGTAGGTAACTGCCGAAGCTTTTATTCCAACAATAACTAAAAAAAAATACGACCGAATTGAGAACCTCCTCCTTTTTTTTTGAAGTCGGTTAGTAACCGTTCCTCTCATTAATGCAAGGTTTACCTACCTAAGATCTAACCTATGTAGTATGTAAGTGTTTTTAATAAATTCGAAAATCTATATTTTTGTGGAATCGGCCTTACCTAATGTCGCATCATTGCATGAATGCTGAACATATTGTACAAGAGCCCCTAGTGTAAGTTTTGACACAAAACGTTTCAATTATTATTATTACGTTTGTAAGTAATGTTAAAAAAAGTAACACTAAAACTGTATAATAAAATAGATTTGATCCTATTTAGATAGGTACATACCTATGTATCTACATATATACGGAAATCAGCCCGTTACAACATAACATAACAACATATAGATTTAACAGAGTGCATAGTGTTACTTTTTTTCAACATTATACTTACAAACGTAGCTACCTAATTGAAACGTATTTGAGTCAAAACTTACATTAGAGGTTCTTGTTCAATATGCAATGCAACTGACTAATATTGCACACTAAATGGCATGGCCCTTCGTAGGCACTCTATGTACAGTATGTATGTAATAATGAAATACCTACGCACACATCGCTTGGGATAAAGTATGCCTAGAGTAATCCTACCCAATGATTGCTGTTGGAATCGTCATCAAGGGGGTGGGGGTGCATACCCCTGAGGGCGTGACGGACACGGCGCGGTCGCGCCCACCCGCAGACACCTAGCTTGCTGCATTTATAGATAGAAACCACTATGATTCTAAGTACTACCTAAGGTTCTATCTATCACCTTAGATGATTAGGTTCGTGTGTGTATGTCACAAATCGTCAGACCCCCCGCCCCCTCTGAATGCGTGACGTACATTTATGGATGGCCCCCGATCATAATTGACAACATTTCGTACTAGCTTTTGAACGCGACTTCGTCCGCGCAGGTAACGTCAAAGTGACATAGGTACCTTAATCCAATCATTTCTTCAAATATTAAGGCGACTAATGCCTTCAAAATGTTACCTTTGTCTTTTTCTTTATGTGTGAGGAGTAAAGAAAATCACATACTATTGCAAATTTTCGGTGTTTTGTTGTTATTCGTGATGAGAAAGTCTATTGATTTACAAATGCTACGTTGTGTTTACTTAAAGTACATCGGATACTTTATTTTTTTACATTTAAATATTTTCATAAATCGTTACCGTTTAGGAGCAGTAGGGAATACAAGCCAAAAAAGACCATTCGGTTGAACTATATTTAAATAAGTACCGAACTTTTGCTGCTCCTTTTTGATCCTGAACATTTCGGCCAATTATCAAGGATCTAAATCATATGAATGATGATCCTTTTTCTGTCGCAGTTTACATCAGTTAGCTCCCCGCGTACTTAGAACGCTTTCACCCCTTTTGTAATTCTACGAGGGTACCAAACAATTTAGGTACCTACTTAGTGCTTACTTGAGAACCTGGATTGTTTTTCCATAGGGTGTTCTGATTGGGTTCGGTTTTGCTTGGTAGGTTGTTTACCGGACCGGGAGTTGAAGCAGAACCGTGATTGGCTTGTGGCTTTTTTGTTGGTATTTTCACAACACTTTTCGGATGTACCTCGTTAGACGGCTCTTTTGCTGCAAAGAAAAATAAGGTAAGTAGGTATAAGATGTTTTGTCGTGGCCCTGATTTTCGATGTCCGCCGGTTTATTTCAAAGAAGTTATTAATTTAGAAGGTTGATTTTTTTTTTCTAATATAACTTATATCCGTATTTAATTGGGACCACATCCATCTTAATAAACTTTTTCGTCGGGCCCTGATTTTCGATGTCCGGCGGCTTATTTCAAAGAAGTTATTAGTTCAGAAGCTCGTTTTTTTTTCTAATATAACTTATATCCGTATTTAATTGGGACCACATCCATCTTAAACTTTTTCGTTTCGTTCGTCATCACCCGCAATGAAATGTAACTATATACTACGTACTCACTTTCCGCCATAACTAAATTTTTCACCATCGCTAATAGAATCAGTGTTACAAGAATATTCATTTTGCGGCTTTCCATATTCCCTTACACAGCGACAGCTCGCGCATGACAGTGAACACTAATGTAGGTAAGCATTCTTTTTTCAGGCCAAGATAATGGTTTCTGCGGAACGCTTAAGTATGTTTACTTTACCTTGTGGACGCCTGAGGTGAATAGGCTGCAAGAAATGTTGCAGATCATTGGACACTTCTTAGTAACAGACAACATTCGTGCTTGTGAATGAGTTGCGGTCATTAGGGTTCCGTCATGTTACCTCGTGAAAAATGTATGTATGTACATACCTGAGTACTACCTATGTATACTTAATGATTTTAATGTTTTGTTTATTCATCAAATATACAGGGTGTTTGGTAGCCAGGTGCAAAGCCTTAAGGGGGTGATAGCCGAGGTATTTTTGAGGATTTTGAGCCATACATGTCTTAGCCGAAATTAGATAATTTTTTTTTAAATTGAAAATTTTAAAAATTTATAAAAATACCCAGAATTTGATAGAAACGTGTCAATATTGCACCAATGGACGTTAATTTGTAAACAAAATCTTTTATTTCGGATAGTTTAATGTGTATTGGACCAAATGAAATAATTTTTAAGTGTCTGTCTTGCCACAGAAACAAAATGGAGGCATTAAAAATTACTAAAAATGTCTTATTTTGGAACAGTCTTTTTTCTGTGCCATTAAAAAAAATTAAAAAAAATCCTGGAAACGTTCAAACATTTTTAAAAACATGCCTGTTTATTGCTCTTTCTTTTAAGGTATCACTCATTCACATTGCTTGCTAAATCTGAGAGAAAAAGTAAAAACCAAACTCGGGGGAGCACTCGCTAAGAATGCACTAGTATTGGAATTTCGCGTTTTTTCATGTAATCTACTAGGTAAATACCAACATTTACCTAGTAAATTACATAAAAAAAAGGTAAAAAGAAGTTGTAAAATGAATTAATTTACTATTCAAATCACAAAGAAGTGAAGATTAATGATTTTTTTTTTACCTTTTTTCATGTAATTTACTACTGAAGTACCTACCTTTAACGTGAAATTTCAATACTACCTAGTGCATTTTTAGCCAGTGCTCCCCGAATTTGGTTTTTACTTTTTATCTCAGATTTAGCAAGAAATGTGAATGAGTGATACCTTAAAAGAAAGAACAATAAACAGGCTTGTTTTTAAAAATGTTTGAACATTTCCAGAATTTATTTTTTATTTTTTTATGGCACAGAAAAATGACTGTTCCAAAATAAGACATTTTTAGTAATTTCGAATGCCTCCATTTTGTTTATGTGGCAAGACAGACAATTAAAATGATTTCATTTGGTCCAATACACATTAAACTATCCGAAATAAAATATTTTGTTTATAAATTAACGTCCATTGGTGCAATATTGACACGTTTCTATCAAATTCTGGGTATTTTTATAAATTTTTAAAATTTTCAGTTTAAAAAAAAAATATCAAATTTCGGCTAAGACATGTATGGCTCAAAATGCTCAAAAATACCTCGGCTATCACCCCCTTAAGGCTTTGCACCTGGCTACCAAACACCCTGTATATGTATCTTGTCAACACGAATATTTCGATGATTGGCAATATTGGCGTATTCTCAAAATACAAATAGCTTACTTGGGCATATACTTTTAGGATTTATTTATAGCCTAAGTACCTTCTTACGCCAGTCGGTGGATGTATAGATGTTAACTACTCTTCCACGCAAAAATGGCTGAACGGATTTTAACGAAATTTTGTGCGCAGATAGTACTAGCTACCTATTTAAAACACAATAAGATATCTACAGATTTTATTTATATCCTCGATAATTGCATAGGTAGTTTCAGAATTTTTTGCATTCATCGTGAACGAACCTATATTAAAAAATTGAATAATTATCATCATCACGACATAAAGTAGTAGGTACCTATACGTGCCGGCACGTAAGTCTAGCGATGACGAGTCACGTGGAGGAGATCTGCGCACCCACGGATACCTACCGTATTTTATACTTCTGCGCATACAAGATCATCGCTAGACTTACGTGCCGGCTCTTATATAAAACAAAGTCGCTTTCCGCTGTCTGTCTGTCTGTCCCTATGTATGCTTAGATCTTTAAAACTACGCAACGGATTTTGATGCGGTTTTTTTTAATAGATATAGAGTGATTCAAGAGGAAGTTTTATACATAAGTATAATTCTAAGCTATTCTATTATATTCTAAGCTAGTAATCTATAAAACTCGATAGATACCAGAATTAGGCATTTATTAATATTTTGGAATGGCTTCCTAAGGGTTCTTATGTAGAATAATAATTATGTGTAAATAATTAATTAAAAACCAAAGGTTTAGTTCAGATGGCTTCGTCGTGCGGTTCGTGCGGCTGGTGGCAGGGCGCGCGGCTGCAGGCGCGTCGCTGCTCCTCGGCCTCGCCGCGCGCGCAGCGACCGGCCACGCATGCGCGCCGGCGCGTGATCACGCCCGCGCCGCAGCTCACCGAGCACGGGCCCCACTTGCTCCAACGACTCCATACCTTACGGCTCTTCAACGTTTCGCCGTCGTCCGTGCATTCATCTAAAAATTGTTCTAAATTGAAACCTACTGAAGCTGATTTTCCACCAATATCTGGTAAAAAAAGCTGCTTATTTGTATACATATATAACCGCGTAGGGTGACCAGTATCTCAACAATTAGGGGGGCCACTCCGAAATTCTTATCATCTATCCCTCTCTCCGTTCTAGTGTACCTATGCGGAACAGCACGAAACGAACTTCGGAGTAGGCCTGCAGGAGCGTTCGTCCGATAGGTAAGTTAAGTATTCATAGCTTAGCTTACCTATTTTAATCGGTGCTAGCTAAGCTCCCAGCTCTATGGGTGTCGTATAGGTACTCTGCGCCGATTCATCACTAACCGTTCACCGTTTTATTTATTGATTTTAGACACCCTATCTATATTGTAATGTAGATACACTATAACCATCATCAATTCATATTATCATAACGGCATCGCTTTGCCTGGACGCAAGCTCGGCAATTCGCAGTCAGCCGGCCGTAACAGCATCCTTTACTACAGTGCTTGCGCTTTGGTTGACGCGAACCGCTGACGTAGCCGGCGCGGCTAGTACATTACCAGTAACATATCTATTTGGTTGTTTGCGAAAATATCGATTGATTGCATTTTCAAAAACTAGCCAAAAAGAGCAATAAATTAGGATTACTTAGGTTAGGTTTTAGTTCATACGATCCTATTGTTTGCCTATGCTTATTAATACCTGTTTTGATATTCGCATTCGGCTTCTCAAAATCACCAAACTTCAAAACAGTATTTTGTGTTTTCTCTTTGGCTTTAACTCCTTCTGTTCTCATTCGCTCTTCTAAAATGAGGTCAACCAATTCTGCTGGCTTTAGTATTAGCTTGTCATTGTTGCCTTCGTTGCTACTTGAACTGTCTGGCCGTATCAACTTTGGGAGCAACAGGGCCAAGACTATGAACCTGTATCTGAACATGACATTGCTCGAGTACTTACTTACTACAACACTGACATGCGTGACGTGTTCTATTTTGACAAACACATAGGTATTATAATGTTTATTTAAAAAGTTTTTAAACTATAGAAGTCAGCGAGGAAAAAAGGAAAAAAAAAGAATTTTGAGATGTCTTCGTTCTCTAAATTATAATTTTCTTTTGAGACTTCCCTGTCCCTCGGTAAAAGTTAAGTACTTACTTAAGTAAAAAAAGTTTCGAGTAAAAAAAAATTGCCACTTAAGGGTGCGACCAAACCGCCGCGTATACGCAGTGACGTGTCGTATGCGTCACTTTTTCTCACCGTTTCTTCATACATTTTGTTGCGATTCCGTAAAGTCACCGTTTTTTAAGCGGCGGTGTGGTCGCACCCTAATAGGTGTACTTCCTTTTTGTTGACGGTACTTCATTCTTCAGATTTATGTAGTAGGTCTGTACGTATTTACCTACACATTAAATAACGTGAAAATCCTTTGAAAATCTATACGCGATAGAGACGCGATATTTACCTATTGGTGTACTTCATACCCACTTTGTTACTGGTGAAGTTACAGACCTTTAAAACGTTATGAAAAAAAAAACGATATAATAACCGTTTAATGTTTAAAATTTCGTTCAAACTAATTCTATATTCTTTCGTAACGTTATATCATATCATAACCAATGACATAATATATCATAGATCATAACGGAAAGAAAACCGTAACGTTATGAAACTGGTTATGAACAACCTACGCGCTGTTGCCGCTCCGTAGGTACCTTTAGGGGTCGCAAACCGGGATCTCGGATTTCGAAAATATCGGGATACCGGATGATTAAGGACTAAAGGAATGATAAAAACCGGTATTTTCGACATTTTATTAAAAACGCTATTCGGTAATATAACATTATAAAAAATAGCGTTAGGTACTATGCAAAAATAACGGTTATTAAAGGTCTGAAGTTGAGTTAATAAAGGTTGTGTAAATGAAAGAAAACCCAATTTTCAAACAATTTATTAAACAGCGTGATACTTATTTGTGATTTGTAAATGTTAATAAACAATATTCTAGTGGAGCAAATTTGAGATTATGTATTTATGTCAAGGCCATACCTAGGTAGAACATTAAATATTACCTATTCTGGAAAATTCTCGTTTATAATAGTTGTCTGCTGTTTTTTTAACCCAACTCCACCTCTACATAATACATATTGCAATTGGCCCAAAAGAGGTACGGTGGTAAAATAGAATACGATATAGGTATCTGGGCGACATCAAGTGCGCCTAACGCCAAGTCTCAACGTAGGTACCTACAATATATTGGGTCGTTAATGTTTTGCATTAGCCACAGGTGTGGCACAGATATGCACTAGGCTAGACGGAGTGGACGTCGATGGCAAGGAGGATATGCTGAAACTGATAATGATAACAAACCGCGGAAGTTATTACCAGATTTATAACGAAAGATAAAGGTACATTTTTACATGTTTGTCTAATTAGTGGTTATGACTCATAAAATCAATGTAGGTATCAAATAAGTAGTGTAGGTACGTAAGAATCTATATTTCACTTCGACTTATTCCAGAATATATAATACTTAGTGGCCAGTTTAAATACGTGTGTTTTAGTTCGAATAATTGTATGTATCCAGGCTTTCCCTTAAAGTGGAATACTTTTAATTAATACTTTATTCCATATTTACATTAGGCCCCACGAGTAATTATTTGATGTTAGGAAGGTAGGTATGTATTTGAACTGTACTCATACGCTCGGAGAAGCAAACGGACATCATGACAATAACAATGTTAGCAGGTTTAAGAAATTACGTTGTACACGTTTATTCATACGCTGGCATTTACCTAATACAGACATTAAATTGAATTTCGCTAGGAAAAAAAAATGAGCATAAATTTGTATACTCTGTTTCTATTCACAATTAATGCTTTAGAAGCACGCAAAGATAAATATAATTATAAATGTATATTTTGAATCTATTTCTACATTTAAACATATTTATTTACATAGGACACATTTATCCCATTGTGTATATTCAGACTTTTAAACAATGTCTTTCATTGGGTCTATGACTAATTCTTTATAATTTTCAACATAATGTTCTCATCCTTATCATTCTTAGCAATTATTGGTAACCTACGGCATGCATTCAATATTTAAGTACGAAAGATGGCCACAACTTTCAAAATTATTAAAGAAAATAAATACATGAGACTCATGTGCTGGGCTTCGTATCGATCCATCAATATATAGATTAACACTAGAAATAACAGCAGCATAAAACATTGAAATTTCAGACCCTACATTTTCCTTCTCCTAGTTTTTAGTCTCTCCGATCTTCCGTTTTAGCCGTAAAATGTATTATTATTTCGAGACAATTTTCAACAACCCGCCTAGTCCCAATATGCAACATAACCGGTTACTTTTCAAATATTCGTCAGGACCTAATTATTTATGTTGTAGCACGGTAAAGATAATTAAGCTTGATGCAAATATTTGTGACGATAAGGCAGGCAAACGATGGCATTAATGTTCATTTTCTATCTAATAGCATATAAAGTCACGTTTATAAATTAAGTTAAATACGAGTAAGATTCTTTTGGTCTAAGTATTAACAATGCTGACGAGCAAGAATAAAGGGCCGGGTTGTATGGATCATTTTATTATATTTTACTGAACTCGTTATTTTTGCCCGGCTGTGTATATTTCGAGTAGAAAATAACGAATAGTAAGATGGTCAATTTATCATCGGTTAAGGGTGTTCTGCTGACCCGCCACTTTCATATTGAACACCGGAACTCGGAAGACACACTTATCGTCTATCTCCTATAAAAATTGTGATCTTGATCTACGAACACAGCAGCAGTCATATTTTTTGTAATAATAATAAATATTTATTTACCGAAATAACGTAAATAATGTATGAATTAATGACATTTGATGCCTTAATAAATGAAGTTACTAGTTGTTTGCAGAAGGTTTTGGAAGTAGATACTTATTTTTTAGTTAAGTTGCGGATGGCCAACGTGGACAATACCTCAAGACGCGTATTTAATTGTGTCATGTTACACAATGCTCATTTTTACATCTAAATAAAACCTCGACGGCTGCAGATCCAGTCGTGATATCTTTTTGCACGTAAGGCACTGGTCCCACCGAGGGTGAGGAAGCGATTAGCTATCGACTATGTTCTCGCTCAAGAAACGACCAAAGGTATAGATCCCGTGACAGTAAAATAGAGAATATTTATAGTTGATCACTGGCTGTTCCTCCCGCCGGCGAGGACTTTCTCCCCATTAGTTAGAGCCAGCGACAATTCGCTATACTCGCTTCTCGCTCATAGTCGGCGGTGGGACCAGTGCGTAAAGATTGATACCTACTTAGATTTCACTGCTAAGAAATCAACTTGAAACATTAACGACGGCAACTTAATATGACACAGTAAGTTAAGGAAGGTTTAATTACTATAGGTAAACCTATTGATTTAGTGTCGTATTGTCATCGGTCGGTACACAAACGTTACGAAATTTCGGATTCAACTATTCGTATATAATCCAGGATTCAGTACACATTAAACCTATAATTATTCAGGTCACAATGGTAACATGTCAACTTTGGTACAGAAACAATAATAAAATTCTGACCTATATCTAAGTACTTTCAAAGAGTTTAGAGAAGGCAATTATGTTACAAAACTATGGCGTTATCATTTCTAAAGTAAGATACTTGACAAATTGAAAATTACCTACCTACAAGTAAAATAAATAATGTACTACAGTTATTAATTTAAAGAAGACCTTTTACGTTGTATTTAACAAGCTTTTAATACAATTCTCTGAGGCCATATTGTCCTAATACTTTTCAAATCACAATTGCATTCACTATTTCTTTCTGTCAAACGGTCATTTCATTATACATATATAATGAGGGCAGAAAAAGATGGTGAGTGGGATTGTGAGTGCCAGCACGTCAGACAATATGGCCTCTGGTCTGGTCTATAAGCAAACGTTTGATTTCAAGAGTTTTTACATAGCAAAAAAATACACGCATAGAATCAAATGAGCTAGAGGCACTGGTGCTAAACCAACCCAGTAAAGACATACAAGGTGCAGCGAAATGTTTAACATAAATATTATCTACACGTAGACATCGTTACTGCTAAATCGCACACAAACACTACCATCGTCAGAAAACACATACATACTTACATGACACTCAATAATAAGCTTGCATGTGAACACATCAGTTCCTGTTCGATCTGAACGGCTAGCACGAGTAGTCTCGACTGGCTTCGTAACATGAGCACACCTGACAATTGCAAATGTGCTAGCCGTTCAAGAGAAACAAAATATCTTTAATAATAGATTAATTTAAATTCATGCATTGCTAAGTCTTGTAACCTGGTAGGATAGTACAATACACACCTAGATCGGGCGGTAAGGTTGAAGAATGTCTTAAAACACAGGTGCTTGTTGCATGAGCCAAAATTTAGGGCTATAATACATATAACATGTGACCTGAGCTTTTCCTTATTACCACCCGTGTTCTATGCACAAATTTGCGTCCCCCCTGGCCGCGATGTACGATTTTTTGCCACTAAGTCGAAGAAGCAAAAATGACAAAGCAATAAAAAACTACCCCTTTATTAGTAAACGATAACAAAGCTGCAGTGCTGTAGCCAAATTATATTTGTCTGCGTCTGACAAAAACAAATTCCAAAGTGACAGACAGACAAAAATTTTAAGTAACATATGCTTAGCCTGTTGTTAAGAGGGTTAGTTGTAATGTGCTCTCCATAACAGATGAACCAAAAACTGGCGTCGACTGACTCCAACATCACCTGCGGGCTGCGGGCTTACTGCACAGTTGCGGGCAAGTGAGTACTATTGTAGGGTACAGATCGTTCATAAAACTAGAGACAATTTTATATATGCAACTTAGTCTGCAAAATTAATTTAAGCTATGCGTTTGCTAAAAGAATGCCAATTAAATTATGAGACAGTTCGCCATTGCTCGACATCAATAATAAAATAAATTTAATTACCTACTAAAATAAAATATTAATACACTTTAAAACATCTATTTCCACGCTTACATAAAACAATGTGAGCAGTGCTCTTTGTCTCCATCACAGCCTAACAATGGAGATTCTTCTGAGATCAACAAACAATTTCCAGCTCATGTATCTAAGGCGAATTTAGAGCCGGTCACATAAACTAATTTTATGATCATTATTTTATTACAAGTGCGTTCTATTCCCACATAACTTTCCCATAGGATGGGCCCCGGGCCCCGGCATTCGGAATCCCTCTTACCTTTTCTTAGTATGACTTATAAAAGATCACTTTTCTATACTGATCTAACATATATATTGTACTTGACATTCGGTAAGAGCGCCACTGCAATCGGACTGTCAAAACAGACAGCTCGCATGGATGCCAGCGTTAGGTCCGCATGTGTTCATGTTTAAATATAAATCGAGGGTTCCCGAATAAATTCGCGGTGCATTTACAGATTTAACGTGGAGTCGACCCAGCAACCATACTATTTATACAGCAATTAAAGTGAAAGGAGTGTCTCCAGTTGAGTCTCACTGAGCCCTAGTAGATTTTATTTGGCGCCGTGGCCCAGTTCGGGAACCCCTGAATGGTTTCTAAAAAGGTTAGAGTATGCACCAGACAACAAAGTTGAGCCCTGTGAACGTTTTGACACGTATATGCGTCTATTGTAGCCAGGAGGCCGGCACCCACAGCGGCTCGGACTGCACGCGCCACGCGGCCTTGAGCAGCTGCGCGAGCGCCGGCGCTAGTTCCTCGTTCACGATCTCTTCGTCGAACATGTACCCGTACAGGAAGTTGATCCGGTTCGATGACCGGATTATATCCGCGAATTCTTCTTCCTATAACATTTCAAACAGTTGATATCTTTCAGTTAATATAAATATAAAATGAACAACATACAACAAACGTTTTTCTACGGTGTGTGAATTAAAACTCTGACCATAGTTATAAAAACCCTGTGTATTAGTAGACGTGTACTGACCGTGAAAGCCCTTGAGTTGTCCTTGTCGAAGGAGGAGCGCGCGTGCGCGGCCTGGCGGGTGGCCGCGAGCCGCTCCAGCGGCGGCGGCTTGATGAACACGATGTACGGCCGCAGCCGCGGCGTGCGGAGCACCTTCAGAGCCTGCCAGTGCGGGCTTAGCACGCACACGCGCCCTTCAAAACAACGCTGGTTAGCAACAATAAGTAAGACAAGTAGTTCCAGGTTTAAATTTCAAGATAAGTACAAACCGTAGGCGGTAGAGGTTTCCTATTATTTTTGGGACCGAAACGAGAACAATTTAGAAATATGAACTGCTGTCGCTATGAAACAGTGTTCACTCGTATTATGTATAGTAGCTGTTGCCTGCGACTTCGTCTGCAAAGAATTCGTTTATCGCTATCCCGCGGGAATTTTCCGGGATAAAAAGTAGCCTATGTGCTATTCCAGACTTTTCTCTATGTGCCGAATTTCATCGAGATTCGTTGGGCCGTTCTGGCGTGATTGAGTAACAAACAAAACAAACATCCATCCTTACTTTCGCATTTATAATACTAGCTGTTGCCAGCGACTACGTCTGCAAAGAATTCGTTTATCGCTATCCCCCGGGAACTACGCAATTTTCCGGGATAAAAAGTAGCTTATGTGCTATTCCAAACTTTTCTCTGTCTATGTGCCGAATTTCATTCAGATCCGTTGGGCCGTTCTGGCGTGATTGAGTAACAAACAAACATCCATCCATCCATCCATCCATCCATACTTTCGCATTTATAATATTAGTTAGATTTGACCAAATATAAACTCGGCACGAGCCCCACCTGAATTAATAATAGTTTCCACGCTCTCCGCCGAGGTGCCGTAAAGGTTCCCCTTGTACTCGCCGTGTTCGATGAACTTGCCTTCCGCGATGTCTTGCTCCATATTCTCGCGACTTACGAACATGTATTCTTTGCCGTTTTGTTCACTTTGCTTTTGCTGTCGTGATGTGTCTGTCGATAAATAGCGAGTGGATAAATAATATTTATGTAAGTTGCTGGTGCTCACAACACACCAACTCTTCTTAACAAGTTGAGCTTTATCTAAATCGCAAAAGAAGGTAACCTATAATTTCTCACTCTGCTTCCATACAGGCTTAGGTATGGTCATATCTTCTTTACAGTCGATTCCTTAAACATTTTCTTTTTTTCTTAACTTTCGTTTCGTTGTAAGTACATAAAATGAAATGAAAGGAAATTTTTATTTGTCAAAGCGGGTGTACAAAATTGGTCATACGATTGTATTTTCAGGTAAATAAATCTAAGCGCAGGAGTCACTTAGCTGGTCAGCGAAATTGCAGTGATATGTGGTAGTATAGTTAGTACTCACAAGGTACAGGCGTGACGAACTTGTCGGGGTCGGTGGCGATGAGGCGGCGGCGCAGCTCGTTGCGGCCGACGCCCGGCGCGCCGGCCATCACCAGCGGCCGCGCCAGCCCCGGCCTCGGGTACAGCCGCGCCACCTCCTCATACGTCGGTATCACTTCACGGTCAAAATCATCATTTTCTGTAATGTCGTATATGATCTTTTTGACTTTCGGCATCGACTTGCAAGGCAGCAACGCGGCGGCCGTCGGGGTGGGCGAGCAGGGCGTCTGCGGCGCGCAGGCCGCGCCGGCCGCGCCCGTCGCGCCGCACAGCGCTGGCTTGCCTGCGCCACACGCAATGCCCACATCACAATCATCGATGACACATACGAGCGACTGTCCAACCGACCACAAAAGAGGCTGATCTTTCAATAGCGACACTATTTCGCTGTCGGTGGTGCAACAGAAAGATCAGCCGCTTGTGTCGCGAGTAATTTCTACAATCGCGACGTCGTCCTAAAATTTTCACATAAATTCATTTTTAAATATCATAAGTGTAGAAGCATCAATCACGTGTAAATTCTTAAATCTTATAAATCATATACGTTTGGAGCAAGAGCAATTTAGATTAGACATTTATAACGTATATCAATATCGTAATATTTTATCGTACAATAAAAGTATCGTAAAATAAACTAGTAACTTGACTCGAAATATTAATTCATCACGTGTTCATAGATTCTAGCTATACATAGCTGTGGTCATGAATCATGATTAGATTAAAGCATTGACATTTTTGCTTACCATCCATTAACTGTGGGTCTGTTTGCCTTTCATGGATGATTCTACCCTCTTGCAAGGCTCGTGAAGGTATTAATCCGGCTCTCATGATGCGCTCTCCTTCTCTGCGGGCTTGCCACCTAAAACACACATGAGACATGTTATGACGTCGTTGACAGCAAATCATATGCATCTTCCTATCGACTTACTTACCAATACGCATCGTCTTGCGATACGATGTGTAGAACATCACCTTTCTTGAAGTTGAGCCCAGCTTCCTTGCATGGTATATAGGGATCTTCGGCTGAGCTGTAATTGAAAAGAGCTCGGACCCTCACTTTGCTTTCGCGTGAACCGCCCTTGCCAAACGCTGGCACCAGTTTGAAAGTAATAGTGCCCTCTGAGCTTTGCTGAAAGGAAAGTAAAGTGATGATTAAGTGAATTAAGGGTGTGTAAGCGATGTTTGTGCAGAATTTGGGGCGTAGTTGCGGTGCAGGCTGTGTTACCAGGATAGCGAGGACGTCGGCGGGCGTCTTGTTCTCTACGGGGATGCCGTTGACCTCGACCACCTCGTCGCCGGCGTGGATGAGCCCCGAGCGGTCCGCCGCGCCTCCATGCATTACGCGCGCAATCACGATTTTCCCAGTCTCCTCGTCCGTCTTGATCGTCGCTCCCTACGGATTGAGCTTTCATTTAATTCCGTTCGACTACTACTCAAGTAGGTCATCTATGTATTCGTAATGTGGAGGCTGGTGGCGTCGTCGCTTCCGCATCGAGCACAGACTACGTCAATAACATCTACGTAAGAAATAAAATAGTAGCTTGCCACATAAAACATGAAATAATACGTAGTGGGCGACATGAACACAATATTTAGAAAGCATAGTTTATAAACAAGAGTGAGGCAGCCTGGGGTAAAAGTAAGATCCGGTCATCTGTGTTTAGACAGCACAAGACAATTTGCACATCTAGAGATAGCAGCTAATAAGTATTGAAATTAGACACATGGAGAATGAAGGGTGATCGCAAGAGGAAGTACGACGAACAGACAAATAAAATTAAAGTAACGTGAACGAATTACAATCCACAAGACGGAATACAATTAACTGAAAGCAGTAAAATAACTAGCAACAAGGCATAGACTTACCACAATTGGCTCTGCACTCTGAGCTCCACCCTTTTAATAGAAAACATTTTCTTTTCAAAAATCCCTCCTATTACCAAAATATACATAAAATACCTACCTATATATGCTTTGCAGTACCTGAGTTTGAGTATGTAGGTCAAGTCACGTCAGAATTTTGAACGTAGGTAGGTACTTAATCTCCATCTTTAACACTATTTCAAAGTGCGGACATAGCTGCTATTTCTAAATGAAATACCTTTCTTAACCTAAAGTTATAACCGTTTTAGTATTCTACTCTCGAGTTAGTCTTAATCATTTTTAACTTCAATGGAGGACAAAGACAAATAAAATGAGATTTTTATTTATTAGTCAGGAGAACGAAAGTATTAGGGCGATTGTGTACTACAAGGAATTTTACTGTCTAGAGTCCGATTTTTTACGAAATAGGTACAAACTGCCATATAAATTTGTACCTATTCCGTAAAAAATCTGACTCCGGAAAGTGAAATTCCTTGCAGTGCACAATCGCCCTTAATGATAATGATGAATGCAATGTCACCACCATGCACCACAAAGAAAAATAAAAAGAATGTCTCACATTCAAACTAATCAAAATTGTAAAGCAACCTGTACCCTTAGACAACATAACAACAGGCACAAGTGATACCATGTCCCGCTTCTATGCCTAAGGTGCACACATTTTAAGTTAACACTGGTGGTTCTTGTGTCTATGATCACTGCATAGAGACTAGGTGAACATGTTCCTTTGCTTTGATTTTATCTTTTGTTTGGCTACATTACCTCAGAAACAGACTAATCTAAGTTTGACAATGTTTCTTAGTTGGTAAAGCAATCATAAAAAGTACTTGCCCATTATAGGGAATATGCATTAAAAAAAATATCACAATTCTTAATAAAATATGAATATATATTTATGAATAGGTGTAATAATATGAAAAGATGATAAATATGAAATTAAAAGTAATAGAGTTAAGAAAAATGGAAAATAGGTATGAGAGTTTTTAAGAGCGTGCATCCCTACTGAGCTGGCAACGTCGCATTTTTGGTGATTTTTTGCGATTATTTCACAGAAAATGAATGAAAGTTTCAAATGTCCGTCTGTAGTGCACATCGTTTTTAGTGTGTCTAATACAATAATTGATCGACACGAAACGAGGTGTAGTATTTTATCCCTTTAATACGAAAATAAAAGTCCATCACGATTAATCATTGCATTAGACACATCAATACACTAAAAACGAAGTGCACTACAGACGGAGATTTGAAACTTTCATTCATTTTCTGTGAAATAATCGCAAAAAATCACCAAAAATGCGACGTTGCCAGCTCAGTAGGGATGCACCCTCTTAAGAACTACTAATTAGTTGGTGATTAGAAAGAAAGATCCGATATGACATGTGACGACATTTGTCACAACGCCCATATAAACACCATATTAAAAATCAATGTTTCTAGAAAGAGGGAGACAAATCTTTGATAGCATAGCATAGCTTATATCTCGTTTGTTTTTATAGTTATTTAAAAAAAAAATATGTTGTTTATTACATAAATGAGCTTTTGATTGAAGCCATGAGAAAATCATGAATATTCCCTATAATAATCCAACATGTCAAGGAATTTAGTGTGCAGCGTAAAGTTTTTGTTCACTTGATGTGTTGTCATTGTCAATCTTGACTGAATTATACAAACAATGTTAGTTTAATGTTTCTTAATTAATGAAAAAATAAAATAATAATACCAATGGTTCATCACTCTTCACTAGTTGAACAATTTTGACTGTTTCTTCTTCTTCATCTGCATCTGATGGTACATCAGGAAGATGGGGGTAGTAGTCCTTTTGTGCTACAGCATCATGGGTGCAAAGAATTGCCTGTTGTAAAAAGACACACTGTAATGCATACTTATATTTTAAATAATAATAACACATAAAGTAGAGAGTACCAACCTGGAAATGTGGTTTTTGTAGCAAGCTTAGAAGTTCTTGATATTCTTTGGAGACTGAAACAACATTGCCGAGCAAGTCCAACACTTCAAGAGTCACTTGCATTGCGTTTGACAGCAATGGGAAGAACTTGTCATCTTTGCCTTTTGCTACTATTTTGTTATGAACTTGGACCAAGGCATGGAGCTGCTTGGACTGCAGGAGCTCACTCAGGAAGGCTACATCTTCTCCCTCAGCTTGTACTTCTTTCAATGAACTTAACAGGCGTGTGAGTGCTTCAGAAGGAAATAAAATTTATTTATAGTCAATTTAATTTTTGTCTCTTGGACACCGAGCTTGGACATTATAGCTTTTTTTGTAGTATTGTTTTTATAGAGTTTAAGTGGATAATAATTTTGCTGTATAAAACAAATCACATAAGGCCATATATTAGGTATTTAGCTATCCAGTGAATGAATATTCTGGTTGCAGGTCCATTCTCAGGTCTACAGCTTTTAATAAAAATAGTTAAATAAATATTGAAGGACTGTTTAACACAGAGGTTCCCAAACTCTTTTGTTCCATAGACCATTTTCAAAATTTTGCTGGATCCGGTGGACCCAGCTACATTACCACTAATTTCTAAACTAAATCTCGAAAAAAAAATAAGATTAGCTCTATAACCTATGGAAACTTGCGTTGTTGCAGTTTCAATGATAAATTAACAGTTTTCGAAAAAAATGGTTAGAATTGATTGCTTGATAGGGTTAATTATTTGAAAATAAAGTCGACTAAACAAGTTTTCAATTAAATTATATTTTTGAGCTGCGAGTGACTCCATCCTACTTTACTTTCTTGAAATCTACAATGACTCACAGCACAAGAACCAATCAATTCTCACAAATTTTATTCAATTTTCATGCACCCCCGCTTGCGTTTGTGGACCCCCATTTTTGGTCACACCCAACGTAGACCCCCGTCGAGTCTTCCGTGGACCCCTGGAGGTCCACCTGGACCACTTTGGGAACTACTGGTTTAACACATGCACCTATTAATAACCAAATCTGTTCTTTCATTTATTTTTAAAATAGTAACATATAATATCATTGTTTTTATGATAATAATAATATATATATAAAACCTTGTTGTTAACCAACTTCAAAAAAGGAGGAGGTTCTCAATTCTGTTGTATTTTTTTAAATAAAAAGTTGAGTGCCAATGTTTCATCCAAATACTAATCCAAGGAGGATTAGTATTTGGATGAAACATTGGCACTCCCATTTATTTAAATAAATGAAAGAACAACTGAAGTTTTTTGCCAGAAAAAAATTATCTAGTAAAACTGTGTTATATTTCCTGAATAACATAATTATACTCATATATAGAAATCAGCTATATATATATATATATATATATATAGTAAATAAAACATACAGCACAATTTTCTTATCCTGATCAACCCAGCTTAAATAATAATGACAATTTGCAAGTTTTTTTAAAGCATTATTTGCATAGGTGGGCACAGTTAATCCAAAAGTTAACTTCGTTAATTGTTAATTCATAAATTAAAAAGTTAACTTGATAATCGGTAGAGCTTTTAATCTCCGAAAATTTTACGCAGGTTAAAGTTAACTGTTAAAAGTTAAAGAAAAAAAACCCAGTAAGAAAGAAAGAATTAAACATACATTTATTTATTCCTATAATAAAGTTGGTAGATATAAGGCTACTATTAATCGTAGTTTAGCATTAGGTACAAGATCGGGATCTTTAATTAGAAAATTAATATTGTAATCGATGATCCATAAAATATCTTTGCCTGTAGAAACAAAACATTCTACTGCAACACTAGATGGGATAGCAGTGCTATATTTCATAAAATTACTATTGTAACAGACTAAAGTTAACGGAAGTTCAATTTAAGGAAGTTAATAAGAAATAAAATAAATAAACAAATTAAATAAATAAATTAACAGTTTTTGAAGTTAACTTAAAAGTTAATCCATAAGCAGATTGTTAACTTCGTTAATTAACGTTTAACGATTTAATGCCCACCTTTAATTATTTGGCAATTGTTTTAGAAGTAGGTATATACTATATTATGTATACTATCAGATTAACTATTTGTGAAATATTAAACGAGGATTAGATGGCCCTAATACTCTACATCAAACAGGTGTTTGTTCCAGCTCTGTACATGTTAATGATATGTATAAAATTAATTAATTTACCAATGTTTTTAGTGAACACTTACCTGGGTCCCAGTTTTCCGATGGAGTATCCATATTTACATAGTTATTAGGTATTAGTTAATTAAAAAGCTTAATATTTAGTTATATGTATAGAACATATTAAAATATAAGGTGATAGATGGAAAGATGCGGAAAATAATATTTTTCAATTGAAAATTTGATGGCCTAATAATCACAGATCTTCATCTGATCCATCTGCAGTATCTCATACGTTAAGGTTTAGTATATTTGTCATAATTAACAGGTAGCTAAACACCGTGTTATAAAGATAAAATAAGGATTGAATAGCTTCATTAGTCGAAGTTTTAAAAATAGAAATCGCGAAAACTACACATTTTGATCACGACCTGTCATTTAGTGATAGGCAGTAGCAGTAGGAACGAAACGAATGCGACTGGCGCGAGCCGAACGAGAGAAATTAAAATTAAAAATCAATACAAATTGAAGTTACGTTCTACGCATGTGTTTTTACTGCTGTTGTCTTTTGTTTCAAAAGTTAATAATAACAAAAGATGTCGAACAATCAATCAAAATTGAACAAATTAAAACTTTATTTACGTTTCATTTTTTTTGTACTGACGATTTTTTTCCTAACTTACCAACGTAACTCTACAAATAGATGTTCGTTCCCGTACATACATTTTTTTACCGATTGGTAATTCTGTATAGCATTTATTATTATTTATTGATTTAATTTAATACAACATCTAAATTGATGGTATGATAAACTTGTAAGAATATTTTTAATTAGTGCTCTGTTCTGTCATTCTCATTGGTATCCGTCCGTTTTCAGTTCACAATATACCTAATCTCATTTAAGTCTCACTGTCTCCGTCTCTCACAGAATTTTTGTATAGTCTATCTTTAATGTCACGACAGCATTGTAATGTAAAATTATCGATCGTGTATGTTCTTGAAAAGCCGATTGTTTATAATTTATATCAATATTAAAAGTGTCCTCAATTTATTATTTCTTTAATTATTGGAATCTTAGAGGTAAGTGCCATTGCAATTGACAGACTTATGATTTAATGTTATGCCTGTATTTATGTTATATTATGCTACCTAGAACATCGAAACTCGATGTCTAGCTATTTTGTAAATTAACAAATAAAGACAAACATCTGTACTATTGTGTTAGGTTCCGAATCGGTGATGCTCTGTCTTAATAGTGTCAATGATAGAGTGACAAAATATGAAGTTATTGCGCGCCGCCGAGGGCCGTTTACAAATCTTAGAAATCAAAAGTTAATTTAAATAAAATATTTACTTAACTTGAGCTTAACGTTATTTGCCCAATGTACCCATTTTATTTCTGGACAGTAGAATAATACATACATACATACATACATACATATCGTCACGCCTCTTTCCCACAGGGGTAGGCAGAGACTACTTTGTTCCACTTGCTACGATCCTGACATACCTCTTTCGCTTCGTCCACATTCATCAATCTCTTCATACATGCTCGTCGGTTTCGGGTACTAGAAATAGAATAGAATCGGGTAGAATAATACCTGGATTAAAATCAAAACCCTTCATTTTTACTAGGTACTTTTATCTAGTTCATGGGTATCCAAGAACACATGCCGCATAGTGTGTAGGTACCAAGTAGGTAGGTAATATTAATAAAATGGCATAGTTTGGCATTAAATTGAAAGCCTAGTTTTAAGTAAGCCTATGATATATTTAAGTTTTAGTAAAAAAAATTGGATATTCTCTATTGTCTTATTAGAAATTGTTTTAAAGTATGTAGTGATAATACCAATAAATTTTCAGAAATTTCTATATTCTGACATTTAAAATTTTGTATTTATCAATTTTTTTGAAAAAAAATAGCAGGGATAGTTGTGAACACATTTGTTTACATACTAGAATCACCCAAGTATATCAATTGACTATAGGGAAATATGTTATAAGTATCCAACTAATACTGTAAGTGTGAAAGAGTGTCTGTCTGTATATTCCTCTTCATGCTTTTACCTCTGAACCGATTTAGTTGAAATTTGTTACAATACAGATATAGTTTCAGTTGTATGGTTTAGGTAGGTTCTATACTGGAAAATCACATAGTTCTTGCAGCTTAGCAATAAGCCAATTCTGTGCTGATGGTGTCATGGGCAACAGCAAGTTAAGCGTAGATATAAAGTAGTCTCATTATTGCTAATTCTGACCTTAAATAGCTCCACACCCTGGCCTGTGTCTTCAACTGGAAATTACCTATACAATTTCACAAACTGAAGCATTTTAATTTTAATTTTGTGGATTAATAATTTTTAGGTTCTGTTATATAATTTAGGAACTTAATAACTTGCATAGTTATCCTTATGTATCCAGTCTGCTGATGGTAGGCACCATAAAATGTGTTGAAAAGGACCATAACAGGCATTCAACTCAAACCATGATAAATGTTTATTTTTACATGTGATATTTTGGCTGTATGAATTTTTGTTTCTTAATTATTACTGTTTGATTTCATAAATTTAATGATGAACACAAAATAGTAGGTAATCCCACCCCACCCCAAAGTTATAGTAGGGATAGCAATGAAGCGAGTTGGGGAAAGGGCTAGGATTGTCATTTTTTGGGTTATAAACATTATAATAGCTTTTGTTGAGTTGTCAAGAGAATATTTTATTTGAAGTAGGAATATTGTGTTTTATTTATGCTTGTTCATAAAACAATTTCATATTTTCTGTAAGTTGTGATTTATCTTTGTTGATTAGTACATTACTGCAGAGGCTGGGAAATAACAATTTGTGGATGAGTATATAGTTTGACAGACGAGGTGTAGCTGAGTCCGTCAATAAATATGAATCCACAAATTGCTGATTCCGCCAAGGCATGTATAGTGCTTTTCTCCAATAATCCGAGGAAATAAAATAAAGTATTAGTATATTTCACTGCCTTGAAATTGACCTAAATCAATGCAAATGTTCTACTACTGCAACAGTACATGTAATTTCCCATTTTTCTTCTGATAATGCCAGCATTTTATTCGAAAGTATAATTCCGTTTACTATGAAATTGTAATAAATCAACTAAAAGTGCAAATTTAAATGTTACAAAGCTATTTCAAATTACATTGGATTCCATTGGTTCTAAAATCAACAACAACTTTAATTACCTACTTTTTTCCACTGATTCTGATCTTAAGATAAATAAAAACTATTTAAGACACTTTTAAACAGGGTTAATGAGGAAGTGGTTCTGAGGAAGAGGAAGCGGAAGAGGAAGTACTAAGCACATAATTTGTGGAAGCGGATGAGGAAGAGGAGATTTATGAGGATGCGGATGAGGAAGGGAAAGAGAGATAGGATTGTGTTAAAGTGACATATTACTAGTTGAAAATTAAAATTCAAATAGATCAAAGATACAGTATTTGTTTATTTATTGATAAAATGATAGAAAACATAATTATCCACGTAAAGTTTATTTTAATAATTAAAATGTAAATAATTAAAATGTAAATAATTAAAATTTATTTTTACTGTGAGGTTTATTTTAATGAAAATGTACGAGCGTGCGAGTAAATACGCGATATGCGCGGGGAAACGAAAATTCCTCTAAAATTCCTCTAAATTGAAGAGGAAGAGGATTTTTTATTTTCGTTTATATGTGAAAGCGGCAGCGGTAGAAGAATTCTAAAAATTGCGGAACTTCCTCACCATGAGGAAGCGGAAACGGAATCCTCGTCAACCCTACTTTTAAACATGATGGTTCCATATTCCTTCCTTGCGAGAATTTTGCTGTTTGCGGTGATCATGTTCTTAGTCAAAACACATTTTCTTATAAGTAAAAACTGTCCAATAATGGAATTGCATTCAGTTTCTGGGTACTGAACTGTACAGTAATGACTTTAATATTAAATTTGCGATAGCCAATGACAAGGACCTTCGTGTAGGTACTAGTTAGGTAGGTGCGTGTAGGTGCTACAGTAAGGCATACATTTCATAATTGTCATATTTTTTTTTACACCACGCACTGAAAACTTGAAAGCAGTTTGTTCAGAATCGAGAGTAGAATTGATATTACACTGCATGGATTCCGGATCTTGGACTCGCACCTCTGAGTTTTCAGAATTTATGTTGGAAATCATACATTTGAAATTTACCGTATGCTTTTCGGTGAAGGAAAACATAGTGAGGAAACCTGCAAAACTGGTCTGTGTGAAGTTCCTAATCCGCACTGGGCCCAGTACAATCGGTTCAGCGGTTTAAGCGTGGAAAGGTAACGGACAGACAGACACACTTTCGCTTTTAAATATTAGTATGGATTACTTTGAGAGCAACCAGAGCCCGAAAATACCTACTGCCGTCGCAATCCCTACTCACCCCATTTTTACGATATATCGCAGTGTTATATTTATATAGTAGTGTTTCTCTATATATTCAGCTACCCCAGCGTTTCCTAACCTTTTTCAGCCACGGACCCCTAGGAAATCAAGCACAGTTTTCACGGACCCCCTTAATAAGATAAACAGCAAAAAAAATCGGATAAGGTATTTATTTTAGGTATTACAGATACAAAATTATGAGACTTATTAGCATTTATGTATGGTCCAGAGATGACACCACGAACATATACTCGCGTATCCCCAGGGGTCCGCGGACCACAGGTTGGGAAACATTGAGCTACCCTATTTTCACAGTATTTACCTATTTCTCAATTGCTTATTTCAATCGCGTTCTAAGAATCTGTAGACATTTTATATAATAATATTTTTAACATCCTCGTTGCCTTATGTCCGCTGCGTAACAACCGCTATTGAATTAAATTAACCCATAATATAATTAATAATAGCAATGTGTGCAGTCTCGTACAGGATACAGGTTTTGTTTGTCGTGAATCGATCGTCGTGCATATGAATAGGCGTGATATCAGTGTCTCAACTTGTAACGTATGATGTCATTCGCGAGCATACTGCTTGTCGACAGTGTACTGCATGATTAGCATTCCAAATTCATAAATTAGTTGTCAGTAGTTGCTTAACTTGCCACGGTCTTAATATGAGTACACAAAGAATATCATGTCATCAAGTGTCTTTTTTCATTTGTTGAGACACCCTTCCGCCAAGTGAGAGTCGGACTCGCGCACGGAGGGTTTCGTTTCGTACAAATGCGGCATAAGCAAAATGTAGGCAGTGTGAAGTCATTTTTAATCAATTTAAAAAAGGAGGTGGTTCTCAATTCGGTTGTATTTTATAGTAGACTTCAAAATAATACGTTTTTAGGTTTATTTCATTAGTTTTTGTATAGCACCTTCGTCCAAATTCAATTTCTAGGACAACTGGACGTAGGTACCTATCCTATATTTTTTGGGAGCACGGCAATTGTGAATGGAGGATTATTTTAAAAGTGCTTGGTGATTTTTCTATTGATAGGAATAACCATCTTTAGGGAGCGCTCAAGTATTACGTAACGCAATTTGGGGGGGCGGAGGGGTCTCGTAAAACGTTACGATGCGTTACAGGGGCGGGAGGGGGTCTTTCTTACAACCCGTTACGTAACATTATTTCTTTTTTTATGTACTCTCTTAACATGAATAAGTGAAAATTCACTTATTGCAAGTGAAAACCGAACCAAACGGTTATTAAAAATGATCACTTGAGAGTTACGTAACGTTTAGAGAGGGGGGAGGGTACAGAAAAACGTTACGGAGCGTTACAGTGGGGGGAGGGGGGGGGGGTGGGGGTCAAAAATCTTCAAAAATTGCGTTACGTAATACTTGAACGCTCCCTTAGCTACGGAAAAAGTTTCAGATTTTTCCGTCGAGTCACATATTTTATAAAAATACTAGCGACCCGCCCCGGCTTCGCACGGTATATTATGCATGTATTATACATATAAACCTTCCTCTTGATTCACTCTATCTATTAAAAAAAAACCGCATCAAAATCCGTTGCGTAGTTTTAAAGATTTAAGCATACATCTAACTATCTAACTAATATTATAAATGCGAAAGTATGGATGGATGGATGGATGGATGGATGTTTGTTTGTTTGTTACTCAATCACGCCAGAACGGCCCAACGGATCTGGATGAAATTCGGCACATAGATAGAGAAGTCTGGAATAGCACATAGGCTACTTTTTATCCCGGAAAATTGCGTAGTTCCCGCGGGATAGCGATAAACGAATTCTTTGCAGACGAAGTCGCTGGCAACAGCTAGTAGGGACATAAAGACATAAGGACATAGGGACAGAGAAAGCGACTTTGTTTTATACTATGTAGGTAGTGAAAAACATTTTACTCAGTCGGGACGTCACAGATCGTCAAAGGTATCGATGCAGACAGGCTGACCATAAAGATCGGAACATTTTTGGAAAATATACCTTAACTTTGTTACAAACTGTTTAAATTACAGTGTGTTTCTAATAAAATCAGTTTTATAAAATAGAACTACATGCTTTGACTAATAACAACAGAAGAAGAAAAATTTTATTCGTAAAAAAAGTATATGGCAATTTAGTGGCCAGTAACAATTTACACTTTTATACAACAAAAAAGGTTTTATGTTACTAACACAGTGAATTATCTTGAATTATGCATGCAGACGCGTACACTATATAGGTGACATATCTTTCATTTTGGCATGACGTTTGAGCCTTATTTGTATTTTGTTTGGAATTATAATCTATTATTATATACGTAAGGTTTATTTTCCACATATGTTCCGATATTTGTGATCAGCTTGACTGCGTCGATACCTTTTGACGATATGTGCTTCCTGATATTTTTAGCTCATTCAACGACCCGAATTTATTGAAAAGTCGCCTGCTCTTATATTTATGACGAATTGCATGTTCCGATGTTATTAACCATATCTAGTGTCACGAATTTATTGAAATTTAATGCTGCTCCGAAATATTTGAGGACCTCGCCCGCTACGATATATCTGATGGCGACTGTACTAAACCACCTATTTGGGATTTCATTAAAATTACCATTAATTTCTCATATAACATTCAGTAGTGTTGTTGATTCGGAGTAGAAATAACTCAATAATTCCAAAATCTGAGAAAAAAAATTATATTATGGTCATTTTGATAGATTATGAGTAAAATAAACCAGGATTGGGTTCAGAACAATAGTTTTATTGTAGAGAAAAGTAATACACCGCCATTACGATAGGTATAAGGTGACCAAGAGAGAACGTTAACATAGAGCGCCCTCTGTGGCGAATTAATAAACTAATAACATGCAACTCTTTAAACTGTTTGGTTTATAATAAATGTTGACACATTTCTAACACCTGCCCTTAAACTAAACAGTTTTCAAACCTAAATTGGACACACAATTTAAATGTTTATCTTTACCTAAAGATTTCGCTAATACATCTGCAGGCATCTGTTCACTAGACATATAATGCAAATCTACAACTTTATCTTTGATAATCTGTCTCACAAAATGATGCCTTATGTCTATATGTTTAGTTCTACTATGATGTATCTGACTATTACATAGTTTTTGTGCTGACTGACTATCATTATACAAAACAATAGAAAATAGTTTTCCTAAACATTCATTAAGAAAATTTCTTATAAATTTAGCTTCCTTGGCTCCATCACTCAAGGCCATATACTCGGCTTCAGTGCTCGACAGTGCTACGGTTTTCTGTTTACGACTTTCCCACGATACTGCCGATCCACTTATTTTAAACACATAGCCAGTGTATGAGCGCCTATCTAACTGGTTCGACGCCCAATCAGCATCAATATATCCTGCGATGGAAATATCAGATTTTTCATATACTATATTATAGTCCATAGTACCTTTCAAATATCGAAGTACACGCTTCGCTGCTATCCAGTGTTTTTCCGAGTAACAATTGTTAAACTGGCTAAGTGAGCTAGCTGCGTGTGCGATATCAGGTCTTGTACATACTGCTATGTACATTATGCTGCCAATCAGACTTCTGTATCTGGATTCTGGATCAGTTTGATTTCCTTTTTCAAACTTTATGCCGCTTTCTAATGGAGTACTCACAGGCTTGCAGTCAGTCATGTTAAACTGTGCTAGAACTTTCTTTATGTAGTTTTTCTGATCAAGAATAATTCTGTTTTGTTCTTGTCTCAATCTCATTCCCAATACATGTGTAGCTCTTCCAAGGTCTTTCATGTCAAACAATTTCATCAACGCCTCCTTCAAGTTCTTCTTCTCGGCTGAGTCTCGACTGAAAATCAAGATATCGTCAACATATAATGCTAAAATGATGAGACTATTATTATCTGATTTTATGTACACACAGGGCTCGCTGAGTGATTTCTTGAACTTGAGATCTGTAAGTAAAGCATTATTGATTTTGTCATACCAAGCCTTGGATGCTTGTTTCAATCCATATATTGCCTTCTTCAATTTAAATACATAATTTTCCTTTCCTGGTACTTTGTATCCATCTGGCTGATCCATATACACAGTCTCATTTATTTCACCATTTAGAAATGCAGTTTTCACATCCATGTGATCTACATACATATCTAAATTTACAGCTAGTGCAAGCAAGGTACGAATTGTGGAATATCTTACCACAGGAGAGTATGTTTCCTTATAATCTATCCCATACTTCTGGGTAAAGCCTTTGGCAACAAGACGTGCCTTGTAGCGTAGTAACTCACCATTTGCTCCTAGCTTTTTCTTAAAAATCCATTTACATTTCACAGTTTTCTTTCCTGCAGGCAGTAGTGTCAGCTCCCAGGCTTTATTTTTCTCAAATGACTCATACTCATCTGCTATAGCCCGTTCCCAGTGTTCCTTCTCAGGTCCTGACAGCGCCTCCTGTATGGTCAGTGGTTCATCAGATTCTCCTGCTGACAGCATAACCACTGCTGCTGCACTCTCATCAAGGTCTTCATAGTATTCACTCGATGACCCCGAATCTGCAGTCATATCAGGAGTCCATGTAACATCCAAAGGATCATCATCACAAGCACTGCTTCCACTGGTGCTGGAACTGGAATCAGATACTACCACAGTACTGCTAGGTTGCTCTGATGATGCTACTGGTAATATATTTACATCATCAGTATTGGTATCACTGTGACTCTGTGTTATGTCACTTGTGATGTTTAAGTGACAATCAGTAATTTCAGTTGGCTGATTTATTTTACAATCTTTGTAAAAACATTCTTCCAAAAACTGCACATCCCGAGATTTTATGCATTTAGAAGGATTCTGTGGATCAAGCAATCTGTAACCTTTTGATTCATTGCAATATCCAACAAAGATGTACTTTTTACTCTTTGAATCTAATTTCTTACGCTTTTCACTTGGAATCAGCGCATATGCAACACATCCAAAAGTCTTTAAATTAGATAAATCAACTTTGTTACCAGACCATTTCTCCTCAGGTGTTGTGCCTTTCACTGCTTTGCTCGGTGACTTATTCTTAATATAGATGGCTGTGTTTGTCGCCTCCGCCCAGAACCTCTTGTCCATTCCAGCATCCTGCAGCATGCACCGCGCTGCCTCGACTATCGTGCGATTTGCGCGCTCGCTGACCCCATTTTGTTGAGGTGAAAAGGGTATGGTGGTCTGATGCTGGATGCCATGCTCTTTCAAAAACATCTGGAACTGTTTATTAACATATTCAGAACCGTTATCTGTTCTTAGGGCTTTTATTTTTAAATCGGTTTGATTTTCTACAAGATTCTTGAAAATCTTAAATGTCGACAACACATCTTCTTTAGATTTAATAAAGTAACCGAAAGTCATTCTTGTGTAATCATCTATAAATGTCAATAGATATCTAGCACCACTAAATGAGGTAACCGGCATGGGTCCACACAAGTCTGAATGAACGAGACCCAGTCTTTCAGCAGCTCTAGTATAAGACCTCTTTGGGAATGGTAATCTACTTTGTTTCCCTTCAATGCATGCAACACAGGGAGTATATTTACTATCAGTATAATCTATTCCATTAGCCATACCTTTCTTCAGTAACTCCATACTTCGCCTGTTCAGGTGCCCGAGTCTACGATGCCACAACTCCTGGGTTGTCTTCATCTCACACAGATTAGCATTCTCAGCTCCCTCTTCGGTCAGCTGTGTCACTGTTTGACACGCCTCAGCCAGCACGCTTCCACCTGTTGATTCTTGACTCGCAGTGTCTAGTTGATAGACACCATTCACCTTTGTAGCACTTGCAATCACTGTCTCATCATGGAATATGTTACACTTCTGTTCATCAAAGTGCACCATGAGACCTTTAGCTGCCATACTGCTCACAGAAAGCAAATTTGTTGATAAGTCCGGCACAAAAATAACATTGCTAATTTTGATACACTGTTTTTGTCCTTGTAACAACAATTCCACATCACCATGTCCTTCACTAAAAATTTTCTGGTTGTTAGCCACTGTCACCAGACGTCGAGTGTCCACAACATAATTCTGAAGCACATTTTTGTTGTTTGTCATGTGACATGTCGCTCCGGAATCCACATACCAGGCATTCGAGTTAATATCAGTCGCCAATGCCGTCAACAAGGTTCCGTTCCATGCTTTTTCACATTTTTCACTCTTCTTGTCCCTTTGGTCACTTTAGTAGGGCAATTTTTAGAGAAATGACCAGTCTTTTTACACAAAAAACACTTCGGCCACGACTTAGTCT
This sequence comes from Pandemis heparana, assembly GCA_963854515.1. Classification (NCBI taxonomy): domain Eukaryota; kingdom Metazoa; phylum Arthropoda; class Insecta; order Lepidoptera; family Tortricidae; genus Pandemis; species Pandemis heparana. The sequence continues at coordinate 11,044,554 of OY978006.1, forward strand.
TCGTAAATTGTTTGTTTACATTCCGGCTTGTCAACAATGCGCTCTCTTCGCACCTATCAAAGTCTCTGCGTAAATTTTCCTGTAACAGCTTACTTTTCACGGTTTCACTGCTTAATTTAATGTTCGAGTTCTCCAATGCCATAATAAGTGGGTCGTAATCCGTAGGCAATCCACTCAACATCAACACTGACAGGAAATCGTCGTCCAATGGAGCATTTATGTCTCGTAATTGTTGATCTAAATCGCTGATCTTCAAGAGATATGCTTCCATGTCACTGAATTGTTCTAATTTCAGCCCAAACAAGGTTCGCAATAATCCAAGTCTTCTACACAAGCCTCGATCTTCGTAAGCAACTTTGAGGTTAGTCCAAGCTTCAAAGCCATTTTGCGCGTTTCTTACATGGGAAAATGACGTTGGTTGCATCATTAAGCATATTTTAGCGAGTGCTTTTTGCTGTTTACGTGCATCCGTGACGATTGGTACACCCGGCGTAGTAGACTCCTGGATGCAATCCCACAAGTCCTCATGTATCAAATACATGCGCATCAAGAACTTCCAATTTCCGTAGTTAGAAATTCCACTGAGCTTTTCGAAATTAATACTGATTCCCGAACTAGAAGCTGTAGTTGCTGCAGACGAAGCACGACCGTCATTTGGTTTTTGAACCGGCGCGCCATTTTCTTTCTCGGACATTGTGTTTTCTTGAATTTTACACGATTTACGCAGTAATTATTATTTGCGCATATTTATCGCGTATCCTGGGCCCATAACCTGATAGATTATGAGTAAAATAAACCAGGATTGGGTTCAGAACAATAGTTTTATTGTAGAGAAAAGTAATACACCGCCATTACGATAGGTATAAGGCGACCAAGAGAGAACGTTAACATAGAGGGTCGTTCTCTCATTTCGTGCAAATCGCCTTTAATCGAATATTGTGAAAAATGTAATTGATTTTACGTGATGTTATTATTGCCATCTTGTCACATAGTTGGTACGGTATTGTTATCTTCAAAAACTGATACTAATAACTATGACGTTTTTATTTTATTAATATAAAATATCTATTTTTTTCATTCACCTCGGGGCCTAAAGTCTGTTGATGTGATTTTGATCACAGTTTTAGAAAAACATACTGAAAACAGAGGTTTTATTTAACATTTAATCAAACACTAGTTGATTATAGATTCCAAAGGTAAAATATGAGAGGCTATAAGCCAACCAGAATAAAAATAGACGTTCCTAAATGTTTGTCACCAGCAGTTCCATCATTACCCGCGCGAGAAATGAATTCATATATATTTTGATGTACGAACAAGCTTTTGAATACCTACCGCCAACTAAAACATCGTTCGTTGGTCAGTCGAGCGCGAGCCACCCCGAGCAACGCGTATACGCAGCTCTCTATAGAAATAGCTACATTCTCTCGTGAGTCGAACGAGATTGTCACGTTTTCAGTTTCATCACCATCCAGCTATACAATCGGTAAGTACTTAAAAGAATTAAGTATGCTCTTTCTAATTTGTTGCGTTTGTAAACTATCTAATAGTTGGGAAGTTTAGTAAATTCAATGTCAATTACAAAATGAGTTAGTTGAGAAAAACTCTCAATATTTCATTCATATCCGTGTCATTACCTTCTTTTCCTTCCAAATTTGAAAAGGAGGGTAATGAATTATTTAAGGTGGTAATGATTTAATCGAAATTGAGAGGCATGGTCATGAATAGTTCGAAAAGGCAATGAATACATGGCATAGTTCTAACTGTAGCTTCAATGAAAACAACATTTTATATCTTCTATGTTTTTAAAAATAATACAATTTTAACATGGCTCGTAAACATTGACTCATGAACACAGTGATATGATAATATCAAAAATAGTGATAAAAATGAAACAGTTTAACCCCCGATGCATTGGATTATATACAGGGTGTATCAGATACCCCCTAACAATAATTCACTGGGGTCTATAACCATAGCTATAGAAGATAAAAAAAATATTTTGAAAAAAATTTGAGTACTTTTTTTATATTTCCTATAGGAATGATTATAGTTAGTACTACCATTCTTATCTAACTAATATTATAAATGCGAAAGTATGGATGGATGGATGGATGGATGGATGGATGTATGTTTGTTTGTTACTCAATCACGCCAGAACGGCCCAACGAATCTGGATGAAATTTGGCACATAGATAGAGAAAAGCCTGGAATAGCACATAGGCTACTTTTTATCCCGGAAAATTGCGTAGTTCCCGCGGGATAGCGATAAACGAATTCTTTGCAGACGAAGTCGCTGGCAACAGCTAGTAGAAAATATATAAAAAAAAATTACTCCAATTTTTTTCAAAATATTTTTTTTAGCTTGTATAGCTATGGTTATATACACCAGTGGATTATTGTTAGGGGTTATCTGATACACCATGTATATTTTAGGTGTATTATTGATGAATTTATATTTATAATCACGCATTTTTTGAGGTATACATACATATAATCATGCTCAAATAAGGTGATATACATATACTATCATTTGAATCAAGAATTTTTACTTCTTTTTTTTTTTTTGTTTACTTTTCCGGTTTTACCGTCAGAAATTAAAGGTGATATATAAATATATTTAAATTTACTTATATCAAAAGTATTTTTTTAATGCAGCTTATAATTATGGCTAAGCCAAAGAAGAAACAGTCTAAAAAAGATAAGTTAGCTAAAGATCGGCAACGCAAGAGAGAAAAATATGGAATTATAAATAGTAACCCACAATTATAATGAGTTACAAAAATAGATACAATGAGGAGACTTTTCGTCAAACTGTAAATGTTAAAACACGAATTCAAAAATTGCGATAGAAGCACTTAAAAGAGGTGAAACAGCTTAAAACTGTAATAATACAATTAAAAGAAAGAATAAACATAAACAAAATAAACAATAATCGGAAGAAAAAGATGTAAAGAAGGTTTAATCAAGGTCAGAAATACTTAAACCAATATACTGCAATACTACCAATGAAAAATGTTTAGAAAGACATTGCTCATAAGATAATTAACTGTCAAGAGTTTAGTAACGAAGAAAAAATCAATTATTATCAATGGCTAACAGAGAAACAAAAATACAAAGGAAAAGATGGCAAAAAAAAAACAACAACGAATGCTACAATTAAAAAGAAATAGAGGACAATCCACGGAATATAATTCAAAGTTTTGAAGAAGTTATACTGCCAAAGTTTTTGGTTCACACCAAAAACATTGTTGCACAGTATGCCTCGATTAAAGAACTAAAAAAAGATTCGAAAAAGACGAGATTCCCATACATATTGATATTTAGCGAGAAATACTGCTTTCTGAAATTCAGACGGAGGTAGTAGTAGTAAGCAGAAGGCAAGGGCTGCGAAAGGTAAATGTGAAAGTGACAGATAAGGACAAAGGATTGCTAAGTTAACAGAAGCCTACAGATATAGTGCGAAGTGATTTTCAATTACATTTCGTTGAATCCCACGCGGTTTTCAACTTTAACGACAATGGCATAAGGTTCTTATTTATAAAACAATTTAATGTGACAGCTGCTTTGTATACACGACTTTAATAACATATCACTAAAGTTGAAAATCGAATAAAATTTAACAAAATGTCATGGAAAATCATTTTGCACTACACCTGTACTCAGCGTTTATGAATAAGGGGGATAAAACCTATAAGATAACGTCTTCCGAGGGTCATATGTATGTGCCTTCATTGATAATATTTATATTGGATTTCTATGTCACATTTCTGATGAATAAATGAATAAAAACACATCGTTTTGTCATTACCATCCTAAGGTGAAATCACCTTCCTGTACTTATTTCATTTCCTTCCACTAGCAAATCATTACCATCTTTGCTAATTTCATTACCAGCGCGTACTTCATTACCAGTGATCATATTTTATAGAAAGTAATTAACTAATTAAGGTGCCTTTCACATACACATATTCAATATATGTTCAAAAACACATAAAATCTTTCAATTGTACCATTTCAAGAAAAAATATTTTTTCGAGAGAATACCACCAATTTGCACGAAATGAGAGAACGACCCTAGAGCGCCCTCTGTGGCGAATTAATAAACTAATAACATGCAACTCTTTAAACTGTTTGGTTTATAATAAATGTTGACACATTTCTAACACATTTTTATTGAAATTGCCTATATGGTTTAGTAACACGAACAATCTACAGACGGCGCCATTTAGCCGTTGCTTCTTTTAGCTACAAATGCCATCGTGTACCACAGATTCAAGCAGTATTTTTTTAAAATTTGACATGTCATTGGCATACTGCTTATCTGCCGTATTGAGGCCGCCGAGTGACTGAGTAAAATGTTTTTATTTTTATAAAATATATAGCTCAACGGAAAAATCTGAAACTTTTTTCCGTAGCTAAGGATGGTTATTCCTATCAATAGAAAAATCACCAAGCACTTTTAAAATGATCATCCTTTCCCAATTTGTATAGAAACATGTTTTCTAATGATTGTATCTTTAGACTGAATTGACTTAGAGTAGAGGGTTGATTTTTTCACAGTTCCAGGAGACCACAGACCTAAGTATTTAGTGTTAATTTGAACTGTATACCTCTACGCGTTCCTGAGAAAAAGGCTCTTGACACACAGACGTACGGACGGACGGACAACAAAGTGATCCTATAATAGGTACTTCCGTTTATTCCCGTTAAGGTACGGAACCCTAAAAAATGCGACCCTCAATCGCTTTAATGTTTCACGTTTGCCTATAGGTAATAATTCCAAGGAAAGGTGCTAAATACATACATATATATATTACAGGTATGTTATCCACGTGAAATTGTAGTTGGTGTATTGGTATTGACACTAGATAAAAGAGAAAGAGCCTCGACAGACGTATGTGCGTGTTTCATTAGCAGTGCCTCGCCTAACAGCTTTCGCGACTTCCCTTGGACAGCTTCGCAGATCGCGACCCACATTTTGTGATGTCCTAGTGGTTTCCACACGAGTATGCCATAACTTTACTTTTTTGGTATCTTGATCTTTGTGAGCATGCGATATCTAGAAAGTGAATTGCGTAATCACCCATTATCAAGCTACTGCTGACGATTGATATCAGCTGATTAGATTGCAGGACATTTTGTTGGTAGGTAGGCGAATACATCTCGTCAAATTACCCTTATAGGTAGGTACTTATTATTTAAGTTGTTTTGTTAAGTTGCTATAAAATCATAATCTTATGCCCGGAATACACGAGGCTAGTTTTCAAGCCAGGATAACAAGTTAGCGCTAGTAGGCTTAGCAAGCTAAGGCATCTATCTATCTTTGTGTACAAGTCCGGCACGTAAATCTAGCGATGACCGTTGATGCGCAGTAGTCGAAAATAAGGCATCGCGGGGGAGTGCAAGGGACGCGGGCGGGCATACTCCACGTTAGACTTACGTGCCGCCACCTGTATACAAATACTACTAAGCTTTTTACCTAATAGTACTAGTACCTAAGCTAGCGCTGAAGCCAGGATAGTTTTAATGGCTACTGTTATTGATACTTATAAATTGTCACGTGCTAAAGCGATACTTCATGTGACAGTATTTAATTTAAAGTGGTTCGTCGCCGTCAGCTAACCCCTGAAACACTGACAGATGGCGTTGGTGTTTTAATTTGACGTATTTTTTATTTTTATGTAATAAAAACACAATATTGTTTAAAAGTTATATGTTTGCCGCTTATAGCGTAATATTTGTAACGAGTCAACTGAGTTTTCAGATGAGTTTAAGTTTATTTAATACGTTTATACAAAATTTGCAGTGACAGAAACAGATCTCACGCGCACATTGATAACCTTATTTGTTTACGAAACTGATTACTAATTTCGCCATATCAAACGAGTATTGAATAGTCGTGTTGGATGAGGGCTTGACTTGGGTGCAAACGAATTACTTTTGAATACTAGGGTTCAAATCTCGCTGTTTTGAAAGTTCGTTTTGTTGTTTTGTTTATTATATTCTTAGACTAGGTACCTAGTAATTGTTTTTTATTATTTCTTAGAATAATAATTTCCTTCAACTTTTTGATAAGTACCATATTTACTTACCTACCAAAGAATATTTACTAGGTACAAGGAAAAACTGTTCAGTTCACAGTTTTTTTATTGACATCATTATTATTGTAATTTTTTTTTTTACTTTGCTACATATTTTTACAATATACATCTGTCATCATATTTTTTGTTTAGATAGGTCCTATTTCCTTTCTATAGGCACACGCATAGCTTGGGTTGGTTGGTTCCTTTGGTTGACATCATCACAGGTAAAACAATAATATTTCTACCTACAACCTATATTAAATTAGAATATTTATTTATTTTACACAATAACACAATAATATTGTCACAAAAAAACAAACTTATATCTATACCTACATCATTGCTATACATTTCTGATTTTTATTGACTCTTCGAAGTACAACCAGGTCAGGTTTGAGTTGAGGTGCAAAAAGACGCCTGCGGATGTATTTTTTCCGTGTTTTCTAGGACTTTCCTGCTTGGGCAATAGGTATACTTTTTAAAAGTTAGTCCAGGGCTACTTTTGTATGGTTCTTCCATGCATTTGCGTGCCACTTCTGTACATCACAGTGCGTGAGAACGAAAGCCGTCTGAAGGCGCACAACCTTCACATAGGTACGTTTCATACTACCTAGCGTAAGATATTTTAGTGGACTTATCTTTGATATTTTCTCCATGATACCGTTTCATTTGCCCACGCTTCCTTTGCAATTTCTTCGGGGGGCCAGAGTATTGATGGTTTTTATAGTCTTTTCGAGACGTTTGTGGCTCCATACTTAGTTCCATTCGTAAATATTCCGCCCTAAAGGTATGTAATTTGTAATCCGTTTGAAGCTTTGAAGTGACGCGTGTCACGCGTGAGAAGAGAGCGGCAACGTCGCATTTTCGGCGAACTGGCAACGTAGCTCAATGCACACTACTGAACGTTCCCTTAGCGTATGACACTGTTACCGTTCACTCATATATTGACAAATTTGAACCAAAATAGTGATCTCGTTTAGGCAATTAATTAAATGTTTTTTCTATAAAAAAGCAATTTCACGCAAATAAATATAAAAATATAAAAATAAAAATAATGCAGTTTCAATGTAAAGCTACGCTACGTTTGCCCACAATTGAATAAATGAATTAGTATAGAAATCGAATCACCTTAATATTAAAAGTGTTCATTCCATAAAAGTTCGTAATCTGCGATTTACCAAGTTTTGACTTTTGTAGTAACATCGAAAGCCCTTATTAGAAATCTGAAATTTGAGCGTATTTTATGTGTCAAAGGGCTCTCGCAAAATTTAAGTCCTTGGTTTTTGTCAGTGGCCCTATCTCCGTAACTTAAATTACTAAATGCTTGAAATTTGGTACACGAATTTGATAACACAGGTAATTACGACAGCTAAAAACTGCTTTAAACCACGAGGTAAAGAATAGAGAGGATTATTCAGACTAGCTGACTGGCTTGTACCGATAATTATAATGCCATCATCATCATCATCATTACTGCTTTGATGTTTATTATTCAATTTTTTTTCGGATTTTAATTAAATAACAATAAAAATTAAATTAAGTTAAAACTTAAGGGATAATATTAATATCCTACTAATATTATAAATGCGAAATTTTGTATTGATGGGTGTTTGTTACTCTTTCACGCCTAACGGATTTGGATGAAGTTTGGAACAGAAAATAGATTATGTTCCGGAATAACACATAGGCTGCTTTTTATCCCGGAAAATTGCGTAGTTCCCGCGTGACAGCGATAAACGAATTCTCTGCAGACAAAGTCGCAGGCAACAGCTAGTTTTAGTGTTGCTGCTATAACAACAAATACTAAAAACAAAATAATAATAATAATTAAGGGGGGCTCCCATACAAAAAACGTGATCTTTTTCATGACTACCACTCACCGAGCTAGATCTCAAGAACCGTAATAGCTAGACAGTTGAATTTTGCACAGATTATGTATTTTTATTGTGGCTACGACAACAATACTAAAATCAAAATAATAATAATAATTAAGGGGGGCACCCATACAACAGAGTAGTTGTTAGCGTTTTTTGCTGTATCTCATGAACCGTAATAGCAAGGAGGTTAAAATTTTCACAGACATTGTATTTTTATTGCCAAAATAATAACAAATACTAAAAATCATATAAAACAGTACATTACTGCAGAGGCCGTGAAGTAAGGGATTGCAGGACGAGATTTGTATAGTGCTTTTCTCAAGCAATGCGAGGAAATCAAGTAAAAATTGTTTAATTAGCCGCATTTTTAATTTTTGAAACATGCCATTTGAACAAACTATTGCTCGCGCCATGTTTTATTAAAATAAAAGCGTTAGCTCTTGACAACGATATATTTTCGAGTGACGTGAGTATGACAAGACAATAATATCAAAAACGTATGAAACCTTCTTAACATTCCCTCCCTTCTTTACAGGATGCCTAGTGCTTCAATTAGCAAAAGAAGTCTTGGCTTGTAAAGAGGTTTTGTCATCATGTCTGCGATGTTTTCCTCAGAGGACACTCTCTTCGCAACTAAATTATTTGCTTCTTGCATTAAACATTCTCGCAGAAAGAAATGCCGTCTATGGACATGCATGTGTTTAGTCTGGTGATGCCTTTCAATAGGGTTCTTGCTGAGTTTCAGAGCAGACTCACTATCAATCAGCAACTCTACGGCTTGCACATTCATAACCATGTCCTCTATGATTCGTTTCAGCCAAAGTAGCTCGCGTGCGGCTTCACTTGCAGCTACAATCTCTGCTTCGCTTGATGAAAGTGCTACTGTTCTTTGACGTAGGCTGCGCCAGGAAATAGCCCCACTTGAATACAGGCAAACCATCCCTGATGTCGATCTTCCTGTGATTGGGTCACCTCCAAGATCAGCATCTGTGTACATAGTAATCGGTTTATCGTTACCTTTGTATGTGATACCGTACTCTTTTGTGCCTCGAATGTAGCGCAGTATACGCTTGACCTTTATGATGTCTCCGTCGGTTGGATTTTCTAGGGTTCTCGACACTACTCCAACTGCGAAGGCAATATCCGGTCTTGTGCCGACCATAAGGTAGGACAAAGCGCCCACTGCTTCTCGATAAGGGAACTTTTCTTGGTTCTCAGTTGTCGCGACTGTTTTCATGTCTTTGACAATCGGAGTTGGTGCGGGCTTGCAGTTAGTCATACCAAACCGATACAAAACCTTTTCTGCATAGGCCTTCTGGTCTATTTTAATAGAACCATCTTCATGTGTCGTAATTTCAACACCGAGAAAATATGATGCGGGCTTAGTGGTAATTTTGAATCTCTTTCTGAGCTCCTGGTATAAATCTTCCACTCCCTTCTCATCAGATGCAGCCACTAATCCGTCATCAACATACAAAGCTATGATGACTTTTCTGATACCCTCTACTCTGGTGAACAGGCATGGATCTGCGGAACTTTGTTTGAATCCAATTTTCATTATATGCTCAGTAATGCAGGCGTTCCAGCATCTTGGTGCTTGTTTTAATCCATACAAGCTTTTCTTGAGTTTGCATACCATTTTAGAGTCATTGTCAGTGAGCCCCTCTGGCGGCTTCATGTATATCTCTTCGTTTAAGGTGCCATAGAGAAACGCAGTTGACACATCAAATTGTCCTAACTTCATTTTCTCTTTTGCAGCTACACTCAATAATGCTCTAATAGTGCTTGTCTTAGCAACCGGACTAAATGTTTCGTAATAGTCGAGTCCTTGTTTTTGAGTAAATCCCTTGATGACTAATCGGGCTTTGTATCTCTCGATAGCACCGTCGGGTTTCGTCTTTACCTTATAGATCCATTTACACGGTATGGCTTTTCTATTCTGAGGTAAAGGTACCATTTCCCATGTGTCATTCTCTTTAAGGGAATTCAGCTCTTGACCCATAGCTTCAACCCATCTGTCTTTGTCAGGGTGCAACATTGCCTCTTTAAAGGTCTTTGGTTCTGAATTTGCTTGATCCATATTTTCCACAACATTCATCACGTAGTCCTTGAACTTAGAGGGAAGTTTGATGTTATTTCTCTGCCTCAAAGTTCTTATGCCTTCCGCGTCTACTTCTTGAGCAGATAGATAATCATCACTCTCTAACTCGCTGTCAAGCTCTCTTTGTGATTCAATCGACTTGTCAAAAATATTTTCATGATCGTGACTAGAGTTTTCTTCATTTTCATTATCTTCGACTATTTCTTCATCGGATGGGTCTTTGGTAGATGTCGACGGTATAGGATTTTCTTGTGGGGGTTGTAAAAGAAATTCATTAGTTGGTGTGAGGGTCTTCTCCTGAAAGGATACGTCTCTTGACCTTATTAATGTGTTGTTCTCTTTACACCAAATCCTGTACCCATCGTCGTTATCATAACCAATCAAAATCCCTTTCACTGCTTTCTTGTCCATTTTCTTTCTATTACATTTTGGTACATGGGAGTAACAGGTGCTTCCAATGATTCGCAAGTGCTTGATGTTGGGTTTCTTATTAAACCATAGCTCATATGGCGACTTATCTTGCTGCGTAGGACCAGTTCGGTTTATTATGTAAGCAGCTGTACTGACAAGTTCAGCCCACAATCCTTGAGGCAGTGTCTCTTCTTGTCCGTACAACATGGCCCTGGCGCATTCTACCAGCGTCCTGTTTTCGCGCTCACAGCAGCCGTTCTGTTCCGGTGTGTATGGCATGGTAAGTCTTTGCCGTATTCCGTTCTTCCTCAAGATCCCTCTTACTTTTTCATTGTCAAATTCGCCTCCATTGTCACTGAGTATCTCTTTCACAATATGTCCAGTAGTCTTTGTCTCTGCCAACATTTGCTCAAGTTTCTCATGTACTTCTCCCTTTTCTTTCAAAAAATATACTTGGCGAAATTTTGTAAAATCGTCTTTGAAGAGTACGAAGTATCTATACTTCGAGAATGAAAATCTAAAGGGCCCACATACATCGGTATGTATGAGCTCACCTGGACTTGTCGCTCGCTCTCTTGTTCCAAATTTGAGTCGATGGGCTTTACCAAACACGCATCCTTCGCATAACTCTGAATCTAATTTTAATTTTATGCCCAGCTCCTTTTCTATTACCTTCTTAACATGCGCTTTATTTTGATGTCCTAAACGTTCGTGATATAACTGCATCATGTTGGAGTCATCTAGTAGATTGATTTCATGGGGCTTATGAACGTTCTTCGCGATCAATTTGTACAGGCCGCCATGCGCATTTCTCTTTCCAATCAGTAGATCTCGACCTCCTTCAAATTTAATTACACACTCCTCAGTTCTAGACTCAAACACAGTGTTTGGTAATGTATCTTGGGCTGATAAAACTGAGTATAGGTTCTTCTTAATGGAAGGTACGAACCATACATCATTTAGGGTTATTAGCTCCTTAACTCCTCGTACATCAGCCTGAATTTCAAGGCTTCCTTTCCCAATCGCATGAACAGCTGTGCCATTGGCAGTTGTTACAGTATGAGCACCAGTAAAGTATTCAAAGGTTTTAAACAAGTCACCTCTATTGGTCACGTGACTAGTAGCTCCGTTGTCCACGTACCAGTTCTCGCTATCTTTGTCTTCTGTGTTACTGTCAAGCGCCATCAAGTTCATGTTGATATTGGATGCACTTTGAGTCGAAGTAGGTTTAGGTTTTGGTGGTCTACCATCTGCTTTCCATTTGGAGCAAGTTTTGACTCTATGTCCCAGCTCTCCACAATAATTACACTTCATCTTGTAATCCTTATCCTTTCTTTTCTCTTTCGACCTCATAACTGCCAGCGCTTCAACCTTCGTGTCATTTTCATTAACACTCGTCAAGGCTCTTTCATGAGTACATAACTGCGTCGTGAGATTTTCAATATTTCGATCCTTCTTGTTCATCAAAAGCCAGCTAGATTTGAAACTGAAATACTGCTCAGGAAGTGTATCAAGTATTTTACATATTAATAAAATCTCTGGAAGATCATTTCCATCTATTTCGGTGTTTAAATCATACCATAGGTTTTTGAGACTCGAAATATGTGTGGCTATATCATGCTCCTCGCTTTTCTGTTAGCGGAAGAACCTCATACATAGATCGTAACTCCTGTCTTCCTTTGCTCCGTCGTAAAGCCTGTGAAGCTCTATCCACATCTCATTTGACGTTTCGCATCGCATTACTTTTTGCAATGTTTCTTCTGTCATGTTTGTCGTAAGAATTAATAAGGCTTGACTGTCAATTTTTTCAAAATTTGCGACGTCGGATTCATACTTGGCTAACGCATCGGCGGTTGCCGACTTGCCTGGGATGCTAGGCCTCAATTTTCCTTCAACCGCTTCTAGCGTTCCTGGGGTACCTTTCAATAATAATCTTATCTTGTACCTCCAAGTCCGCCAGTTTGTAGTACCGTCGAGCCGACCGATCTCGATTTTCACACCTGACTGCATGATCGAGAGCTCCAATTTTCCTACAATTGCGACGAATTTGGAATCCTATAACCGTTATAAACGTTTATAAACGCTCTGCTACCATATTAAAATAAAAGCGTTAGCTCTTGACAACGATATATTTTCGAGTGACGTGAGTATGACAAGACAATAATATCAAAAACGTATGAAACCTTCTTAACATGTTTAACCGCACACCCGCCACCGCGCCGCCGCACCGCGCCGACCGCACCCGCCGACCGCACCACCACATTAGTTCTTGGCCTAGGCCGTAAATGTGAAACTTCTAGGCTTCATTTCGCGACATTAACGCGTACATTTCCGAGCATGTTTGAGAAAATAATATTTAAGGGGGGCTTCCAGGCTTCCATACAACAAAAATATATTTTTTACCGTTTTTTCTTCCGGAACCCTTCGTGCGCGAGTCCGACTCGCACTTGGCCGGTTTTTTACTTATTAGTTTTATTTCCAGGTGTAAGAGATGCTTAATGCCGGGGGCTCGTACGAGGGTTAAGCCGGAACCGGCGATCGAGCCCTCAGCTTCAGATGAAGCGTCACAGTTGGAGATTCATCTTCAAAGACAACTAGAAGAAGACATTGCAAGGTACAGTACCTACAGAAAACTATTCATTTTTCTAATATCCTCACCTAATTGTAGAGAAGATAAGTAAAAACTAATGCTTGGCATTCAGGTGTCATCCTGCCATCCTGACCTAACACGTAATTTTATCGTCATCAGTACATATACATATATCCCTGTTCATGTTCACCTATCGTTGATTGTGCTGGGCGATTATTGTGCCTGTGATAGTTATTATGTAACCTATGACGTGCTACTAGAAATTCGTGTTGTGTGTCAACCAAAAACTGGTCATGGTTGTGGATACTAACCTTCATCTTACTATAATTGTTGTTGGTGCAATGGCTGTGACGTTGTGTCAAGTTCCACATATCCACGTATCTAATTATTATGTCCTAAATATTACCGCTACCTTGTTGCAGAATATTTGATGAGTCTATCTATTCCGACCTTGAAGTGGTGTGTGGCAAATTAAAAGTCCTAACTCACTCTTGTATATTAAAAGCTCGCACGAATGAATTTTACCATAAGCTTGAAACCATTTTGCATGTTAACATTGGGCGCAGTACCTTTGATGAAATTTATTCCTTTGTAAGGTAAGTCGGCCATTCAAAATATTTTTAGTTGTGTGAACCAATTCCTGCATCAACTAACATTTTAATATGTTTTCAGTGATGCTTATACGGAGTGCAATATCAAAAATCAAGAAAAAGAAATACTTTCTTACCTAAACGATACATTTAAAGTCGTAAGGGTGGTTCCAAATAGTAACTACGTTGACAAAGAAGAACCTGACGACACTGAAATATTTTTAACTCCCAAGTGCTTAAGCCCCTATGTTGAAAAAGGGTGTCAAAAAAGTATAAGCTCTAGTCCAAGCACCGAATTAACAAAAGAATACTACGCTTTGGTACCCATTGATGGAAATTTATTAGAAAAAGAACTCATAGAACAAGACGCTCTGTCAAATGCATTTCACTCGATTAGTAAAACTCAGTCTGAAGATTTGAAGAAAGCCAAATCCTCACAGTGTAATAAACCAACTTCACTATCTCTTACTTCTAGTCATACTTCGAAACCAGTCAAACATTCCAACAGTTGTGATATATTATTTAAATGTCATCCGAAAGATAATATTACATCCGAAATCATAAAGAGTAACGATAAATTAAACAACACTGTTAACAGCGCGAACACTAGCAGTAATCAAATCGAGTTAAGAAATTCAGGGAAGAGTTGCAACAGTGAGTCTTACGCGGAGAAATCCTTAGACCTCGCGTATTCCCCAGATAGCTTGATCACCGACGAACCCAGTTCTTCTTCAGACTACTTGTCTGCTGCTTATAACTTTTCACCAGGCGCTAGTTCTTCTGCGTGCGTCCCGCAATTAAATGTTGGGGACAATATCTCTAAAATGGACAACGTATTCACGTCATCAGACTCAGGGCTGGAAACTACTGGGCTTTTGGAGAGTCTTAGCAGTCATAAAGACGTTACTCTAATTGATTTATCTTTAACAGAGAGTACTTTGCATGACTTAACTATAGACGATACTAATTACTCCACAAGCAGTTCCATGGTAGACAGCAATCCAGTTCACAGAACAAAAGTACCAAGCACGAGTAATACAGTCTCTTTGAACACGCATGCTGAGATCAATGGACAAAAAATTAACCAACCGAGCAGACGCAAAGATGTAGGGTGTTCTAAGTCATCTAAAGAGGAAAAGCAGCGTCAAAATGAAGAGATATTTATAATGGAATCATCATCTTTATCTTCAGAGACTGGTTCCTGGGAGTCAGTCTTTCCTCCTAAGTTACCTGAAAGAGAAATTTGTGAACGGTTTATTAATAAAGAACGACAGTATACTTACACGGACGAAGTCAAAGGTAATAAGCTAATAAGTAAACTATGTATCTTTATAAAACTAACCGCCATAATTTTCGAACCATTAAAAGCTGTTTCAAATAAAGCCGATATTAAGTTTTTAGTTTAGTGTAGGTACTTATGGCCTGTGTGGACGCTCGAGCGGAGCGTACAGAAGGGCAGGGCGTGCGGCGTTATGTTAAACGCAAGCAAATGTAGGTATGTGAGCCTGCTGAGTGTGCGCTGTACAGAGCCCTTTGTCTCTGCCTGCCACGCTGCCTCCCCACCAAACGCTGCGCTGGACACGAGCCACTCAGGCTTTACACTTACACTAACACATAGGAGTTATCTTATTCCGAATTTAACACCATCATCATTCTTAATATTTCAGAAGACTTGTGCCCCAGTTTAGTACAAAAATCCCCCTTCAAGTCAACATCTTGCTTTATTGATGCGGCAAGTTTAGCAGACGAAGACGATGACACTATAAATATACAAATTCAGCCAAAGGAATCTATCTTAAAGTCTGATGTGCTACCAGCGCCAAGTCAACCAGTTCCTTGTTCCACTGCTAAAGTTGACATTAGTCCTAATGATTGGTCCGAAAGCAACGATAATGAAGACTCGTTAGAACAACCTGATAATAAAGACCCAGATTCAATCCAAAAGGATTTGTCACCAACTATTTTCGAAATGACTCCTATAACCGAAGATTCGCTTTGTGTAAATACTTATGAAGAGGTAGCTTTGGTAGCGAATGACAAAAACAACGCGATAGAAAATGAAGATACATCCAATAAAACCCCCGATAAAAACTCATTACTGTCTAGCACGGTGTTCGTGACGAGTACACCACATAATTCTATCATGTCACTGAATGTCTGTAGTATGAAACAGCACGATTCTGACGAGAGTAAAATGAACTCTTCGTTATCCGGACCAGAAAGTTTTGGTAATATCAAAAAGCTTCAGAAGTATAATGAGTCTTCTCCTATTGTTTCTGGAGGTGCATCAATTGACGATTATTTACCGCAGGTCAGTAGTCATTCTGATAGTCCTGTAACAAGAAGAAGAATAGAAAATATTCCTATAGTGTCTGGAGCTTACATACCACCGGTAGAAGAAGACAACAATAGAAAGTCTCCTAAACCATCGTCTGCTGCTGCTTGGGTAGTCGATATGTCGATAAGTTCAAAGACAGCCGACGAGAAAAACACCTCCAGTATTCAAGGAAATTACAAAAAGCCAGGTGACCGGGTGTGCGATTCTTTAAAATATGACTCAAATTGTAGTAGCATTACTGAAAAAATCAACAAGAGCCCAAGTTCGCTGAATATTGACAGTGAAAGATCCAGCCAGAAGTTCTATATAGACTTATCTAGTTTGCCTGACTCTTTACCACCGAAAAACGAGAGTGAAATTGAAAATTCCATCGAAAAGAAAAATATGTTTTCAATGTATATTGACCTGAGTGAGCAATCAACTCTGAAAGAGATGCCAGCGCGACTTTCTTTGAATTCAAAAAAAAATAACACTGCTGAAATGAAAATCAAAACTGTTGCAAGTAAGGCTATCAAAGGTTCTGCAACAAATACTACAGTGTTGGAATCTAGCAAAAATGATTCAGGCATATTCGAAAAATACGAATCGCTCTGCAATGATCTAAATATAAGTATTTCGGAAATAATTCGGTGCCCTGAACCCAAGCCAAAAAATGACAGTACAGAAATACAAAGTACTGGTGTTCCAGAAACAATAAAAAAAGAGAGACCTTCACGAGTTCCCGGCATAGACAAGTCATCATTTCAGCGAGATTCAGTAATTCATGAAGAACCAGCAGGAGATCAATCTGGCGATCTTTTCGTTAAATTGTCCGACCTAGACAGGCCAGCACCAAAAACCGACACACCAACTATAACTACTGTGTATGAAGAGACGGTTTCGGACGTCAGAATGACAAGATCAATTCCTGATAACAATTGGGGAAACCATAGCAATTCATCGAGGCCGATAGACGTGATCAGTTCGTTCCATTCGGAGAATGCTTTGAGTTTGAATAGGTTGTTTCCTCACTTGAAGAACGAGTTTAGTAAGAGCATGCCAGGGTCGCTGTCGAGCAAGGGGCGGCCGCGGGCGACGTCCAGCCGGGCGGAGACAGACGAGCCGGCCTCGGACGTGTCGGAGCTCAGCAGCGTGCAGAGCAGCATGTGCCGCTCTGTCGTTGGTAAGTACCATTTTCCCTACCCAGTACTAGAGGTCCACGCCGCGCCGACGCGCCGCCGCCGAGCAACCTCAGCGCGCCGCCGCCGCCGCCGGGGCGGTAAAAATTGGCGCCGACTTGGAATAAATATTTTACCTATGACCAAACCGAACAAAACAACAATGCGCTGACTCCATGCTGATATGTAAAAGCTTAAATAATGATGTTCTGAAGTCATCACCGTCATCATCATGGCCTTTTGGTGACCCAATCTTGGATGTTGGCCTCTTCCCTCTTCTTCCACTCTTGGCGATCTTGTGCCAGTCTCATCCAGTCTCGACCCCCGTGCCGTCGAATGTCGTCCATCCAGCGCTGGGGTGGTCTGCCGCGCCCTCGAGTATCCGCTCCGGGTCTCCATTCAAGGACTTGCCTTATCCAGCGACTCTCGTCCATTCTCGCAATGTTCCTGCCCATGTAAACTTTTTCCTTGCTATGACAGACATGACGTCTTTCACCTTGGTCTTATTTCGGGGCCATTAGTTACGTTTCCGGTCACGAAGGGTGATCCTGCACATCGCTCTCTCCATACCCCTCTGCGCGACTCCGAACTTCTCGGCGGACTTTTGTGTAAGGGTCATGGTCTCTGTACCGTAGGTGAGCACCTTATTGGCAATTGGCACCGAACGCCGCCCAAGCCTGCGCGATCCGTCTTTTCACTTCCGCTAGCTGGTTCTCAAAGCCCAGTGTAACCTTATGCTCCAGATATATGTATTAGGTTACTCTATCCACTGGAAGCTGGTAGGTAGTCTGTGACTTAGGAATGTTGGTCATAGTCTTGGTTTTTCCCATGTTCATTTTAAGACCCATCTTCTCGGATTCCACTCTCAAATCCCCCAGCAACGTCATCATCTCCTCAATGCTCTCCGAGACAAGAACCAGGCCATTAACAAACCACAGATTGGCCAATCTCTCTCCATCAATCATCAGCCCCTTCCCTGCCCATTGCATTTGTTAGAATATACATTCTAGTGCTAGGGTAAACAGCTTCGGTGATATTGTGCCCCCCGCCTGACACCTCTCTCTAGATGGAATTTGTTGGTTTTCTTGTGCAGGGAGACACAGGCAGTTGCGTTCTGATGGAGGTGGTTGAGGATCTATATGTAACTTTAATCGATACGGCATGAAACTAGAGCTTGCTCTATATGCCACCACTCTATGGAGTCGAACGCTTTCTCGTAGTCTATGAAGGCTAGGATAAGCGGTTTCCTGTACTAATTACATTTCTCTACAACTGTTTTGAGAGTTTGAAGGTGGTCGTTGGTGCTGAAGCCTGAGCGAAAGCCCGCCTATTCTCTGGGTTGAAAGAATTCCAGCTTCCTGTCAAGTCTGTTAACTAGAACGCAAGAGAAGAGCTTGTAGACATGCGACAGTAGACTGATAAGTCTGTAGTTTTCCAGCCTTTTGATGTCCCCTTTTTTGTGGATTAGGGTGATTACTGCATTATGCCATGATGTAGGTACTTTACCTTCCAGGATGCACTTTGTGAATAGAATTGCCAGGACTTGACTGACTTCTGTAGTATTGGGAACAAAATAAAAAAATGTTTCCTTGGCTTGCAGGATTGGCGCGGATTTGTATTCACGCTTAACATGTGTTTTCTTTAGTTACTTATTCCTCCTAAAAAATGTCCCCACGCCGGCGACGCCGCCGGGTTTTTTGGCTGCGGCGTGGACCTCTACCCAGTACCTAGGGAGGGGCTATAATCTTCTATAGGTTAGAAATATAGGTTTATGACATTTGACTACAAGTAGGAATAAGTCCTAAAATCTAAAAAAAATATTATGTGAATTACATTTTGAAGCACAAACATATTTTTGCTGGCTTATATAATATAAATTTGTACGGAACTCTCAGTGCGCGAGTCCGACTCTCTTATTAAATAAGATATATATATACATGCCGAAACTAAGTGAATCTGAATATCCTGGTAAAAAAATGAATCATTAGGCATCGTTCTAATCTAATAGAACGCGAATGGGCGACCGTAGGTTCGCGCGAATTTTACTCGTACGAACGCGCGATCAAACATTATTGAACTCGATAGGTGTCCTATAATAACTGACAATTGCACGACGCGGTAAGCGACTCAAATGTTTGTAACTCTATCCGCGCGAATTTACTTCGTACGAACGCGCGATCAAACATATTGAACTCGAATAGGTGTCCTAACTGACAATCGGACGACGCACACGCAGTCGCGCGACTCAATCAATTCGCGCGATGGTCATTTGCGTTCTATTAGGACACCTAGTTTTTGCAATCGCGCGAACACGCGATGATCGCGCATTCGCGTTCTATTAGGACGATGCCTGAAACCATGTACTGTTCGTTGAAATGTTTTTTTATAACAGAAAATTATTTTAGAAAACAGCACAACAGAAGACACCACCAGTCAGACATCGAGTCTTATTGGGTTCTGCCAGTCGAGGCTTGGCCAGGATCTTCTGCGGATGTTTTTAGAGGAAATTACACCTGATGTCATTGTTGAAGTTTCCGGAAGGCGAATCAAGGCGCACAAATGTATCTTATCATCCAGGTAAGGAAGAAACTATAGATACCTACTTTTATTGCATAAGCTTAGTAAACCATATTAATACATATAATATTTCAGATGTCAGTACTTCGCAAGGATATTGAGTGGTGGCTGGGTTGAGAGTGCTGGAAATGTAATTGTTTTGCCTCCGTAAGTTGTTTCTTTTACTTCATGAAAAGTGAATCATGAAAATTGTACTTTTTCGTATAAGGAGATGGATAAAGAGACTGAACAGTTAAAAAACTCAAAAATAATCTATACACATCTCTTTATGTACTGGCATCTATGCCGTTCTCAGCCCGGGTCGCCTCTTACTAAAGCTGGCATTAGTTAATGTATTTACACGGACAATAGTTGTAAGGAGTGGACCAAAGCCATCAGATGATTCCGATGATTCCCTTGTTCCGTAACGGTTAAAGGTCATATCACAAAGGTTTATCTTCTTTTAAGGAGTCAATTCAGTGAAAGTAAAGTTAGTACATAATCTAATTACAAGCCGTGTTGAGCGCCCGTTTGATGTGGCCGGTATGTTTTAGTTTCTCGTTCAACGTGGTCCACTTCGCGCTGTGCCACATCTACTCTGGTATGGCGACGATCCCGGACTCCATTAGCATCGTGGAGCTGGCCACGCTGGCCGACATGCTCGGCCTCGAGGGACTCAAGGAGGCCATCATGTTTACGCTGAAGGCCAAGTATTGCCATCACTTCCACAAGGTACGCACCGAATTACACCCTTCATATTACATAAATGATAATTTGCGTAAATAGGTACCTTGCATGATTATATTTAATACTAGCTTTTGCCCGCGACGAATCAAAATTTGCACTAAAACTTCTTCCTCTCTCCTATCGAAAATTTACAAAAACTTTTACTTTTTTTTTACTGGAATGCAAGAGATTTCTTATGATACTGGTATGAAAGGGAATAATTGTGAATGCTCGCGACAGCCCTGCGCGGTGTGCACGGCGGGCGTGCTGGAATGCTTCCCGCTGTCGTCCGTGTACAGTCTGGACGATTTGTACCGCAAGTGCCTCCGCTGGATCACCAAGCACTTCTCCAAGGTCTGGCCCACCAAGGCCTTCGCCACGCTGCCCAAAGAACTGCTTGACAAGTGCTTCCAGCAGCACATCGTCAATCTTACCACGGAGACCCTTGTTGAGACCGTTTACGGGTGCGGCATTACCGGTTAGTGTTCAACTATTGAAACTTTATAATATAACAGTAACTTTAAATAATCCTCAGGAAAACATAGCGTGAACGTCAATCAGTTTTTGCTTATAGTTAGACGGTGTTGTAAAGTTAAAATACTAATACAAATTCCCCATTATACGCATTTAACGATTCTGGTGCGGGCAACTGGGAATAGCCCACCTTTACTTGTTTACGTGTCTGTACTCGTACTACAACAAACTTCTCTTAATAATTTTAGTTTACAATGAAATGCTTAAATTTTAATCTTCATCTTAGGCAAAAGATTGGTGCTTAATAAATGAATAATGAATAACGTGTAATCTTTTGTTTGTGGTGTTGCAGTGGCTTCTCTGCAGAACAGCCGGTGGGCGGAGTGCGTCGCGCGCATGTGCCGGCGACTCGTGAACGCGGCGGCGCAGTTCGCGGCGCCGCGGCTGGTCGGCGTGCTGCGCGCGCTGGCTGCCGCGCCGCTGGCGCCGCCCGCCGCCACGCAGGCGCTGCACGACTGCCTCGCCGCCGCCATTGAGTGGGCGCCGCCCGACGAGGCCGCGCGAGCCTACGCCTTCCTCTCCGCCCTGGTGGCGGACGCCGCCGCCGCCCACGCGCAGCGCGTCAAGCCCGACCTCATCGCCGACGGCACGCGCGCGCCGCCCGACACGCCGCTCGCCGCGCACGCCGCCAGCTGGCGCCTGCAGTGCGAGGGCGCCCTCGTACGCGCCGCGCCGCGCGCCGTCAACACGCAGGCCTTCAAGGAACTACCGCCCGAGCTGCGTAAGCGGCTCCGCGATCTCGGCTGTATCATGTACGGGCCGCAGGTGGTGCCCGCCGCCTCGCCGCTGCACGACCGCAAGAGCCGCAGCGCCTACCACGCCAAGAGTAGCAAGGCGCCCGCCACTCTCGCCACACGTAGCCTCGACATCGACCAGGTGCGCTCCTCGTTCGTGCCCTACGCGCCCAAGCCGGCGCACCCCCCCACCCTCGACGCACTCAAAGGCAGCCAGGACCTGCGCGATCGAAAGCCCATCAGGATGATCCCTCCGAAAATCAGAACTACGAAAGCGCAGGAGGAACGCGCCCGCTTCAATATGGCCAAGACTAATCATCAATCACAGGAGCGTCTGACTGGCAAAACGAGCGGACGAGTTCAGACGTTCGAAAACACCAAACCGAGATATCTTGAACCACGGCTATGTAAGGAAAACGAAAAGAAATCACCAACGGCCAAGAAACTAATGAACAAAATGATATCATCGAGTGAATCGTCGCGTAACTCCAGTCCCATCCTGAGCAGGAACGCGCGAGCGAGCCGCGTGCGCGCGCGGGAGGCGGGGGCGGGCGCGGGCGCGGCGCGCGTGCAGGCCATGTCTCAGGACAGCCTGGCCACCAGCTCGCGCCCGCGCACAGCTGAGCCATCCACAGACTCGCTCAGCGAATCACAGAATAGCAACAAATACGCCACCTACACTAAAAGGAAATACACAACGAAAGGTTCTATTGAATGTAAGTATACAAGTATTTTACGGTGTGCTATGTGAAAAGATTGTACAGATGTCGTGAAAAATCCCTTCCCATAGTATTTGCTCGGAAATGTTCGTATTTGTCAGGCTCCTTCAATCTATCGATATAGAGTGGCTAATAAGTACCAGGCTAAGTTTTTGTTAATTAATTAAGACCTGGCAAATGTTTAGATCGACAAGCCTGTGAAATTATTTTGAATATTTATTTATATTTTTTAACTGAAAATGACACCGAAAATTAGAACATGTTCAAAATCCGAAAAGTAGAGCTATGACCGGGAATCGAACTCGGATCCTAATCATTCCGTGATGCGTGCTCTTGAGTATAGTTCGATTTTTGTTTACCTACATTTATTCTCTTTTAAAATCTCAGTCTGATATACTTCAAACTCGTGGTTTGACCTTTGACAGTGTTAAATAACTAAAGGACTCTATTTATTTAAAACAAACACGTCGCTTAATAATAATACAATAATTCATAGACACGTCGACATCATTTGGAAGTAGTGGTGTGTTCCGAGTTTTTACTATGGGAAAGGACTGCTCACTACATCTCGTAATTGGTTTTATAACCTTTGTCTTTGTTCCAGCCATCCAATCAACGAAATACCAGGGGGTCCAGCAATCGTCATCCTCGGGAAATAAAATGAAAACTAAAATACCCGTATATTTGAATCAAGGCGCTAAACCCAACTATACGGCCAAGCAACAAACAAATCATATCTACAATAACGATTCTCCGAAACGAACAAATCATCCGCCCAAAACGTCCACACCATCTTCGAACTCAGTACGTAATAAAGCACCAGTTGAGCGCAAAGTACCAGGATCCCTCATGAACGCGACGAAATCTAGTTCAGCTAAAATAGTTACTAAGACGACTAAAGATAAGCAAACAAAAGCGACCCTCAAAGCCAGAGGACCGCTCAAGCACACGAGCAGGCAAGAGATCCATGAGCAAACCGCCGAAATACCGTTGATGCAGCGATCTGGTACCTTTCTAAAGGATGAACCTACGTTTGGAGAAATCACAACCAATATAGATGTAGACCAATGAAGGCCAAGTATTTAATTTCCATCACTGATTAATGATAATGTATTCTGATGCAGCGCTCACCTATTGCTTGGCTATTGTATCTGTTAAAATAGGTCGTTAGTTTTAGTTTTAGATGCTAGTCGTCTGGCTATAGCGAATGTAATTATTATCCGTAGTCATACTTAATTAAGGCGTATAAATACATGATTTCCCTTAACGGTTACGCTTTTGCTACATCAATATTATTCATACAACATCTCAATACATAGCTCGTGGAGTCAACGATACCTAATTAATTAGTGTTTAATCTTATCTTGTCTTGTTTGCCATTAAGAAAACAGATAAGTACCTTCACATAGATACATACAGAGTGTTTGGTAGTTAGGCGCAAAGCTTTTTTAAGGCGGCACTAGACGAAGATTTATCAACATTTTTAGCCACGTGTCTCTTTAACGAAGTTTAATAAACAAATATGAAATAAAAAATTAGAATTTTAGTAAAACACTCAGAATTTGTAAGTTATTTGTTAATAGTGCCCCAATAAGCGTTAGCTATCTTATATTTCCGATAGTTTGTCTATCTATAGTCTATCTATAGTAGTAATGTCTATCAGGCCAAATTAAGGTATTTTTAAGCGTTTTTCTTACCCCCAAAATGAAATGGAGGCATTTTATAGTACATTATGATACAAGTGTGCTATGTTGATTATCACACACGGGGCATTATTGCTCGCGAGCGACAGCGAGCGAGGTAAGAACGCCGAGTGGAGTAATGATCAATGCACACGCGTTTCATACGACGTTTTTCAACCTTTGTTACCAGACATTGCTTAACTGGAGGCTTTAGAACTTTTCTTTGTAATTTGGTAATTAACACCTTGGATTTCTTACTGACATAACCTGTCCGAAGATAGTTTACTATTATTTCCGGCGATGGACACTATTTACATTTCGTTTTTCTTTATTATTTGAACTCTTAAGCATTCGCGCATGTGCGCTGTGCACTTCGCACGTGCGGAACGAGGCACTGACAACAGACTGCTAAACAGCCTAATATTAAAATAATAACAAAATATTTAATCATTGTCTTAAATATGGTCACTTTTTAGATAAAAATGAACACTGTCGAAATTAAATGTTTATTTATCATCTTTTACCTACAATAGTTTAATATTCACGAAAATATTCCTTGTTCCTATACATAACTGAACTATTTGCTGAGATTAAAAAAAAGTTTATATTACCGCACTCGTGCAGTAATAATATTACGGCACTTGTGCGTAATAAGCTGAATTATGAGCTTAAATGCGGTGCAATAAGACTCAATTTACGAGCAACTGTGTTGAAAAATTATTATAAATACCGTAGGCTGGAAAACAGTAATTTTTCTGTACTATAAAAAGAGAAAAATAAAAACTTTGAAATGTTAAATTATTTATAACAACATGCATATTTATTGTTCTTAATTTTAACGTATTCAGTCATTAACTCGTAATAGTTGTCCAACTTATAAAACCATGAAAACTATCTTCATAGTAGTATCGACTAAAATCGATGAAAATTGATACATAATTATTTCGTAATATCCACGAATTGTGACAGACAACTACGGATGTGTAGGGACACTGCGCGTGGCTCGATACGCTCCTCGCCGGTTTTTTTTTTCATTTCTGATGTATACCGTATACCCAAACAAAAAATTGTAAAGGAGTTAAGTCTGGGGAACGAGCAGGCCAAGGAATGGGTTACAAATGTTACAATAACGATCCAGGCTCCAGCCCTACGGGAAGCAGTTGTCACTATTCCCTTACAGCCAAACTCCAGACTGCCATCGTACTTAAATGTGATTTTTCTTTCTGTTTCTAGTGCCAGTGCCACTCCGGGTTCATACTTTTTTAATAATTCATTTTCACATTCTGATCTATGCGCCGTTATTTGCAAAGTGTTCCCATTGTCCCCGGTCTACCCTATTGTGGAAAATTTCTCATTTTTTATTTGTTTTAATCTATTTGTTAAATGTAAAATGAATTAATTTATTAAGAAATGAATGACAACAGATTCATTACTTAGGGTAAAATTTCAAGATTAGTTCATAAAGCGATTTCTACCGAGTGCTCCCTAAATCTGGTTTTTAGTCTTTATTTAGACAGACAGACAGACAGGCGAGTAATTTCGCGTACTTACTCGCCCGTCTGTCGCCCACTTTAAACTCCGATATTTGGCAAGCGAAGCGAATGACTGCTAATACCTTTAAAAAATAAAAGTAATTACTTAATTAGGCATGTTTTGTATGAATATTTAAGACTTTATTTTATTTTATTCTTGTGGCAGAGAATAATAAACTTACCCTCGTTCCAACCTACGATATTTTTAATAGTTTCGAATGGCTGGATTTGGTTTTAGTGGCGATAAAAACTTAAAAATGGGTTTATTTGGCCTAACACATTAAATTATGGGAAATAAAAAAGAATGTTTACAAAATAACGCTTATTAGGGCAATTAACAATCTACCAATTACTAGGTATTTTTCTGAAATTGTTACATATTCAAAATACTTCGTCTAGCACCCCCTTAAAATGCTTTTCACCTAGCTACCAAACACCCTAG
This sequence comes from Pandemis heparana, assembly GCA_963854515.1. Classification (NCBI taxonomy): domain Eukaryota; kingdom Metazoa; phylum Arthropoda; class Insecta; order Lepidoptera; family Tortricidae; genus Pandemis; species Pandemis heparana. The sequence goes on from OY978006.1 coordinate 11,070,629, forward strand.
TAACTTTGGGTAGGTACTGTTCAATGGTTTAAAAGTTATAGTTTATATTTACGTATCAAATGTCTATTTATTTATTATTACTTAGTCTTATTCTAAATTGGCTTATCGTAAAATTTCCATAAATAGCGGCTTAGAGCTCTTATTAAAGAAGCCTGTGTAATCTTATTGAAGCCTTTTAGATCCACGCGCTTTTGCTGTTATACTCGTACTTAAAAAGTGTAAGTTGTAGATATATATATTTTATTTTAAAACTTATTGTAGTGTTGAACTGCATGTTGTGCATTTGTTCGGAATTAAACCACGGAACTTGCTTTAATTGAACTAATTTAGGTGACACCTGCAATGCTTTTACAGAACACCAAAATGAAGAAAAAGATAGAGCCCATTAAGCAAAAACTTAATAATAGTAGGGTACGGTCCTGTTCGAAACGTCAAAATAGGAACGACATTTTCAGGAGTCATAAAAATACAAGAAAGTTCTAGTTAAATATCAGAGACATCTACAGAATTGTCATTCATTGCCCACGTTAGGCCGAACTACAGCGCTGCTGTGTTACCTTTTTTTTCTTTTGAACCCGCAGACCTTGTTAGGTTTTAGTCATGCTGCTCAGTGGAGCCTGGTTCCAAATTTTTTCTGTTTTTATGTCTAATGGCTGGCTACATAGATAGCTACACAGATGGGCAACATTTCACATGGATGTTGGTTGGTACTTAAGGAGCTTATTTTGCGTACCTACCTAGCTACTGGCACAAGGCTATCGTGTTTTCACGTAAATATTTGACACCTCAAGGCCAGTGATTATTAATACGAAAGTTTCGGGGAATGTTTTAATTATGATTCAGTGTTAATTAAGTTTGTTTATTTTAAGTTTATCATTCCATTATTTTGACATCGTCTGTGTTCTTAACGAATATAATTTAAAAAATGGCGAAGGGCACAAGTCTATATGTATTACCAGTAAAAGATTGTGTACAACATGTCCAGATAAAAATATTTCCTAAGGCACATCTTTATGATTGTATTAGATAGTAATGTTTTAAATTTATGCAGCGTTTAAGGGATCTTGTGCAAAATAACTATGTATATGTATTATTATGTAATTTGTACTCTCTTAGAATCTCAATATAGTTAGCAATTTCGGTATTTAACATTAATTAGGTACATATGTCGAATATAGACAAAAAACAAATTCAGTACAGTGCTCGAGAAGATGAACGTCACATGACGGCGCCACCGTCTGAAAGTGCCACATACAAATGTATTAAAAGTTTGTGGTATTTTGAGCGGTACCTAGATGTCATTTTTTCAACCTCTCGATTACTGGACTTATATATTATACTTTGATTACCTTTTGGTTTTCATGTGGAGGTATTTATTACTCGGTGCGATTTGTAAATATCGTGATTACAAAACTAATGTTGTGTTGTGTCCCCGGCACTGAATAGTTTAAAAAGTATTTTAGTACCTATTTGTAAAGCCTTTATTTCTTGTGCAACTATTTATTCTTAATTTTAAGTGAATTAGTTAAGTAACCAACGCTTGTAACTATATAAAACAATACGATGAAAATAAAATAAAAAATAATAAAACCGTTTTATAACAAACCAGAAATAACAAAAAGCGTGAGCAAATATTTATTATACAGTTGTTGACTCTTTTTGGGATAGGTATTCCGTTCTGATTCTGATGGCTTTCACTATCCATCACGCATCTCCAGTTTATAATGATATTCTTAATCTAAGACTTACCTTACATAATAACTTCTTATTTAGGTTAAGTTTTCGAAATGATCTCAGCGATGCACAGTATTCGATTAATTTAATTTCAGGTCTGCATCAGCCATTGTTACTATAAATATAAGAAATGAATATTTAAGGCCATGTTTCATTTATTTATAGATTTATGTATGAAGTGTAAAACGTATTAATATTAGCGTGTAATCACGTTCGTTAGTGTTTAATATATTGAAAGGTGCGAATATAATATGGCAGGGGTTAAGAGCTTGATTAAGCAAATGATTTAAAACTGACCAATAATATGCAGGTCCTGCTTTGGAGATGGCATATTTTTCATATCTGTCACATCTGTCACTAGAGTACATTTAGATTCGCTGTAGTAATACAAAATAGCTCAGTCAGTAGAGAGATATTTTGCTTTGCGAATGGTGGTGTCGAAATTATATTGATATGTTATATGTTGTTTAGGTCTAGACTTACTTGAAAAATACAGGTTTTTGACTTCATGGGAGGGGAGGGTGGCGTGGGGAGCGTAAGCAGCCATTTTGACTAAATGTGTGAAAAAAATGTTTAATCATAACAATTCCCTAACGGTTCATTTGACGTCAAAAACACTTAGATTTACATATAAGTATAGATCTCGATAATCAATATACTTGTAATATAACATATATATATGTGAAAATAATTTCTCCGCCACTTTTTGCGAAGCAGAGGCCTTTCTATGTCTATACTGATTGAGCTATATTAAATAGGGATGTTCGCGCTTCTAGCATATTTTCAGTTTGGCTTGTTAGTTGTGAGCGTAGGAAAGATATTCACCACCGATTAATTATAGCTAAAACTTTAAACACTTCAGCGCATTAGTCTTTACAGCCGATTATTTTGCCCTTAGACATCCGGTTTCGACAAAGACAAATTCTTCAATTTGAAGAATGCTTCATTATTTGACCAGCTTACGTTTTTGCCCAAAACCGTAAACTTTGATGCTTGGTTAGAATGGTCTAGTTTTTAGCGCACTCACACTTCGGTTAACCTCTTTTTCGTAGTGTAAGATAAAGAATATATTATATATATGTAGGTAAGTTTGTTTTGTTGAAGATCTTATATTACAAGACGTCTGGGCTACATATCATACTGCCAAACATTTAAATTCAATGGAATTGGATCGTTGATCGAAAGTCTTGCAACATTAGCGCTATGAAACTAAAAGTAAAGCACGAGTCAACAATTTTATTTATCACCGTCATTCTAGTAGGTAACGGAACTCTTGAGTACCAGGACCTGGGTGGTACCAGTAAGCCAAATATGGTTGGTACCAGAAAGCCAAATATGGTTTCAGTTTGTAAATAAAAACTGGCTTCTGCAGGATTACATGAAGTCAGTAAAATGTCAGTCAGTTGCATTGCAATTCTGCTGTACTTATGTTTCAGCACACAAAACGAATGGCCTAATTCTGTCACACATTATTGCAGCAGCTAAAGTCAAGCTCAAAACTAGCTAACACTTTCGTATTTTGTAATATATAACTAATCTGTGTCGTGTTTCGAATTACCGAAAGTGACAAGGACTAATGTATATAGTGTTAGCTACTTGACTACGTTACCGCTCCGTCCTACTACGCGTTTTTCTGTTTTGTATATCAGTTTAGCCTGAAACAAAGTGTATACAAATTAAGGTTACTTGTATTACACAAACGGATAACTCACGTATAAGTCACTCGACTTTTATAAGTGAGTTAGGTATCCGTTTGTGTAATTATGATCGAGTTTCACGGTAGTTTCAAATTGAAAAAGGTTACTTGCAATCTTAGATGAAAATAAAATTGATGTTAAATGTATTTATAAAGCAGTTAAATAATTCGAATAATTATGTATTGCACTCTATGAACTACATTTTAAATCACTTACTTCCATTTCAAATTATCAATCTTTGTTTAATTTTCAGTTTAAGTTTAATCAGAATAGTCACGAAAAGTGCTGCGATTAAATATTGTAGTGTGTAGTTATGTAATTAAATTAATTATCATTTTATTCAATAAAGGCAGATTGTGTGTTGAATTGTTGTTTGAATTTGCAAAATATCGCGTGGCTAAAAAATTTGCTGCGTTAACTCCGTAGTAGTACTTACCTATTAATTTTGACCCGTTTACGCGAACCCTTTCGTCAATTAACCGTTGGTTGATTTGCGACAGGGGGTGGGCTGGTGAGGTGAAGTTGCGGACTTCTTGAAATGTTGTATAAAAAATTAAATTTTACCGATTGCGATTGATTCAAAAGCTCGCTGTCAATAGCTACGTAATTTATTTCAACTCATCAGAAGCAACTCACGCAGGAATTAACCAATAAGATGCAGGTACGGCAATTGAATTCTGCAACACGTTACAGGTGGCGGCACCTAAGTAAAACGTGGAGGGGATATGTGCAGTATGAAAACAACATCATTTTCATACTGTGCACATCCCCTCCACGTTTTACTAACGTGCCGTCACCTGTAGTGATCTGTCACTCTGTCATACATATTTTTTCCTTCACCACCTAGTTATATTAGTACGGCTCCCTGTCCTAACAAAAATCAGTTTTATGGTCCCATCCTGAAGAAAGCATGAAACTTGGCATGAATGTAGCTATCACATATGTGCTTCAATGTCGATATGGAAGCACGTCGAGAAATAATTTTTTCCTCCCATCCCCCCCCCCCCCCTTTTTATGTGCCAAATCGTGGTTTTTATTATTTTTTATGAAAACGGGTACTGCTATCTGAAAACTGTCAAAAATCAATATGTTCCTTATTAAATTAGCTACAATATTGTCTTTGGACGTTCGTTGATAGAACTTATAGTTTACAAAATATGTACATGTTACTTAAAAGTTTTATTAAAAATGCAAACTTTTAATAAGAGCCGGAACGTAAGTCTAATCTGACCTTGTATGTGCACCAATTTTTTATATGTTACTAGGCATATCACCTGGACCCTAAAACTGCCGGGAGACAGTTTCTGAGGTGTCAAGTTCACCAGTTATGACGTCATCAAATTGGCCGCCGCCGCGTTTTGGAAAATTAAAATTACGCGCAACTTATGCAACGCACGAATACATGAGGGGTATCGAATAAAAGCTAGTTAAATATACTATATTTGTGCTCTGAACCGTAATTGCATTAAAGTTAACGTTTAAGAGCTATTAATAGAAAAATAATAATCTTGGAAAAATATTACGGACTTTTATTTCTTGCACCAAAACTAAAGACTCCTGACTAAAATAATGTACTACGATAGTGAAAATAAATTATTAAACTTTACATTACAATTCAAAGTTTGAAATTCGGATATAAAATGACGAAGTTATGGTCAAAAACTTGACGACGCTGTAGCGCTGGAATTACGAAAAAAAAATTTTTCTTCCGGAAACCAGCACCAATTTTTTTATGTTACTAGGCATATCATCTGGACCCCAAAACCACTCGGTGCTCTTGAACAGCATACGGAAAGATGGTATTGTAAAAAGGTAAAAAAAGAGTACTTGAGTCAGACTCGGTGAGCTGTAACTCTAGAAGTAATGCCTCTACGACTATGAAATAAGTGTCATTTTGTAGCTAATTTAATAAGGAACATATTGATCGTTGACAGTTTTCTGATAGCTGTACCCATTTTCATAAAAAATAATAAAAAACACGATTTGGGACATAAAAAGGGGGGGGGGGATGGGGGGGAAAAAATAATTTCTCGATGTGCTTCCATATCGACATTGGAGCACATATGTGACAGCTACATTCATGCCAAGTTTCATGCTTTCTTCAGGATGGGACCGTATTTTACGTTAAGGACCCGTACTATATGGAATTAATCCACTTATGTAATAGAATTGTCATTAATTAATTAAAAAACAAGTGTTTCGTTTACCTACTACCTTTTTCTTTTTTTTTCAAAGTGTTCATAGGTTACGGTAGCCGCTTACCATCAGGCGGACCGTGCTACTGCTCTTGTTTGCCACCGAAGTGATAAAAAAATTCAACTACAAAAAAACATTTCCTATCGATATCTACTTGCCGAACTGCTAGTAGGTATTGTGCTGGAATATGCGTGCTTCTTGAACCGGCGGGACGTAGATTTTTGTCGAATTTGTGATGTAAGCAGAATCGTCACTTGTCACCGACTTTAGTCGCGACAATTGTCGGACACAAATGTCAATTCTGTTTGTCTTACTACATTACCACAGAATAAGTAATACATAGTATGACATTACATAAACTCGACAAGTTTCGCATTGCAATTCGAATGTCACTTGTCTTTGTCTGGCAATGGCAATGGCAAAAGACTATTTAGCGCGATTTGCGCCTTACTTAAATTATCGGGCGGAGTTAATTCCATGTTATTGTCGACTTTATCACTTGAAGAACTCATTTTGTTTGGTTTTTGTACACTATAATCAACAACACAAAACAACGCAGTTTTACAAAAATGGCTCGTCCGTCTACCGTAATATGCATGCGTAAGTTCTGTTTTTAATTAGCTTAACTAAAATTATCAGGCAAAAGTTCGACGCGTTCAGCCACTGCGATTTTTTCGAATAAATAAAAGGTGGAAATCATTAAAATCTGAGGTAATAAATTACAGTTTATACTAATTACAATAAATTTTGCATATTTATTTTAGTTTTGTATGTTTATACATTTTTCTGCGTATACGTCGATATTTTTTATTTTTGTCATTTAATACTCTTTGCTTGTAAACTTTTAAAATAGAAAATTTTAATAAACTGAACTGAAAGTGAATTTTTCGAGCAAATGTATTGAAAAGTTAGTTTTCGGCAACCTCATAAACAATAGTTCGGAGTCTGATCGAACGAGGCTCTTGGCAGTCAGGACAAAAGAAGCTAGCTACTGGTTAAAAGCCTACTCTTCTCCCAATACCGGAACCTTTGTAGATCCCAAAACTTTCCGTACCTATATCCACCTGACTCCACCTTAGTCTTCGTTGATGCACACCACACAGATGCCCCGGGGCGTGTTTGTAGACCCATTAGGACACCACGGACTATCTTCTCAAAAGAGCGCTGGCCGCTTCTCGAGGCACACGGCCTTGTCCCTGCGTTGCTGGAACCAACGGACATCGCTAGGGATGACGGCAAGAGACCGGACGGTATGACACAAATTCCGTAGTGCGAGACGCGTGCTAGTGTGGGATGCAACATATACGTGATACGTGATACGCCAGCCTCGTCTCACCTTAGCGGAACCACCAGTAGAACAGGCGAGGCCGCAGAAGCGGCATAAAATCTATATTTTAGACCCTATGGTCTCAGTGCCGAATGTAACATTGTTTTATTTTAAGATTAGTTTTAGTTTAGTTATTGATTTAATTATAGTTTAATTTGTTTTTAATTTCTATTTGTACCTTGTTTATTCCAATAAATCTATTGTTAAGAAATAATAGACTGTGTAATTAAGTATTTTTATTTCAGAAAACGATACAATATAGCATAATAGTATAACAACAATACCATACGGAAAATTTAAAACTATAGTCTCCGTTAAATAAAAAGAAACCAAAATGATGATCAATATCCTTGTCCCAATAAATTATTCATATCTCAAAATAGAATTCCTTTACATGAGGCTAAGCAGTAACATTGGAATATAATAAAAAGGGTTCACTATTATCAGACAGTAAACCAACCCTCGAGGCCTTAACAGACGGCCGAGGAGACGCCGACAACAACCAGATAGTCAATTATATTATCATCGCAGGTAAAATATAAAAGTGTGGCGCTACCCGGCCGAGTGTCGCCAGCGCCCCAGGGCCGCGAGACTGCGCGAGCCTAGCCCGCGCCCACACCGACTACGCTGTGCTCATTATACAATACAACTTGTTAAAAAGTAAATATACATGTACTTACACCAAAAGATTAAAACGTTTAACAAGCTGAAGACTGTCTCAACATTTACTAAAGACATGGTACTTGCTACATCATCGTACAGATCCATCTTATCGTATTTTCACACAACTCCTTGGATAAGGATTATGTGGAAGCAAAGTTTTCATTAAACGCTACTACATAGATCATGTCTTTTTAGTGAAGTGCTTAAAATATACTGCAATATTCACATCTAATTTTAAGTAAATAAGCTTATAGGAAACGCTAATTAAAAGTTTCAATCTGTCGGCGTAATAAATCCAACCCGGTATCTAATAATAAGTACGCCAAAAAACCAAAACAAAATGCAGCATTTAACAAGAGAGAAATCTTTCTATGTATACTGACACGATTCTACTATTAGGTGCTTTCAAACACGACTGTCGACAGTTTGAAACGATGACGTGGTGTTAGAAGTTAATATAATTATAAACTTAGGCGCTTGTCGTGAAACGCACTCATTTATGCGTCTTCTCGACACTAATGATTCATTACACCATGATATTATAAGCGAATCATTCATTATCAAATATTGACAGGGATACCTGTCAGTCTGACCACAAAAAAATATGTGAACACTTCAATTCAAAATTAAAGACAGGTCCAAAATTTGCCGAACTAGCTTGACAGATCGACCTGGACATGTTGCCACGGTGCAACCGTAGGTAAATATTTTGATTACTTCGCTTTATAATCAAACCAATAATTTTATTTACACGAACATTAAAACGACTGTGCTCCGGTTTAAAAAAAAAATGGCGAACAATATTGAATCTATCAAAAATGCATCTTTCGCCAATCTCTCGCGCCATTCCTCGTTCGCTCGTTTCTCTGTTATCTTTATTGTTGAATATTAAGTTAGGTACTTCAACAAAATTGTATCGATATTCACTCATTATCATTACCATCAATCTGTCTGGTAATATTTGCAATTGTCAAATTAGTTCGCCTAATTTTGGACCAGAGTATGCGTCCATTATTTGCTTTGACCAAAAAATAAATAACATATTAAATATAAACGGTAATCCCGGACACCGGCCGGTCGCATTAACTCTAATAGCTAAGCAAGTAAGATTCCTCACTAGCTGTTTCCTCACCCCCGCGATGCTTCGTCTGCATCATGCGCACGCACACGCGGCGCCGGCACCCACTGGTCAAGGCCAACCCACGGTGCTGTGACATAGCGGTCAACAGTTAAAGTAAAAAAGACAGCGCAAATACCGTACCAGCTTAATACTGTTTAGTAAAATTCGTTGTAAGTTTTAAGTAGAGACTAGAGGGAAAAGTAGAAAATACTGCGCGTTGTTTTTGTCTATTCTTTGAAAAAGCCAAGTGCTTCGTCGAACTCTCACTGAAACATTTTTCATTGCGGGCTTTGTTTTTGCAAGATTGTTATTATTTAAAATTGTTGTTTTACCTTCTCTGTTATTTTATTTTTAAAGTTGCCTTTGCTGATTGAATTATCCCTTAAACCCCACTAATGTAAAGTCTACACAGATAGAAACTGTTAACGAATTAAACAAACAGCTGACTGAGCGAGTAGCCTCGCGCGAGGCATCTATTTTCGGTTCAATTGATAGACTTGCGTCAAACGACTTGCCTCAAGCACCTGCCTCGCGAAGCGGCTCGCTCAGTCAGGACCCGGCTTTAGATTTGATGGTGTGACTAGTGAAGGGAGAACTAGTTCAGGCGATTAAAATTACGTCATACGAGTATTGTATAAATTTTATAATATTCAGGTCCGATATTAAAGAAAGAAAGAAGAAATTTATCCGTTTTTACATTAGCTGAATTTTATTTTTAAATATTTAATTTGAAACACAAAAATGAATAATAAGTATGTATTTCAAATCATTTTCGAGGGAATGGGCGAAAAGCTTAGGAATCATTAAAATAGGTCTTTATAAGTGATACGGTTAGCAACCTATCACTATTTTGATTCCCCTTTCCACCTATACGCCCAATCATGCTAAACGTCTTGTTAACTTAGGCTCTGTGTACCCCTTAAGGGATAAAGAAGTGATTTATGTATGTTGAATGATTTTGTTTTTACAAAACAACAAAAGAAACTTAAAGTAAAATCTCGTAAAATGTTTTTACGTCAGTTATGAATTTAAATAATCCCATCTTTTAAGTTTTAATAGACTATTTATCATAAACGAGGTAAAAACGGTTAACAATGACAATAATTTGAACGGCGGAAAGATTTAGTAATATTACTTTGCATTATAATATAAATAACTAAGTAAATTTGAATCGTTAGGAAGATATACCACGGAGAAATTCCGGGTGGAAGTTTGATTATTGTTTCAATTTCCATTTTTGTAGAATTCACGCACTCCGCAAAATCAAAACAGTATTTTTAGGTACCCAGTGAGGAACAGTTTCCAAATAAGTTACATAGTGTAATTTACATCGTGGGTGTTTTGCAAATGAACTAAATTGAGGAATTTCAGAAATAGGGTATTTTTTTTGCATGGGTCTACTCAGAATCAATAGCACTAGCGATTCTATATAGATAGATAGACTAAAAAAAAGAGTCTCGATGTCAGTTTTGTTACTATTCCTGCATTAATGTTTGAAGGTGACACTATTTTTTTTGTAGGAAAAACTGGGGACATTTTTTACGCCATTACAATCAATTGATTGATCCTGAACAGAAATTTATCCATGCAAAAGTTTCTAAGATCGGAGAAAAAAACATAATTGTACCCTATTTCTATTCCCCTATTACACTAAACCAATGTCTTTGATAAATCGCCTCTGCCTTGACAAGTAACAAAAACAATGAAAAATCATTTGTATTCGACCACGCTATACCAAAATTTTAATTGCAAAATTATAAATTTAACAACCAACCAAAGAGCGTATAAGGGTGGATTTCTGACGTTGTAATTTGTGTGCCATGCTAAACGTATTGCACACAAATTACAACGTCAAAAATCCACCCATAAAATAGACGAGAGCATGACTTATCTGTCTTAAATGTCGCCTTGTGACGTAAAATGTCGTTTTCTACTATTTTTGTTATATCTGTCTGCGCTTACGTGTAAATATACTTCCAATTCAATTGAATTGTTCAGCTTTTATTGGACTTTTGATTTTAACCTGATAACAAGTGCGATACGCTGTAAAAATTGTATTATTGGATAGTATATTACTGTATATGCATTAGTTAGGTAAATCTTACTTCTTCACATTTTTTTATATACACGACCCACAAAAATCCATGTAATCTTGATTACAGTCCCATTAATTGGCGCCCAGTTCATATCGAAATTTCGTCATTATTGCCTTAATTATAAGAACACAGTTATTAGACAGGTTTTAACCAAATATAAATATTTTACCTTAGCATAAAATGAAAACGAATATTGCCCACTGTGTATTATTTTAAAACTTTGTTTGTACGTATGGAGTCAATGGTTCTCTATTGATTTGCCGAAAATTTTATTGCCGAATTTCACTTCCCAACCAACGTTTGGCCGAATTTCGTTTTGCCGAATCATCATTATGGCAACTTGTTAAAATGATTAGTTTCATTTTCCAAACTCACGATTGCCAACTCAACGTTTTTTTTTTTTACATGATCGATTTATATAGCCAAATGGTACTACATAACCATTAATAAAAAATAAGACATTCTAAGGTAAAATAAAGACTGTTTATAAATGTAAACAAACATGTTCGCGGCTAAGGGGTGGCCCAAGGGCCACCTAGCCGCACCTAAACCTAAATTAATCCAAATTAATCATAAGAGTTTTTCGGCCTAGTGTAACATTTGCCATGTGAAAGATATTCCAAAAGTTTAAAATCAAAATGATATTCGTCTTCATGAAAATTCGGCCAAATGAGAGGTTGGCATATAAAAATTTGCCAATTGTCAGTTGTCAAAGTGAACATTCGTTGAAATGTTGGTTGCCAAATGAAATTCGATCAAATAAAATTCGGCGAAAAGGCAGAACACCGGAGTCAATAGTTAGGTACGTGTTCGTGCGCTCCTAAGATAAGAGTGGACGCCTGGACCGGCCCGGCGCGGTGAAGCCACACCACACACCAACCAGTACGAACAACACTCAATTAGCTTTCGCAATTTCCTGAAAACAAAGTTCAACGAAACGATTGCCGTTTATTTAATGTTAGTAATATTTGTTTTCATTTTAAAAGTAATATTATGTAGTAGGTACCTAATCGAGTGGCATTGGTTGGTTTGACAGCAATAGAGTTTGAAATTGATGTATGATCTGATCATACTCGTGTTTATAAATCACATAGTTTTGTAGGATAAACATGATTTTACTTGCGATGAGTTCTATGCTTAGTGTAAGTTTTCGGTCACAGAACACGTCTCGACCGCGTTTACGTTAAAATGTCGAATACTATGGGAACAGTTTGTTGCCGTTTCGATCCGCAAGTGGCGCTGTCATTTATTCCATAGTAATTAAGACGTTTACGTGAACGCGTTCGAGACGTTTTTATATGCGAAAACTTACACTAGAGGCTCTGTTGGCTTGCACTTTGGTAGCAGTCTTGCAATCGCTGCTGGTTACAAAACACTAAAATTCTTCTTGGGCACCAAGTGGTTACAATCAAAAGGCGTATTTGATTAGAAGAAAAAAGCCCACCTATGAGGGTAAAAATTCTTATTTTCTTCTTCATGTCCACTATTGTCACTATGATAATACGAACCTTAGAACAAAAACCATTAAAAACATTTTGTCATTCAATCGCAACAAAACAGTTATATAAATATCCGATGCACCAACCTACTTTATACAGTAATAATGAATGCTATAAAACCACTACATATTTATTATAACCTATCCGAATATGAAAGCGGAATTCCTCAAAAAGTACAAGTACAGTTAATACTAAGTTTGAATAATGCTCCAATGTTATATGACTTCTAAATGTACAACGACGTCACACTCATCCACGATAATTCAATTCAGACAAAATCTAAATATTTAAGTCTTTACAGAATACCTCTATCTAGAACAATGTGACACAAGTACATGTAAAAGAGAAGCTATTCATTTAATCTTCTTTATACAAACACTAATTCGTATGATATGAGTGACTTACAAAAAATGTTCTCTTCACATGATCTCAGTTGCAATGTTCAAAACGGATTCTAAATGGATCGGATGGGAAACAAAAAAAAAACGCAAGGGCTCTAAAATACAATAGCTGGCAGATATAAATCAATAAGTATGCGATGTTTTTGTACTAGCCGTTCCAGTGAGTAGGGATGGTATCATAGTATCGACGACACAGCACCCGCCAGGAGCGTGCCATGACCGAAGTGTGGCCAGAAGGGCATTTAAAGAAAGGTGAAGCTGCCTTGTGCGAGGAAGATGCGTTGGGAGTGGAATAACAGCGGTGAGTGTGAGGCGTCCGGTCACCGCAGCAGCAGCGATACCGTTCACATGAGGAACTTGCCGATGATGATGCCGAGCAGCGCCATGGCCACGGCGGTGGCCACCCACGGCATCATGCCCACCTGCGCGGTCTTCTCGGGCCCGTACGAGTGGCGGCGCGTCACGCCGCGCCCGTCGCCGCCCGCCGACTGGCGCAGGCGCAGGAGCTCCTCCTGACACACACACCAACACCATTACTTACCATCACCACGTACATACGTTAATATGCATATTACAATTACCAATGCGCGATAAAATTTTTATAAGTGTAGTTTTTTTATTTTACGAATCGAACAGAACGCGTTTGGAATAATGTGTATATGGACGTTCGAACGAAATGTTTACTGCAACCAAAATGATTTAAAAAGTTGAACTCCGTAAATGTTCTAACGCTATCAGGATTCAGGACGCTATGCTTTAAATTCGCGTACGCTGTACGAAATGCTGGTCTAAACATGCTTTAATTAATTATTTAAAAAACAAAAACCCGACTGCGTCAATCATATTTTCACAAAATACCTTACAAATCGCACCTTTCAAACTGAACTGATTTTTTTAAAATTTGATCCTTACTAATATTATTATATTCGAAAGTAACTTTGTCTGTCTGTCTGTTACGCTTTCACACCTAAACCACCGAACCAATTTTGGTGAAAGGGTCTGGCCGGAAGGTAATAGTAAAATCGCCCCTGGCTGAATTTGAAATATTGTTATGCACGTTTGTTTGTTTTATTAAAAGATATAATTTTACTGAATATTAAGACTTAAATGCTTACGGTTAGCCAAAAAATAAAAAAATAAAAATTCAGTTTTTATTTTTTTTTAGCCAAACTACGTTACCGATTAATTTGCCCTTCGAATATTATGTACATATATTTAAGATACATTTATAGAAAAAAAATAAAAGTTCTAGCGTTTTTCAAAATACACAATTTTGGCTGTTTTAGTTTTTCTTTTTTTTTTTTTTTTTTACTTGCAAGTTGGCGACACCTACCATATTTTGATATAATATACGCAATTTTATATTCTATTACATATATTTTTTTCAAAATTATTCATTTGGATCAACAAAGTGAAAAAAAGATTTTTGTTTAAAAGGGTGGTAAAAAGTTCTACCATATTGTTCAATCGTTCAAACATTCGTTCATAGTGTTAGTAACAATTATCTTATTAGCAATGTTAAAAACATGACATAAAAACAGAAAGTACGGATAAATCAGAAGAAAAAATAGATTTAAATTGATTATTTAAAAAAAAAAAATTTGTAGTTGCAATTTTTTACTTATTTTGAAAAATTAAAAATAATTGATAACAATAATAATATAGCTCTTTTTATTTCGGATTCACTACAATTTCAGTAGACCAGGTAAGTTTTTTTTTTCAAAAATTCAAATGATTTATTTGTAAGAATACAGTATATTAATTAATTATCAATTATTTTATTATTTGTATATAATTAAATATACAGGATGTATCAGATAACCCCGAACAATAATCCACTGGGGTATATAACCATAGCTATAGAAGCTAAAAAAATATTTAGAAAAAAATTGGAGTATTTTTTTTTTCTATTGGAATGATTACAGTTAATACTACCACTCCTATAGAAAATATAAAAAAAAGATTACCTTCCGGCCAGACCCTTTGGCACAGAGATATTTTCAGTCTCGGGTAATGATGGTTTTTATCCCGAAAAATCGAATAGTTCCCGCGGGATGGCGAAGCGAATTCTGCGCAGACGGAGTCACGGGCAACAGCTAGTTTGCAATATTTTACTTATCACAAAGTGAAGTTATTAATAATAACAAAGAAAGAGTTACTTAGGAACCTATTATTTAACTGACTTCGTGAAATGATTATCACTACGTCAACTGGGGTGACTTTGGTAATTTTGGGGCTACTTCGATCGTTTTAAAATTGCTATAAAATCGATATTATCCATGTCCGTAGGCTTATTGCCTAACTCGCTCGCAATCGCCATCGTGTTCATTTTGACAGTTCTTGTATGAATGTGACAGCTAGCTGATTCCGATGCCAACTGTCAGCCCATACATGAACTCAAAATGAACACGATGGCGATGGCGAGCGAGTTAAACAATAAGCCTACCGGTGAATGTTTGGCATGTAGACGCAAAGGCGATCGACGAAGACATTGATTGGAAGCAGTAAACGCAAATAAAAAATAATGGTTTTGTCATTAAAACTAATTTTTAAAGTCACCCCGTAAATCAAAGTCACCCCAGTTGACTGTACATAGTATTAAAACAAAGTCGCTTTCCGCTGTCTGTCTGACACTATGTCTGCTTAGATCTTTAAAACCACGTAACGGATTTTGATGCGGATTTTTTTAATAGATAAGAGTGATTCAAGATGAAGGTTTATATGTATAATACATGCATAATATAGTAGAGAAACACTGATTGCACCAGTGCGAAGCCGGGGCGGGTCGCTAGTATTAAGTATTACGTGGTAACGAGTCAATTCGCTTTGCGCATGCCAACAAAAAGGGAAAATAGGAAGTAATGTTGGGATACCATCAATTTGTTTCAGAATCATCTGTGATGGTGTGTTGTGGTTTCTATTGCAACCAGTCAATCTAGCAAATTTTAACAGAATATTTTATTTTAGAATATTTAACTTGTTCTTAGAATACAACAAATGAATTAAGTATTTTGTGTTTAGACCGTCTGCATCCTAAGGTGGATAACTTTTGCATAGGTATACCTCAACTAATGGCCGTTCGAACAATGTCAGTTATATGTACAACGTTAATCTTACTCGTACCACAGCATTAAAACCGCTAAATTTTGCTAATTATAAAATTGTATAGGTACTGTTCTTATGAATAGTATGTATATATTTCAGCGGTCGATTAGATTAACTAGAGAAGTCAATTTAATATCTTACCAACAAGTTTAGACAACCGCTGGTTTACTATGGATGGATGGATGGATATTTTTAATTTTATACAATTTTTTTACATTCTTAACTCTTTATTCATAAATAGCTGCTGCTGCCATTAGAAAACTTACCCCCTTATTCATAAACGCTCTGTAGGCTTCTGCTAACTTAGCAATCGTTTGTCCTTATCTTGTCCTTATCTGTCACTTTGACATTTAACTTTCACAGATAAGGACAAACTATTGCTAAGTTAGCAGAAGCCTATAGAGCGTTGCATTTAGTAACAGCTATAAGCTATAAATATCTCATAAGAACCATAGACTGTTCTCCGTAACTAGACAAGTGACACACGTTCCGAAGCGTATCGATGTCGACATACGCTTGCAATTAGTAATTGTATCGATAGAATCCGTGGTTTTTCGTAGGCTTATTTTAAACCCATACAATTTCATTCCCTTCTCTTAGTGTTATCGATTATCGAAAGTGACGTTCTCTAGTCACACTGCTCTGCATATTTTTTTTAGCAAAAATATTTAAACCAGTTTTGCAAAATACCGGTTTTTGTAGTTAAACAATGAATAAACAGGTAAAATAAAGGTTTTTCTAAAAACATACTGTACATCCCCACTTTGTAATATTACTAATGTAATGGGAATACGAATGGAACTGGCAGTTATTTCATATACTCTTGTCAAAATTTATATGAAATGACAAATCTTTCAGTCCAATTCTGATTGCATCAAATAATACACACATGTATACTTTCATCCGTTCATTCAATCTATTGGCGCAAGCTTTTGTTAACCGAGCATGACCACAAGTACAGAAATGAATGCTGCTTGGTGATCGTTCGCTAGCCGTTTTACCAAACGCAGTACGGGTAGGCTCGGCTAATGAGTTAGACTTGTGATTTATTTCGCATTGCAGCATATCAATCATGTTTGTAAGGCAGATAGATAGCTTTCGACGTTAAGATAAATATACAAACACGCGTAAACAAGATAGAACAAAAACAAAAAATAAATAAACTCACTTTTAACTGAAGATTTTCATGTCTAAGCTTGCTTTCTTCCTCCCTCAAAAGAATAACTTCTGATGTCGCTTTTTGCAAGTCGCTGTCTGCATTTTCAGGGACAGACGAAGTCTGAAAAGTAGTCTGAAATTTCATACAAAAATAGGAAAAAAAAAACTGGTTTTGCACGTCTCAAGGTATAAAACAATGAGAAGGATAGCTTTGGTTCTATAAAAAGGCATGCGACAGAAAATTGTCAAAAACAAGTCAACATTTCTGGTGTACAAAGGAACTCCTATATTCGGCCCACAACAGCTTTAAGAGTATTTCCTTACTGACCAAGGGAGAGTCGGCTTCGTACACAAAGGGTTCTATGACACCATACAATTGATAATATTAAAATTGGGCAAAAACGTGTAAAACAATCCCTTGTTCGGGAATCCCATTTATTTTTCATTGTTATTGCAGCCATAGGTACTATTGAATTATTTCAAGTACAAGTTCAAGTTATTGCCTGTGGTGCCAGACAGAAATACAGCTGAGCCTTAGCAGTAGTGTCACCCTGGCACCCTTTTGGTACGGAACCCTAAGGTAGCTAATCCGATATACTCGGTGTCACCTCGGAATAATATTGTACAAGTTCTAAGAATACCTACCTTTTGTATTTTTTTAACACAGAATTTTTTGGACTCTAATACATATTACGATGAGGCTTGAACCATTTTTTTTTAAATTGTCAAATTAAGGGTTAAGCAGTTGGTCTGGTCACTTAGTCTGCCTGACACCTCATTTAACTTTTCTTACTTTTCAGAAATATAATCTAAGGTACAATTATGCTTTGTATAGTTTTGGCTTCCTTTTCATAGGCTAACGCTAACAAACATGTTCGTTTTCTTCTCATACCAAAGCATAGTAAAAATGTACTTTTGTACTTACAAGATGTTTAGGCCGGTTTTTATATCGGAGTTTTAATTTATTCAAATGAATAAAACAAACATTCAAGGTATTTAGAATTAAAAAAAATAAGATTGCAAAGTTATTTGATCTTTCTGCGAGCCGTTGCGTGCGATCCGCTTTCACAATTTTAAAATTATCTATTTTGGGATAACATTGATAAACGGCAATACAAAAAGACCATACTTCATTTTAATGATATTGGAAGCATATAGGTATACTATTAATTTATTATATAGTGCAAAACAAAAAGTAAAAGCATGCGTTTGCGAAATTATAAATAAGGCCATGCTGTGCTGGGTAAGGAATTGTGAGCATGAATTACAACACATGAATAGCTCGTTTTTCAAATGGTTCACATATTACGTTTGGTTTTCCGACAAGCATAGTACTCAGTTAAATTAAAAAATAATGAAAATGAATTAAAATTAGTTATTCACATAAGTACCCCTATCTAGTTAATGTTTTTGAAATTGAGATGTAACTGGTGCAAAGTGAAATTTAGTTTATAATCGATCTTGCATGACTGATGACATTTCTTGTTTACAATTTCAGTTAGGGAATAAGGATTTTTACTTTCATGCAAAAAATTAACAGGCACAGCGCTGGCCTCTCGCTATATCGGCAAAGTCGTCGAACTCGCACCCCAGAAGAAATTCATTTACCAGTGTCTTTGTTATCGTTGGATAAACTTTCTTCTATCAAGTTATAAACGTGTTCGATTGTTTGTAGGCAGGAGGTAATCTGTGGAACTACTTATCCTTAATTATGATTAACATATTTTTGTATAGCGGGAAGTGCAAAGTTCTCTCGGGATGCAGACGAATTTGCAGCCAGCAGTTAGAATTTATTATTTTGGAAGATAATAATATTGCGCAGCTATTTCATCATAACTACACAACATGACAAGACGGTAACACATTTTAAACTCTATTACTCGAGTTCATTTCTAACTCTACCCTCACCGAGCACGACCGTTCCTTGGCCCAAAGACCGCCGTACGTACCTACTCAACTTCTGAAACGTCTATTCATTACCCAGCGATCTACAAATAGTTAAACTTTTAAAATTTATAGGAGTGCTTGAAATTACAACTTGGGGATTCACAGAGGTATGCAAGGAAGTTTTTTGGATCTTGACAGTTATTTTATTCCTATTTGTAGACTCAGAGAATTTTTCAGCACGAACGTCTTGTAGTTAGTGTTTGACATAATAAAATCGGCAATCGTGTTATCGATAAATACCTACCACTTCAATGTCATTTTACACATACGAAAAAAAGCGGCAACACGAGTTTCAGTTCATTCTTCTACTTAAACCAAGCAAGCAATCAAACCTTTTTATATTTTTTGTTCATTTATTCTAGAAGAGAAAAGTATGTGACATTTCTCGCACTGCGTGTATTAAATAACAATTCAAAATTACAAAAGTTCTGTTTGTTAAGTGTTTATTCATCATTCTGAAGCATGTAAATTAATTCCAAATTGATGGTTTTGGTATTATTGTTCACTAGCTACTGCCCGCGACTTTGTCCGTATAGAATTAGCAATTGATACGTGTATCGCTATCCCGCGGGAACTATGCAATTTTCCGGGATAAAAAGTAGTCTATGTTTTAATCTAGGGTACCAGCTATCTTCGTTCCAAATTTTATCCAAATCCGTCCAGTCGTTTTAGCGTGAAGAAGGAACAAACATACACACTCACTCACATCGTCACTCACAAACTTTCGCATTTATAATATTAGTAGGATTTATTTGCAAATGTGTCAATTGATATACATATATGGTGACATTTATCGATCAAATAAGAAGTGTCAGAAGAAAGCCCCTACAGTTGCCTCGTTAAATGTGCTAGGAAAAATCTTTAAGTCTACTTATTTCTTCGTTTTCTGTTCTGTAGATAGGTGAAGAAGAAAGCTAATCAAAATAGCATGTACACTAGTTGAATGTTTAAATCAGATCGTGATTGAAGTATTAAAATAAGTCTGTAGATGCTGGCGTCCGGCGTGGGAATTTATTGTTGTACACTGAAGTCTGAACAAACCAGTGTCAAATAAGTGAATCAGTCGCAGAGTTATCCGCGTGTCTTAAATAGTGCACTATACATCGGTAATTGAAACAAGTGCACCGGAAAGTTATAACAATCTGATCAAATATTTACAGCTATTTGTTGATGCTGTTGTCACACAGTCATCATTGTAGTCTCGCTGTATATGTAAACAGCATTTGAGATACCTTAAACGATTAGAAAGAAAAGAAAATGAGGTACCGTAGAAACCGAGTTTGGATTTAGAGTTCCAGATCTGTGGTCCTCTTCCTTCCTCTTTGCGTCGTTTTGATTAAGGCTTTCTACAGCATCCTGTAAGACAATTTTAACAACATGCCAAGCTTGGAGTTTGTACCTTTTACCGATTTCCGAATTACACGTCTGTACTCTGATATCAGTCACACAAATGATGAAGTAAATGATAAGACGATTGGCATGATCAGTAAATAGCAAACAATGTGTATAAACATTGGTCCTCAATGTATGCGGCTTTTTACGGTGAAACTCGCATTTGTTTCTTAATAATCTAAATACTTCTTCCTACTACCAAAAACGTAAAGTACACAATGTGTTTTAAAATTAGGTACCTATATGTTAATAAAATTTTCAGTTTACTTAAAGGCATGCGAATTTCACCGCTAAATTTCTAATCGGAAAAAAAATTGGTATCGAATGGGTTAAATTAATACGTGCTGAGATTAACTACAAAAAACGTGATGGTTGAAAGGGCAAAACAAAATTTAAAAAGCTACAAATACTTGAACACATGATACCTTTATATATGTATTACTAGACGAGGTTTC
The DNA here is from genome assembly GCA_963854515.1 of Pandemis heparana. Lineage (NCBI taxonomy): Eukaryota > Metazoa > Arthropoda > Insecta > Lepidoptera > Tortricidae > Pandemis > Pandemis heparana. The sequence goes on from OY978006.1 coordinate 11,091,419, forward strand.
ATGCGCTACGGCCCAACGTATCGATGGTGTTTATTGAAGGGGCAATAGCCGCACGTGTCTAGCAAGCTAGTTTATGTTGTAGAAATAAAATATTTTATTGCTTTCTGAACAGTTTGCGAGTGTGAAAGGGATGGATGCTTTGTACCAACGATAAACGCTAGCGTGCTAGGCCCCAGTGAATGTAAAACAGTGACAACAGGGAATATTCATGTATTTTTTTATTACTTATAAAGATCAATTGCATCTCTATAACACAGAAAAAAATATAAACAGTCTTGAAAATATTCAAATTATTTTTTAAAGTGAAATTTAAAACATCGAATATATTTGCGCCGTTCAAAACGCCGCCATTGAGCGGATTTGATGACGTCATTTGTCATATCCCGGTGTTTGTCTACGCTAATATTATTAAGGAAAAATGAGTATTTTTGTATGTTTGTTATAGATTCACTCAAAAACTACTGGACCTATTTTAATAATTCTTTTACGATTAGAATGGTACCTATATTATCTCCAAGTAACATAGGCTATAGAATATGTTCAAAAAGTTAGGGATCCGTATGAAAACTTCGATAATGTCACCCAAGGTGTGAAAATAATCCTTATATTGCGTACGGCTGCAGAAACTGTTGACAATATAGCAAAGTGATGTACTACAGTTTTATAGGAGACATCATTGTTTACAAAAAAGTCCGCTATACTATATGTTTAACTATTACAGTTCAATAACTACTTTTTCAAAAACTAAATTTATAATGTCACTCTATATAAATAACCAGTATAAAATGACCTCACGCTGCGTACATTTTGCTTAGAACCAGGTCTCTGCTAAAAATGGATATTATATTAGCTAGCCGAATTTGTACGGAATCCTCGGTGCGGGAGTCAGATTCGTACTTGGCCAGTTTTTTTAGTATGCCCCGACACAAAAATATATTTTGTGATATATATATTTTTTAAATACCTAGTTAGCTAGCTAGTTTACTTCTTCATTCCTAAGTACACATGTCCAGTTTTAATTGCTAAACAGAATCAGATCACAGATTTTAAACAGTAGAAAATTCAGTTTAAAACTAACCTAAGCTAGTTTATAAAAGTTCGGTAAAACTTTCTTTAAAACCTTTCATATTCATATTGAGATTTTACGAAATTTTGATGATTGATGATGATGATGATTAATCATCTGAAATAAATTTCAAGTAAAGGAAGATATAGATTCACTAGAAATCACCACAGGAATACAGTTTTTAAACTAATTTTCTCACAAACACTACTAAAACAGTACGAATATCAATGCCGATAAATCCAATTTGTGACATCTGACGTCACACTTCGTTTTGACCAATGGTGACGCGTTTCGTAAGTTTGAATTTCCCACCCATATTATTCACTTTTTATAAAATTTTTTATGGGTTTAATTCATAACTAAATAAAAAAAAATCTTTTAATTATAATCTTACGATAATAAAGATTTAAGAAAAAAATATTAAACTCAATTTTGTTTTTTATGAATATTCCCTATTGTCTGTCTCAGGCCTTATTGTTTATGTTCAAGGCCTCTAATCGCTTTCACTGTTTCTTTCCATCAAACAGTACAGGATGTTGATAGAAAGATATGGTAAATGTGATAGCTAGCTCTCGCGCGTTAGATGGTATGGACCCCGGTTTTTATTAAACTTTGTAGTACATAATAATGTAATTCTTACCTTTGTAGGTGCTTTTCCTTCATCCGCAACCGCGACCCGCTTCTTGGAGACTTCGTTCTGCGTGGCGGTGTCGCCAGCGTCCTGCGCACACACAACATTAGCAATGGGCGATGCGAGCACCCAACCCAGCACCACGCACCACGCCACCAGTTCAAAACAAAACACTTACATTCAGATTAGCACCGCGCGGATTTTCGAACACGCACTTTAGCTTGTAGTCCATAAGCTGATCAGGGCTGGTTTCCTTCCACTGCAAAGCAAATTAAACAAGCGTCATACAAGTGTCATAGAAAAAGTTGCATTTATTGTCACGTATTAGTTTTTGTTACACAAGGGGGGAAAGTTGTATTTCACCTGCGAGTGTTCATTTGAAACACGAGCTAGCGAAAGAATCCTATGATTGACTACGAGCGAAGCGAGTGGTTCAAAAATAGAATCCTTAGCTTAGCGTGTGTGTGTTTTAACACATGAGACGTAAAATAACTTTTCACTCGTGTATAACACAAAAATGTTCACCTCACTACAGCGAGGAAAAAAGAAAAAGGGTTTGCTATCAATTATTATTTATTTACCTCTTTGTCAAATACAATGATTTTGAAGTATAGAAATATTTGTAAAATCAAAAATAATGCAAAATAGCCTAAGCATATCCAGTCTTTATGGAACTTTTTTACGTTTTGTTAGCTGTCAAATATCACTTAAGCTGCCTTCAAATGTCAAAACTCTTTCTTCACATGTGGATAAAAAGCGATTTTTTCAATAGATGTCAAACAAACAAAAAGGGCTTTCCGAGCTAGTGAGGTGAAAAAATATTTTCAGTGGCTTCAATAATAACATACCACTTGGTCTACATTCGTCTCTCCTGCGGGAGCAATGACACTTTGCACCATGAACTTATGTTTATGTTTGTCATTAGGATCAACAAACACTGGCTGTGGAGTTACTGAAAATAACAAACAATACTATATGAGTTATTAATTCAATCCTGAAAGCAGTGGTTTATTAAGTTTCATTTTCGTTTATTAATTACAAGTATTACAATACAAGAACATGTCATGGACACTCATATGCATTAAAATGTAAACATATTGTCATTTCCAAAATTTTCTAACAATGCTAGATTTCTTAATGATGATAATTCATCGTTCATAATGATGTATCCAAGAATTACATTGATCACAATACTGTTTACACTATCAGCTCTCATTTTTATATACCTATGCTTGACAATTTCTTAACAATGTGTATAAAATGTCAAAAACAATTATCTTTGTGTTTCATAAATATCTAGGTATTCTCTGTGAAAGCAAAACTATCCAATCTAATTGGAGCGCATAAGTGTCAGGTATTGTATGGTACAACATCAAAAATATGTTATGTTGTAACAGTTGTCCAGATGTTCACTTACTGGCGATGTCCACCTTGGAGTTGGGATCCAGCACGCCCGAGTTGGGGCGCACGCAGTACTTCTTGGGCGCCGTTGTTTTTATCTTGAACAGCACCGTATCCGTAGTCGGATTTTTCAGTCGCATATAGGTTGTATAGCCCTGCTCAAAGAGCCCTGAAAAATCAACTGAAAAAATAAATAATATTGACTATACTTTCAAAGGTGGTGAATGTTGGCATATTAAACTTAACTTATTGCAAAGCTCGTTCCAGGTTAAATGCATTTTACTTTTAAAAAACTACCGATTTCAGTAGTTTAATTTTAAATAGTGTTATGGTTGTTTTAAAGAATGGATATGGCAGTCGTTTACTTTACGCAAGATAGGAAAGCAATGTTGCCTTTTTTCGCGTAGCCAGCAAGAAACTAAAGACTTAGCGACACGATATAATAGAGCCCCTAAGGCCCTATGAATGAACATTGCAAGGGTCATTATTAGCAAACTTGCAATTATTGATTTAACATTAACAATTAACAACATATTACTGAACATTTGAATGGAGCTTATCCCATTCTTGGAATATAAATTGTATACAATCTGATTTTGCTCTCTTAAATCTAACCAAACATTGAATTGTCATTGAATCTGCTCTCCTTGCTTGGATAGCAGATTACAGACGCACTAATAAAATAACTTTGCATCTTTGTAATTCAATATGGTTCTAACATAAGAAGTAGTTAGGACAAAAATAGATAATAGTTTTGTACAGGTGCAATGGGTTTGTATTCCAGTAAGTAAGTGATGAGATAAGCTCAGTGAAGACTAAAAATCTTATTTATGCATGTTGTTCCTGATAGAAATTTTAAAAAATTAAGTGATGAGATAAGCTCAGTGAAGATTAAAAATGATAATTCTGGTTAAAAAAATCATATGTGTATGTTGTTCCTGATAGAAATTTTAGAAAATTAAGAAGACTTTATATGTAATTATGTTATCATGATCAATTGATTTTAAGTTAACAACAATAAATTCTAAAAAGTAGGTTTTGTGCAAAGTTTACAGTGCAAGTGTACTTCACAACAGAAAAGACACTAATCACACATACAGGGTGCCCCGGAAACTTATGATATACTGTTGATAGCTGCTAATTACTTCTCAGTATATTAGGTTTTAGATTTAGTAAAAATGGCGTAGTTTTAGGAGTATCACCATTCTTGTACAAGTCTATTTTATTTCCTCTCTTACAAATGTAAGAATGATTCAAATCTGGTAACTGCTAAACATTCAAAAAAATAAGGCTGTTACATGGTACAATTAGTTTTTAATGCTTAATCCTGTTTAACTGAAAAATTACTTAAAAGCAACTTATTAATTTGCCTTAGGCACTGTCTACCCCATAAGGGATAAAGACGTGATTTACTTTATGTAGCAGCTCAATATCTTCTTAAAATGTTCAGTTTATGTTTCAAACACTTGCAGATACAACCACGTCAGCTGAAGCTTTAAGTCTTTTTAGCTCAATCAAGTTTTCACCAGTTTACTGTGTACTTTTTCTTTTAAGTACAAAGTAATAAAAATAAAATCTATATTACAAACTGCATGTAAATAGTCCAAACAATGAGCTTTCAAGAGTGGTGAAGGAAATGACAGATTGTCACAAGCATATTTTACTTCCAGAGAAGTAATTTAAAACCAGGTTATTAATTGATAATGATAACTTCTCGTTGTTTACTTCTATTTTCAATCTTCTTTGTTATGGTGTTTTTTATTGTATCAATATATTATATCCACAGCCAATAAATGAGAAGTATGAACAATATAAGTATAGTTATGACAAGTAGGTCATTTAGCAGCTTTAAATTAGTTTTTTGTTTATATGAATAGGAAGGCAAACGAGCAGGTGGGTCACCTGATGGTAAGCGATCACCACTGCCCATAGACACCCACAACCCTAAGAGGCCTAAGATGAAATGCCTCTTGTGCCTGTAATTTCCCCAGCTGTCTTACCCCCTTATTCATAAACGCACTATAGGCCTCTGTTAACTTAGTAATCGTTTGTCCTTATCTGTCACTTTGACATTTACCTTTCACAGATAAGGACAAACGATTACTAACTTAGCAGAGGCCTATAGTGCGTTTATGAATAAGGGGGTTACTCTCCACACCGGAACACAGCAATGCAAGCATCAAAATATTTTATATGTTATGGGAATAAGTGAATATTGTATTCAATATTTTTAACCCTAATAGATAATTTAATCCACAATTTCATAAAAATATAGCTCAAGTACTACATGAGAAAATGATCAATTTTTGGAGACTTGAACTAACTAACTTGAATTACTTAAACTTTAGACTCAATAGGTACCTGCTCAGCTTACCTATTATAAATTAAGACAAGTAACATGAAAGGATGAAATGACCATAATAATTGGTAAATCTATTAAAACTTGATTTAAACACATCAGAAATGAATTTAAAAAAAACATGATTCAATTATGCAGGAACTAGTGATATCATAGTTATTCACAGAATAAGAGGAGAGTGTAGTTACTCAGCACTGTTTGTTTTCATCATTTTTATAATACTTAGATGGGAATAATTTCTTTACATTATAAACAGATTGCAATTACAGTCAGTGATATTATCATGCCGATACTGCCTATTCATATGGCAGATTACACGTCCGTGCCCGGAACATGTACGACTAGTTACCCTATCCAATTAAAGAATACATTTGGCCTTCTACACAACTCAATTTTCACTGTATTTAGCTGACTTAAGGCGAAAAAAATAGTTATTTTAAGAGTAGAATAAGGGAAATATAAAAAAACCGCACCCTGACGATATGCCGATATCTGGAAATAGAAACTCCATTTGTCAGCAGCTAGCTCTCGACCTATGTATGATGCGAGGTTCGATGCGACGGTTGCTAATAACGCGGTAAGAGAGTTAACACTTACCTTTAAACTTAAGCTCATTTTGCGGCTCTATAGTTAACACCTGGTTCGGCATTTTATATTTAGAGTAATGCAGTAATTCGTTGGAAAAATTAACAGATCTTGCAAGATGACTGTTTCGCGATGTCGGACACAGCGAACGATGAATGACGAATTCGACATGCGCATGCGTAGTTTGCACCAGTATGGCCAGACTATATAGTTTGACATAAAAGCAATCAACCAACCAACCAACACTATTGGTTTTTGTTGGAAATGAAAATTTCAAAAAATGGGGATTTAGACGACTGTTTAAAGGTATTTCAACAAGAAAGAAAAAAAAAGAATGTGCAGATGAATTGTCCTATATGATCAAAATAATTCACAAAAAGCATTTAACATTAGTTAAGTTTTAGGTCTTTGTAGTGCAGTAATGTTTAAGTCTGGTATTACTAATAAGTCAAAGCCTCAAAACAATTTTGTAATATTGCTAAAATTCATAGAAATATAATAAGCATAGAAGAGGAGAGGATTTATGTAAAAAATGTTTATCCTTGCTAATTTAAAAAAATACTGTTTTAATTAATTCGGTATTTTTTGTATGTGTAGGCAACTTGGCAACATGGTTAACAATTTGGTGCTGCCTGGAAAAAAAACTCGCACCAACGTTTTCAACCATTCTTATGCCGACCCACAAATAATGGCAAATGTGAACAATGGTGTAAGCCCGTATAAAATAATAATAATAAAAACCAGCCAAGTGCGAGTCGGACGCGCGCTGAAAGGGTTCCTTACCATTATCTTTAAAACGGTAAAAAATCATATCTGTTGTATGGGATCAAAAAAATCCCATCGTATCTGGGAGATAATTAATCGTAAGAACAATTCTTTCAGAAATATTTGTCCACTGTTTCGGAATACGAATTAACTCATCGTTATTTAAATTTCAAAATATTTAGTAGTTCTTATTTCTAAGATTCCAAACAATTGGCTTTCCTTGACGATGGGTTCTTTCTCTTTCATGTATTGTATGTATTTATTAAAAAAAAAGCAACATCGTAATGGAAAACATATGTTTAGTTTCACAGTTTATGTTTACATATTTTTATAATCCAAAAATGGCCACTGTCAACTTTGTCCACATTTTGTCGTCATGTCTGGGATGGGCACAAAAAAAAATTTCAACATTTGGAGAAACGTTGAAAAACTCGAAACATGCATTGGACTTTTTTTACTAGTATTCCTGTTTGACAGCTGCTATCCAAATTTTTAATCTGTCCTTAATAATTTACTTACTCTTCAAACAAAATTTAGAACGTGATTGAGATTTCGTCTACTTCTTTCTTTCTATTCACAATATTCGGTTAACTAGTGAAAACGCCAGTTTAAATTATTTGTCAATTTTCTAATTTAGGTGCTTTGATTGTGATTGCATAACATGCCCGGCTAACCCCAATTTTGAATTTAATATGAATACCTCGCATATAAATATAATTTTGAGAACTTGTTTAAGATTGGATAGGCAGTTGCGACAGAAAGTTATAAGCAGGAGCAATAGGTTGGAATGTCGCCGCCTTTTATTTTGTCGGTCGGTAGCATATGCGAGAGGCCTGCATTCGTCAGCGAGGGAAGCGCAGCTCACCAAGGATGGTATGACAGTGTTGCCTTCACCACAAGAAGTAAGTAAGAGCTAATTCGCGTCTTCAGATGATTGTTCAATTACTTGAAACTCGTACTCTTATTTCTTCTGCCTGCTAGTTACAGGACTAATGCTTAAGGTACTCTACCAAACCCTCCACTCCATACTGTACATTTATAATCATGTTTTTTGTAGTGATGTAGGTATATAATTCATGTGATTGGGGAGTCAATTTTGTTAAACATTTTTGATTGGCGTTTTTAGTGCCTTACAAATCAATACAATACAATACAATCTCTTGCTTTCTTAATAACCTTAATAATATTTCATTCTTATTAAAAAATCATGTTTTTAGCTTTAAATTTATTTTCAGGTAACCATAATTTTGAGAAAAAATGAGTTTAATAAAGAATTTACAACTGGATCTATTAAGTCTTATGACTCAAATCAACTGGCATCTAATAATCCCATTGAAGACACCAGGAGCGAGGCCCAGTGCAGGATAACTCAAGGTAACAGATGGTCACATGTTTTTTCATTAAAATTATGCAATGATTTTTTTTGCACTGTTTTAAATGCCTTAAATTCAATGGGTATGACAATAGAATTGAAAGTAGTGTTTGTGAATGGACATATAAAGAGATAAATATTATGCTACTAGCTTTTGCCTGCAACTTCGTTCGCGTAGACTTAATTTATTGGCAGTTAAGTAAACTACCTTCTTTCTAAATTTCAAGTCTCTAGTACAAAAAACATCTTCATATAAAGTTGAGAAAACCCTTAAACCACCTTAATCTGGCCCTGTGTCAAAATTCTTTCATGAATAGTGTGTTTTACTTATAAACTACCTCACTGTCAAATACCTATCAGGTCTCTATTGCAAAAAACCAAGGACTTTCATACAAACTTCCAAGAGCCAGTAAACCACCTAATCCATCCATAGCTGACATCTCCTATCTATTAGCTGGGACAATAAGCGACTATTTTTCCCGAAACCTTGCACTTTTGTCTCGGAAGACGCCACTTGGCTCGATTGTTCCTTAGGTCATTCTGAGCAGATTTAGCCCTGGAGGCCTAAAGTTACCCCCTGCTGGTAGCCAGGGGAGGGGGGGGGAAGTTTGCATCTCCCGCGTTGCAGTTGGACCTTGTTTACTGTCCACTTATAGCTACTAGGGCAAGTTTGGTATCATTTTCGTATAATTTAAGGATGGGGAATCCTTTTCTGGAACAAAATTTTTACCTTACCATAGAAAAAAAACAATAAATTGAAAAAAGAAAAAAAAAACTCAAAAAAAATATTTCGAAATTGTTTTCTTACAGGCATACTACGGCGATTTTTGGTAATTAAAAAATATGACGTTATAGTCTATTTAATTTTAAATCTTAAAAGTATTACTTGAATAACCACTTCGCAATAAAAAGTTTGTCAAAAAAAAAAAACGTTTATTCGGCAACTTTGGCTTTACCTGTTTGGAGCCCAGTTACTGTCCACTAATAGCTACTAGGGCAAGTTTGGTATCGTTTTCGTGTAATTTAAGGATGGAAAATCCATTTTTGGTACAATTTTTTTACCTTACCATAGAAAAAAAACAAGAAATTCGCAAAAAAACAAAATCACAAAAAAATATATTTAGAAATTGTTATCTTACATGCATATTAAACCGAATTTCAGTAATTAAAAAATATGATGATATAGCCTATTTAATCTTAAATCTAAAAAATATTACTTAAATAACAATTTTTGAAGAAAAAGTATGTCAAAAAAAATAAAAACGGGTGTTTGGCAATCCTAGTTTCACCTGCTTGGAGCCCGGTTACTGTCCACTTATAGCTACTAGGGCAAGTTTGGTATCGTTTTCGTGTAATTTAAGGATGGGAAATCCATTTTTGGTACAATTTTTTTACCTTACCATAGAAAAAAAACAAGAAATTCGCAAAAAAACAAAATCACAAAAAAAAATATTTAGAAATTGTTATCTTACATGCATAATAAACCGAATTTCAGTAATTAAAAAATATGATGATATAGCCTATTTAATCTTAAATCTAAAAAATATTACTTAAATAACAATTTTTGAAGAAAAAGTATGTCAAAAAAAATAAAAACGGGTGTTTGGCAATCCTAGTTTCACCTGCTTGGAGCCCGGTTACTGTCCACTTATAGCTACTAGGGCAAATTTGGTATCATTCTCGTGTAATATTAGGATGGGGAATCCATTTCTGGAACAAACTTTTTACCTTACCATAGAAAAAAAACAAGAAATTGGTAAAAAAAATAAAATAACAAAAAACAATATTTAGAAATTGTTCTCTTACACGCATATTACACCGATTTTTAGTAATTAAAAATTATGATGATATAGCCTATTTAATCTTGAATCTAAAAAGTATTACTTAAATGACCATTTCTGAAGAAAAAGTATGTCAAAAAAATTTACGGTTGTTTGGCAATCCTAATTTCACCTGTTTGGAGCCCGGTTATTGTCCACTTATAGCTACTAGGGCAAGTTTGGTATCATCGTCGTGTAATTTTAGGATGGGGAATCCATTTCTGGAACAAATTTTTTACCTTACCATAGAAAAAACACATGAAATAGCAAAAAAATATGAAAATCGCAAAAAAAAATTAAAAAATCGGTCTCTTATAGACATACTACAGCGATTTTTGGTAATTAAAAAATATGATGTTATAGCCTATTTAATTCTAAATCTAAAAAGTATTACTTGAATGACCACTTCTAATTTATAAGTTTGCCAAAAAAAAATAAAACTTTTATTTGGCATACCTGATTTCACCTGTTTGTTCGTGCTTTAATATGGGGTGCTCAAGTTCTTACCGAACAAGTTTTTTCTAAAAACATGAAGTATTAGACTCCCACGATAGTCAGGAAAAAAAGTACGGGGGGGCACTATAACTAAAAATTTGAAAGCTGCATTAAAATTGTTCTTATTGCACTGAACTCTTACGATCTGTACATTTTAACTGTCTTTTGATACAGTTGCGCCTTCTATTTGCACATGTTAATTTGCATTTTATCATCATATCAGCCGTAGGACATCCACTATTGGACAAGCCACCCCCAATGACCTCCAGTTGCCTCGGTTGGTAGCGGCTTGCATCCACCGTGAAACCGCGACTTTAACCAGGTCATCCGTTCATCTCGTTGGTGGTCGTCGTAAGCTGCGCTTGTCGATCTGCGGTCTCCAATCGAGAACCTCTCGGCCCCAATGACCATCTATTCTCCGTGCTATATGGCTTGCCCATTACCACTTCAACGAGATAATTCGCTTGGCTATGTCGGTGACCGCTGTTCTTCTACGTATCTCCTCATTTTTGATTCAATCCTGTAGAGAAACCCCAAGCATAGCACTCCATAGCTCGCTGAAAAACTCTGAGCCTATTTATAAGGCCTATAGTGAAGCACCGGAAGCACCATATCTCGGATCTATAAGTAATCACTGGCAACACACATTGGTTAATGACTTTCGTCTTAAGGAACTAAGGAATTTATCAAAAGACATTGCGGATGCGGAGTTTCCTAAACGCTGCCCATTCAAATTGGATTCGACGATTGATATCTTTCTCGAAGACGGTATCGTGGTCCACACCGGTTTTCACATTTGATTTTCTGTGTACCATGCACATTTAGAAGGGTATGGCAGGTCTTGATGGGACTGTAAGATTTGATCTCATACATGTCCTCTTTGGTATACAGCTCGAAGAAAATGTTGCTTTGGAACGTCTTGAGGTGGTGGCAAGCTTTCGATACTTCTGTATTTTAAGATTCACAATTAAATAGGCTATAACATCATATTTTTAATTTCCAAAAATCACTGTAGTATGCCTGCAAGAGACCAATTCCGAAAATGGTTTTTGTGAATTTTTTTTGACAAATTCTTGATTGTGTTTCTATGGTAAAGTGAAAAGTTTGCTCCAGAAATGGATTCCCCATCCTAAAATTACACGAAAACGATACCAACTTGCTCTAGTAGCTAAGTATAAGTGGAAAGTAATCGGGCTCCAAACAGGTGAAACCAGGTATGCCAAACAACCGTTTTTTTTTGACATACTTTTTCTTCAGAAATGGTCATTTAAGTAATACTTTTTGGATTCAAGATTAAATAGGCTATATCATCATAATTTTTAATTACTAAAAATCGGTGTAATATGCGTGTAAGAGAACCATTTCTAAATATTGTTTTTTGTGATTTTATTTTTTTTACCAATTTCTTGTTTTTTTTCTATGGTAAGGTAAAAAGTTTGTTCCAGAAATGGATTCCCCATCCTAATATTACACGAGAATGATACCAAATTTGCCCTAGTAGCTATAAGTGGACAGTAACCGGGCTCCAAGCAGGTGAAACTAGGATTGCCAAACACCCGTTTTTATTTTTTTTGACATACTTTTTCTTCAGAAATTGTTATTTAAGTAATACTTTTTAGATTTAAAATTAAATAGGCTATATCATCATATTTTTTAATTACTGAAATTCGGTTTAATATGCATGTAAGATAACAATTTCAATTTTTTTTTTGTGATTATATTTTTTTGCGAATCCCTTGTTTTTTTTCTATGGTAAGGTAAAAAAATTGTACCAAAAATGGATTTCCCATCCTTAAATTACACGAAAACGATACCAAACTTGCCCTAGTAGCTATTAGTGGACAGTAACTGGGCTCCAAACAGGTAAAGCCAAAGTTGCCGAATAAACGTTTTTTTTTTGACAAACTTTTTATTGAGAAGTGGTTATTCAAGTAATACTTTTAAGATTCAAGATTAAATAGACTATAACGTCATATTTTTTAATTACCAAAAATCACCGTAGTATGCCTGTAAGAAAACAATTTCGAAATATTTTTTTTGAGTTTTTTTTTTCTTTTTTCAATTTATTGTTTTTTTTCTATGGTAAGGTAAAAATTTTGTTCCAGAAAAGGATTCCCCATCCTTAAATTATACGAAAATGATACCAAACTTGCCCTAGTAGCTATAAGTGGACAGTAAACAAGGTCCAACTGCAACGCGGGAGATGCAAACTTCCCCCCCCTCCCCTGGCTACCAGCAGGGGGTAACTTTAGGCCTCCAGGGCTAAATCTGCTCAGAATGACCTAAGGAACAATCGAGCCAAGTGGCGTCTTCCGAGACAAAAGTGCAAGGTTTTATCGCTTATTGCCCCAGCTATATGGGCTACCTCTGCCAAATTTCATCTTGATTGGTCCAGTAGTTTTTGTGATTTTGTGATTAGTCAGTGAGTTAAGTCACTCACTCGAGTGACCTTAAGCTTTTATATACATATATATAGATACAGGTGACCCAGTAACCAATGTTAACACATTCACTGCCACAGAATACTATCCCCTACACCTAACCAGTGTTGTTATGGATATCCATATCCGTAGCCGAAACTATGGGATATCCTAAATAAAAAAATATCCATAACCAACCGTAAACGAATCCGAAATAAAAGTTTTGGATTGTTTCAGATAGGGCAGAGTCTAACTAAACACTACAGCTCGTACAAATTAACTGTGCACTCTGCTAGAATGCGACACCTCTCCCGCTACCTAATGACGTCACAGCGCGAGGTGCACAGCAGTGTTGTTATGGATATCCATATCCGTAACCAAAACTATCGGATGATCCGAAATAATTTAATATCCATAACCGAAACCAATATTATATTTTACCAATATCCATATCCATATCCGGATCCGAAATTATATATCCATAACATCCCTGCTAGTAACTGGTAGATGCATTTTCCACTTTGTAGCAAAAAGTGCCTATAAAGAGAGTAATCCCCCAGCTTAGCACTGAATGCGTTAATAAATAGAAACCAGATGCCTTGTATGAAGAGTCTTCAAGGTTAGTGTCTCTTTGCTACATCAATTTTATAGAGCTACCTCAATGGGATCATACTTTAAAAACACACAGCACAGATTTACATTTTTTAAAGGGATCATTAAAATTGAGTCTTAATGAATTACCACGGTGATTCCTATTTTAAATTTAGGTTTAGGTTTATTTATTTACAATGCAAATACATAAAATGTCAGATATAAAATTTCATGCAGAGATCTCAAAAAAAAGATAAACAAACAATAATAAGACTTTCGAGGTTTGCTTATTGTATAAGGGTGATTAGGTCTGGTTTCTGTTAATTAATGTGAGTTGCTGGGCTGCTCTGTATGTTAGTGAGAAAAGCTAGCGTACCACAGGAACAGCATGTATCCTTTTCAGGAAAGCGTACTCCTGCATTGTATTTAATGAACTTTAATTTAATAGGTTGTCAATTACACCAGTAACAACTTCATGATTTGTATTTCCAGGTTTACTGATGGGAGTGTTTGATGGGCATGGTGGTCCAGCATGTGCACAAGTTATATCCAAACGGCTCTTCAACTATGTTGCAGCTGCTCTCCTACCGTCAGAACAATTAAAGAAGATTAAGGATCAACCACAGGAAACTTTACTGGAAACGTTTAATGATAGAGTGAGTTTACTTTTACCAACAAAATATAATATGTATAAAACTTTGATCATTTGCATTATATACTGTTTTGTTTGATCACACCTTACTTTCCAATATAGATCTACTTCTTCTTTGTTTCCCTTACAAACACTACATTTAGATTTAAAACCTCTCGTTTCTAATAGGCGATATGAAATAATAATGTTAAAATTTCCAATACAAAGTACTAAGCATAGAGCATAAAATACAAACATGTTTTGTTTTCAGGTTGAAATTGTACAAGATCTCAAATTGACTTATGAAAATAGCTTTAAACAATATTTAGCAGAATTAGTAGACACTCCTAATGATAATGTTGATGTAAGCTCAGCATTAGAAAAGGCAATCATAAAATTAGATAGTGATATATCAAGAGAAGTTGTAGAACCATATAAAGCAGAGGGAAAAATTAATCCAAAAACATTGTCTGTAGCTATATCCGGTGCTGTGACTTGTGTATCATATATCAATGGACCGCACCTTCATGTAGCTAACGTCGGCGATTGTAATGCTGTGATAGGCACTAAGACTGAGGATGATGAATGGAAAGCTAAAAAGATAACAAAAGAACACAATTCTGAGAATTTTGATGAATTAAAAAGGATATGGAATGAGCATCCTGATAGTGAGAGAAAGACCGTAATTAGGAGAGACCGGCTGTTGGGAGAGCTAGCTCCTCTGCGTAGCATGGGTGATTACCGGTACAAGTGGCCTGTCGAGACCCTGTCTCAGCTAGCAGTTCCCGTGTATGGTGAGAAAGCAATACCAGCTAACTATCATACTCCTCCTTACTTAACAGCTCTTCCAGATATATATTACCACAGACTGACACCAAAAGATAAATTTTTAATCATAGCTTCTGATGGATTGTGGGACATGATGACTCCACTGCAAGCGGTGAAGTTAGTGGGAGAGCATATGAAAGGAAAAGTGTTTTTCAATCCACTTAAACTGCCTCGTAAGAATATTCAGTTAGGGGATATAAACGAGTTACTGCTTCATAGACAAGAGAGTTTGAAGAGCAAGCCTAAGGACAGAAATGCGGCCACTCACCTGATCAGGCACGCTATTGGGGGCACGGAGTACGGGGTGGACCACGCGCGGCTTGCGCACCTGCTGAGCCTGTCGCCTGACGTCAGCCGCATGTTCCGTGACGACATCACCGTCACCGTTGTCTACTTCGACTCAGAGTTCCTGCGCCAGTGCCCCGCCTGACCTAACGTCATATATCACTACAAGAATACTGTTGTCTCTTCACTACCTTGGAGTGCAGAACCAACCCACTTCTTTGAGATTCAGGGTGGTGGAGTAGTTACAAGAGCAATACTGAGGATTGGGGCAATATATGTATAATGACCACGATGACGATTGTAATTGACGCTGAACTTTCCTTTTTTTACAAAATTAGAGACACGTCAAATGAGACAAATTCATTGTTGCCAATTTGTTAAAACATGGAAGGTTTAAGTAAGCAATTGATAAAGTAAACTGTAAACTATCTGTAATGAGTTATCCCTGATGTTTGTAGCATGTATTATCTGTTATTATATAAATTATTGAAGTATTTAATGAAAATGGTATTCTTATTCTAAAGTTCTGTCTTCATATGAGCATTTCCATTTCCACTTCGAATTAGTGCAACCAAGTGACATAAGGTATGAATAAATTTGGATGGGAATATTATAGCCGCCATTAGATATATCGTAGCTGTACAGGTGGTTAAAATACTCGAACAAGATCTTATTGTCAATTGCGTAAGTGCGTGCTCGGATATTTTTGAGCACTTAGAGTGCTCCGATGTCTCTAATGGTGGTCTGGTTACACCTCAAATTAATAAGGGGTTACACGGATAAAAGAAAAAAAGAAGGTTCTAAATCACAAGGGTGACAAGGACAAGGACAAGGTTCAGTGGTGGCTTGGGAATCAAATTGTTTGACTACGTTTAGACCTATTTAACTGCAACGGATTTTAATTTGCTTTCATCAATAGGTAGTGATTCAAGAGGAAAGTTTATATGTACGTATACTAACTGTTGCCCGCGATTTCGTCCGCGCACAACTTATATTCGTATTTCAGACAGCTTGTTTTCCCGACCCTCGACAAATATCATTAATTTACCACAAATTTACACAGAATCTTGATAAATTACTTAAACTGGCCTCGTGAGTAACTAAATCTTGCTCTTAAGTAGTTTTTGAGTTTATCGCAAACAAACAGATAGACAGACGCGGTTGAGGACTTTGTTTTGTAATATGTAGTGATAGTTTTACATTACAACCCTCGCGAAGCTGGAACGGGTCGCTAGTCTACTTTAAAATATTTAATTATATGTACTCGTATGGTTTGTTTTAGAACCACTTCCTTTGCACCTTTTTACATTTTTGATGCAGTGCTTGAACATGGTATGCGTAATTTTCTATCAGACTGAATATGATTAATCTGGAGAATTCTTTTAGGACCTACTTGAGTTGATCTTTTCGGAGGAAATCTTTCAACCCTTTGCTCCAGACCTTTGTTTTTTTTTATTTGTATAGGAAGGCAAACGAGCAAGTGGGTCACCTGATGGTAAGCGATCACGACTACCCATAGACACCCACAACCCCGGAGGGTTTGCAGATGCGTTGCCAACCTAGAGGACTTGGATGAAATGCCTCTTGTGCCCGTAATTTCCCCGGCTGTCTTACTCTCCACACCGGAACACAGCAGTGCAAGCACTGCTGCTTAGCGGCAGGATTAGCGAGTAAGATGGTGGTAGCGATCCGGACGGACCTTGCACAAGGCCCTACCACCCGCAAAACCACCGCAAACCACCTGCTTGCACAGTTAAGGGCATAAATATCGTTACAGCCATCATGTCAAACATATGTGTCACCGACCTTATTGTTTGCAGTATGCTTAGTAGGAATAAGTTTATAGTAACAAAATACGTCTCGAATGCGTTTGCGTTAAAATGACAAATATGTACTATGAGAACCTTTTTTATATGATGAGAGATGAGCATAATTTGTTGCCACTTCGAGCCGTAAGTGGCGCTGCCAATTTTTCCATAGTAGGTAATTTTGAGACTTTAACGTGAACGCGTTCTAGACCTTTTTTTGTGTGAAAACTGACACTAGAGGCTCAGCATAAAGGTGTATAGATGTTTTTGACGTTTTCGCAACGTACCTTCATATATTTATGCCCATGACCGTACTCGTCCAGTAAGTAATTGTAACGTTCCAAATTAACACATCTGTGTAAAAATAATTACTTAATTCATTAAACCCCAGCAGCCAGTTTTGTCTGGACCTGCTGTGCCAGTTTGGCACGGCCCCTTTGCAAGTAATTTTATAGAACGCAGCAGGTTGCTGGTTCAATGACCTTTGCTCGAAGTGAAAAGTCTTTCAACACAGTTGCTCGTAAATTGAGTCCTAATGCACCGCATTTAAGCTCATAATTCAGCTTATTACGCACAAGTGCCGTAATATTATTACCGTACGAGTGCGGCAATATAAACTTTTTTTAATGTCAGTAAATAGTTCAGTTATGTATAGGAACAAGGAATATTTTCGTGAATATTAAACTATTTTAGGTTAAAGATGATAAATAAACATTTAATTTCGATAAAGTATTCATTTTTATCTAAAAAGTGACCATAATTTTCATATTTAAGACAATGATTAATTATTTAATTATTATTTTAATATTGGGCTGTTTAGCAGCCTGTTGTCAGTGCCTTGTTCCGCGCGTGCGAAGTGCATAGCGCGCATGCGCGAGTGCTGCGCGCGGATTGGCGCGGAGAAAATATCTGCCGCCATCTTTCACACACAGATTTTGTTGATTATTTTACCTTGTTATTAGGTAGTACCTAATAGGTACTTTAAAAATTACGAGCTCAAATAATAAAGAAAAACTAAATGTAAATAGTAACTATCTTCGAACAGGTTATGTCAGTAAGAAATCCAAGGTAGGTCAATAAGTTAAGCAATGTCTGGTAACGAAGGTAAACTGAAGTTCTCTTTTACTTACTTATTAAGCATTTCATTTACTTTTCCTCGCAGATGTGTTGAAAAACGTCGTATGAAACGCGTGTGCATTGATCATTACTCCAGTCGGCGTTCTTACCCTCACTCGCTATCGCTCGCGAGCAATAAAGGTGCGACCACACCGCCACTTAAAAAACGGTGACGTTACGGAATCGCAACAAAATGTATGAAGAAACGGTGAGAAAACGTGACGCATACGTCACGTCACTGCGTATACGCGGCGGTTTGGTCGCACCCTAATGCCTCGTGTGTAAAGATCAACATAGCACACTTGTATCATAATGTACTATTAGATATTAGACAATCCCGAATCAATACTGCGTTAGCTCAAGAAATTAAGTTACTATATCATAAAACAGATACGAAATTTAGTAGAAGGATAGAATCCTGTTTTAAGATTTCCGAACTTGATTGAAGCAGTGCAGCTGCAATGCGGCGTAAATTGACGCATCAGCAAGCGCCATCTATTGGCAGTGAATGGAATTCTTTCCAGTCCCTTTCAATTGATCTTATAGTCACATTTCGTGCGTGTTTCGCTAGATACGGCATTTTCATGCAAAGATCGTGTCGTGCCGTAAACCGTAAAGGACAATGTTACTACCACTACCTACTAAATTTGACAAACTTTTTTTTTGGAGTAACATTCTATTATAAATACAACGATCTATTTAGAAGACCTTTTCATTATTTGGAGTTTCGTGTGACCCGCGGTTTTAAATCTCAGTTCTAAACGTCTAAATCGAATACAATTCCATTCAACAGACCCTGTAAAATGGAGTAACATTGAAAAACAGTGAAGATAGGGTACATACCTATAAAACAGCTACATTCAATAGTTTTTGATGAAAATACGTTTACGTTTGATTTTTTTAATACAGCATAGCTCAAATAGCTCAACATGTCTTTGCTTTGATTCACAAAAAAAAACACTTTAATAGGACATAAACTAGGACCGGGAGACGAGCTGTTGGTAGGCCTCCAACAAGATGGAGCGACGACCTGATCAGGATCGCGGGATCGCGGTGGATGCGGAAGGCACAGGACAAGTCCGAGTGGAGAGCCTTGGGGGAGGCCTATGTCCAGCAGTGGACGTCTTTCGGCTGATATGATGATGAGGACATAAACTAAGTTCAGTAATAATCACTATCACTAAATAGTATAAAACCAAGTCGCTTTCCGCTGCGCTGTCTGTCTGTCCCTATGTATATGCTTAGATTTACTACTACACAACTGCTTTCGATTAGATTAAAATAGTTTTTAAGAGTTTTACTTGTTTTGATATATTATTTAGCCCAGTGTTTCTTAAAATTTTTCAGTCACGGACCCCTAGGAAATCAAACAGTATTCTCAAGAAACCCTTATTAAAAAAGAAATCGTACCGTAGCGATTACGACTATTACGAGACTACTAAGTCTAAATGGCCGTTGTTGATATTTTTAAATGGTCCAGAGTTGAGACGCGGACCCTCATACGTACACTCACGGACCCCCAGGGGTCCGCGGACCACAGGTTCAGAAACTCTACTAATTATAGCTTATCTATTGCGTAGTCCGTTCCGTCCTCCTACGCCCGCATCTCTCGCATGAATTGCATGATTGCTTTTGAATTTTTACTTCTTCAACTTCGTTGTCCGTTGTCTGGTTGGCTGGCTGTCCGTCACCACTTACCTCAGGAACGTTACAGGTATCGAGTTAAAATTTATATAAAACTAGCTGTTGCCCGAGATATCGTCTGCGTAGAATTCGCTTATCGCTATCCTATGGAAAGTATGCAAATTTCCGGGATAAAAACTATCCTATGTAAGGACAAGGGGAAGGCCCGGGACTGAAATGATCTCTATACCTACCAAACTCGCAACTAAATCTGTTTGGTGGTTTAAGCGTGAAAGGCGTGAAAGTGTAAACAGACAGACTGATAGGCACACTTTCGCATTTATAATACATATTAGTATGGAGTATGAATACTATGCTATACTACATATCTTGGAGGCGTAAAAAGATGAAGCTTTTCGAGTACACCCGATCAAAGATTACAATATTTTGAAAACTAAGTGTAGGTATTTTTGATGGGGTATACCTACTTCGCGTTTATTATACTTAGATTATGAATTTCGGCAATACTTTAAGTAAGATCTTCGAACACACGTAAAAGGATTCTGAATGTTTTGTTTCAAGATAATGTTCAAATAGGTATATCGCGTCATTATAAATTACAAGGTTTAGAGTGAATAAAATTACAAACACGAATTTAATATTGTTTATTATTTTATCAATCATGGATAATAAAAGTGAATTTCCCATAATACCTAGTAAAATAGGAGAATAATCATTTTGAAGACAGATTTCTAATATTTACAAGGGAGAATAGGTTCACAAGACAGGTACCTATAGTTAAGTATGTTTTAAAATAAAAATGGTGCTTTGCACCGAGCTACGCTGCAAAATAAACCTAACAATCTATAGCTAATGCACTATAATGTGTAAGTTCATATTATGTTGGGAACTTGGGAAAAGACATCATTAGGTACGCTCTACCCACCGGGTTAGAAGTAAAATAAGTAGTAAGTAAGTGCGCTTTCAATAACATTGCCCATGACATGAAGTGTTTTTACAGAGGCTGTTTTTTTATGAAGGTAAAGTAAGTAAGTATATTGTAAGTCTTGAGCAAAGAGATATTCATTTGGTTGCATGTTTACAGCCGCACGAAATTAGTCAGTGGCGAGGTACTGGTTACATAGGAGATTATTGACACAAGTACTCTCTCTTGTATCTATTTTTTCGTAATGCTGTGAACATTGGCTTAGTCGGTCACCATTAGCTTTAGTATAATTTCTGTTTCAGGAATTGAATATCTTTTATCTATTCGGTGAACACGGAGAGATGTAGAGCAGGTATTGTATTATTAGTTCAATTGCTAATATTTATAATATTTGTTAAAATAAAAATCATAAATTATACTATATCCACATTTATTTAATAGTAATAAGCAGAGCCTTTTGAAATAAGACCAACTTAACACAAATCAACTCCTTAGTTTAAAAAATAAAAGCAACCTAGAGTGAAATCAATCATACAAACATCGTATTCTGAAACAGATACGCCGTACCTACACTTAGCGACTGACAAAGTGCTCGTAACACTTTCCGCAATTTAAGACTAGAATAAACTATTTTAATACTTAAGTTGATTTATCGGTGTTTTGTAATAGGTACCTACCTACGTTCCTAAGGTACTTACGACCAAGTTTTAACTGTAATAAATATTTCATGATTCATGACCTCAGGAGCTGAATGCGTTAGAAGCTCGAACATATCTACAGACTGCTCTCACTGCCTTGATACTAGTCGAGTCATTAGTATGGAGAGCTCAAAAAATGTAATAGGTATATGTTTAAATATTATACTCGTGTATACCTATTTCAATTATTTTCAGCTCTTTAAATCTGTTTTATCTTTGCTGGTGATCGTGGTCATGAAATACTGTATACATCAATAAATTTAAAAAAGTGTACATATGCATACTTAAGCAACACGCGAACAACATCTCATGGCTGAAAAATTTGTATTCAGTGTGTAATTTTATTTATAGACGGGCCCTCGAGGAGTGTTATCATTATCAGGTAGGTATTATGTACTTACTTACTGGGCAGTCAAAATTAGATGGCAAATCATCCAATGATGCCGAAATAAGTAAAATACTGCCAGCTGGTGGTAAGTTCGATTTACATCGACTTTTATGTCTAAAACACTTAGTGATATTATCTTTTCACCAGATATATTAAGGTATGTAGGTACCATTTCTTTTCGTAATCTAGTCATGGCTAATACAAGGAGATGAGAGACTGTGAAGTTCTCAATGGTTTTCAAATTCTTAAAATTGCATTAGCCTGCAATGAGGAACTTAACGTACTTTTACCTACTTGCTAATTTTGCAACAGTACCTAAGCCGAGCAAATTGAAAAAAATAATGTAAATTCACCTTTACATAACTACCTTACATTACGGAAATCACATGTTATGGTAAGGCCTTCGGTTTGCAAAATAAAATAAGTACCTACCCATACTCTAAACGAGTGCGAGATACTGACCTGATAACGTTTTTATAACAAAGATCAAAAACAATTTACATTTGTAATAATTAATATACAAACAATAAAATAACACGATACCTATTAATATTAACACGAGAGCGTTACAAAAGTGTCTTGGAACAGAAAATAGGTACCTACCTACTCAAATATTGTGTTGAATGAGATGATTGGATCGAATCAAGCTGAACCTGGACGAGGGACCTCAATATATGTACAGATTGAACACCACCAAATAGCAAGTTTTGATTTTTGACCCCCTCAGCGATAAGTAGGCACATCCTTAAGTACTCAATATTATTTTATAGGTATTAAAGTAAACACAAATGAGAGGATAATAAAATGTGCATAGTATTCTATTTAATAAAGCCTGCAGGCGATGAGAGCAAGTTAAATTAGGCTCGTTGAGTGTTCTCAAGCATGCTAGATTTAAATTTGTTCGATGTACTTAATATTTATTGGTACCTTTGGACATTCGATTAATGTTTTCCATCGATAACCTAAATAATAATAGCGTCATATGATATTCTGCACTGTGAATTATGTATGAGAATGTGCTTACAAATTTCGCAATACTTGTTCTTGTGAGGCAGGTAACCTAATCGTCTAATTATTAAAAACTACACAACATGTACTGTACGTTGTAACTTGTACAATTGTTATAAATTGTTATTTATACACTTAAAAGTATGGTGTGGTAGGCATAGTTATATCTTTAAATTAACAATTACATGTTCGCCTGCGCTGAATCAGGTTATCACAAATTACACTTCCAAATCACCTCTACTAAGAACGTTCAATATCATCGAATTTTTGAGCCTATGTCTTTGTCATTAGCTACGCTGTAGGCAGGTAGTGTTTTATATCAGATTTTTAATCAGAAAAACCATGTAACTTACGCACATCCAGGTGCTACCAAGAAGTAGAGGTACGTAAATAAATCCATTTTATGATCTGCACTTAATACAAAACTAGGCTTAATCGAGCGTAACTCAAAAGTTGTGCAAGTTGAAGGATCGGTAAGATTAAATTCAGCGTGAGGGAGCTGACTGCGTAGTGTTGTACGTATTGTTTTTGTTTTCATTACTCGTTACTGATCATTCAACAAATTTCATGTCGTAGGCGTAATACCTACTTTAATCCTATTCGAAATGCACAGCCCGCAACAATTTCCCTACTCTAGTTCGTTAACTTCTTTACGCCTACAAAGATTGTCGAATGACATAAATTGACTCACAGTCCAAAGCTATAAGTACTTAGTGTAAATAATTAAGTTTGAAAAACTCCGAGCAAGCGGAAACCGAAATAAATAGATGAGAATGTTAATACTATAAAGGTTAGTCAGTGCAGTGGACATCACGTGGGTGGGTTAGCTCGTGTCAACATTTACATTATAGTATAGTGTTTGATTGCTACAGAAATAGAAAAAGATACAATGAGCGTATTGCGTTAAAAAAAATAATTGTTGTGCCTTTATTTAAAGAGGCAGGATATAATGAACTCCGGAAAGTTATTAGATTAAGTGATCTCAACACACCTTAAATTGCGACTATTGGCCACTGCTCCGACATCACCTCTTTTCAAGGCTTATAACTAGCAATTTCTTTATAGATTAATATAAATATCATAAGAGAGTTTACAAGCGAAAGATAACAATGTTATCGTATAAAGCTGCAGATGAGTAGATTACCTTATATTAAGAGATACTTACATCAATACTAGGTTACAGTGAGAGTCGCTAACGGAAATATCCAAAAGTCCTCCAAAAAATATGTATTCAGGATTCGCCAAAAAGGATGGAAAGATGTCATCAACAAGATATTTAAGTAGTCAAAGGGTCGTTTGTACAAACACTAAATTTGGCAAAGATGTCAGAACAAGTGGGTGCCCCATTAACCGGCGCGCGAGGCGCCGGCCGCGGTGCTGTGACGTGCTAGTTAAAAGGTTATGACACAATCTACTTCATCACTACGATTCTAAAACATGAATAAGTTTTAACTTTAAATAACGAAGAAGGTACATCATCAATATGTACTTATTTGTCTGTTTTTTACTCGACTGTGGTAGAAGGGTTAAGGAGAACCCAAATATCCTTACCAGTTCGCGATATTCGAAAAACTTGTTTCAGTCATTGGACTAATTGAGTTGTATGATAGGAGCCGATGGTAGGCTCGGGCCGGGCGCCGGCCGCGCCGACCGCGGCTGCGCGGGGCGCGGGCGGCCGGCGCCGGCGACGAATGCGGCGACCGGCAAAGGCACGGGGCTCTTGGGCGGCGGTGGCGCTCTAGGCTCGCCGCCCTTTTAATAATTATCTTCTATCTTTCCTTACTCTACGAATTTATCCTCGGATGGTAAGATTTCTTTTTTATTCAACATGATGTGATTGTTGTTAGTCAACTTCACGTCTTAAATTTAACTTTTTAATTACATTTCATAAGTTTAAATATTTTACACGTCATTTGACTTTAAGGTACTGTTCAAAAATTGTACACGTGCAAAAAACTCTGTTAAAAATGATCTCTATCCATGGCCTCGCCATGATTTAATTGCTTATTTTTTGAATTATTTTATTATCTATGGGGGCTGTAAAAACCCAAAAACGCGTAATATATGTGCCAAAAACTTTACATTGTCCCAATATGCAAATTTAACGTTTAATGGGGCGCAACTCTTAAAAATCTAACAATTATTGTTCAACAATAACAGTAAATTTGTAACTTTTTGAGTTAAGAAAGTTACGAAATAGGTTGTTAAGAATCGAAATGTACCTAAAATGTTGTTAGTTAAAGTATCACTCTCTGTGCAGTGGTTTGCATCGGAGCGCTCGCGCCGCGCGGGGCGGGCGCGCTGCGGCTGCGGCTGCCGGCGCCTGGCGCGGCTCCGTTACCGGATCTTTGCATGTAGAGGCTTATATGCAGCCAAAACTCTACAACACAAATAATACCTACAACAAGATATCTCTAAGTAAATAATACTAAGTTAGTATATCAGCAATATTGACTAAGTACGAAGTCTATAAATTAATCGTTTGCGTTGAAAACATCGGCTCCGAAGCCATTCATCACTCTCGCACGGTTATAGCAGGTGGAATAAATAAATTAGCCATAATAAAGCTGAATACGAAATATTTCCATTATTTCCACACACGTCGCCACACCGCTGCCGTTGCGGTCGGCAAGAAAACTTTTAAGAAATAAACGTTAATCACTATTTATGTAAAGAGCTCGTAATTTGCCAACACGAATTGGATTTCGAGGTTTATTATTTGTAACATGCCCATTCATTTCATATTTTATCACTGGAATTGCTGGCCAGAATAGGTATGCAAGATAAGAAAAAGTTTGTACTTTGATATAGTAAAGTGAAAAACAAAGTAAAATATCGACAGTGCCAGTCCATCTCTATCATTCTTCCAGAAATGCAAGCGACAAAGTACAATTTCTCACGTTAAAGCGGCGAAGACGCAAGCCGCGGCCGCCCTAACACCAAAACTACTACCCATTTTTCAAAAGTAAATCATATCAAAATATCAATCTTGCGGATAATATTTTTATAATATAAATAAGTAAGTATAGGAGCACCGCAAAAGATTGGCGGCCGCGGACACAGACAGACGGCGCGGCAATGTAAGTGCGTCAAGCGGGGCACCTGTCCATATCAACGACGCGTCAATTTTTCGTGGATTTCCTATAATTAACATTGTTTACTTTTATTCTGCTCATTTAACATTTTGTAATTCAAGTTTATTAAATTTCCTTTTTGAGCAGAATCTGATTACGTCGACCATAATTGTGTCGACGACAGTTTCAAATAAAATAAACTCTAAAATAACACCTCGCTCTTTGCCCGCTGTTCATATTGGCAAATACTTAATTTTAAAAGAACATCCGCCTTGTGTCATTTTGGTTTGTTTATCTAAGAACTAAAATGTTTTCAAATGCGTTGTAGGCAGATAGACCAGATAAGGGGAAAATTACCATTAATTAGGTAACCTAATAATACAGTTAACAACTTACAGGACTCTACATAAGTTAGTTCATCTCGGTAACCGAATTTTTTGAATTATGTTAATTGAAAAAGTAATAGTTAGATACCCACAATAGTTGGAATGAGACGACAAATAACGCAAAATCAAATCAAAGGTACCTAACTAAACTAAACTAGTTTAAAAAGTTCTTGGATCAGACAAGAATTACAGCAATATTTTGTCGCAGTGCGTGTTGTTCATGCAGGAGTTTTAGGATTTCAGCTATTAATCGGTATATTCCGTAAAATTGAACAGTCGTGACAGATGACACAGGGCGGCGTTGCGTCGGCAGCTCTAACTAAACGTGAAGTCCGGCGAGAGGATGACCGTGGATTAATCGCCGCCCAGGGACAGCGCCTGCACAATGCGCGGGTCAGCCTTGCTGCCCTCGCGGAACTCCTCCAGCGTGAGCCGGTCGTCGTGATTCTTGTCCATCTGGTCGAAGATCTTGTCCACGCGCTTCTGAGGCGTGTTCTCGTCCTCCGGCTGCGGCGTCTGACCCTGTCAACACAAAACAACCAGTCCGTTAGTGTTAACTGGTTTTACAGATACATCACGCCTTTATCCCTTACGGGGTAGGCAAAGCCCAAAGGTATCAAGACCTTAAGGCCACGTTTACATTTAGCATGAGGTGGAAAGGGGAATTGAAATAGTGATGGGTTGCTAGCCGCATCGCCTATAACATGGGCAAAGGGACTCGTGTAGGAAACTGTTCACGAAACTCAGTATCATGACCCTGTTCTCATTGTATTTGTTCCAAGTTATCATGTATACGCGTACAAACATTTCTAGTTTTGGGCGAATGGGCGTAAGAGTTAAGCTCACTCGGAGTACAGGTCGTTTAAGAGCGGTGCCACATCGAATGGCGCTGGCGGAAAAAAACCCACGCGTTATCGGCCCCCGGTTCTATGAACATCTACCATCCGATCTAAAGAGCGAAACAGATGACGAATCGTATGGTCGTCGCCTGAAAGTCCTTTTGTTGGAAAACCCATGTTATTCTGTTAATGAATTTTTAAATTTGACATTGTAACCTAGTTCTCCATATTTTTATATTATTTTCGTTTCTTTTAATGTTATTTTCCATTTTATGATATATTTTTCATTTGTATTTAAATTGTATGTTACCCATGACGACCCATAATGGAGAAAATATCTTTATTTTAGTTTACTTGTTGTTATACCTATTATATTATTTTAATTTTTAATTGTTGACAAATTTATTCTGAGCTGACGATTTCAATATAAATTCTTTGACATTTAATTTTAAGTGATGATGTAATTTTATATTCAATGATCAAATAAACATAAACATAAACATGATTGCTACGATTTTCGCCCATTCCCTCGATGGGCCATATGCGCGGGAAGAGAAGCAGCTGTTACACTCTATGTTTTTTTCTTTGCTCCCAGACTAGCATGAAAGGTAGTGGCTTTAACTCGCCATAATACCTGTTTTTTTTGAGTCCTGATTAATTACTGTCTCAAATGCAATGCTAGCTAACAATAGGAGGAGGTGGGGAGTTAGACGAAACAATTTTTTTTCTACCGAACAACGTTAGATCATTGACTTACAATAACCAACTAGACTCCCAATCGCAAACAAAAGTGCCTCAAGAAACGTCCGAGCGGCGTTGTCTATGTGTCGTGTGTGTCAACACATCAACTTACACAGATAACATTAACATATTCGTTCAAATTAACACCTTATTTCGTGGCAGTAATGTTTAATGTCAATTGCATACGATCGTGAGAAGTAATAACACGACGCCACGCGCTTGAAACCTGTCTGTCTCTTGTTCTCATGCGTTTGAGATTACGGTGCGAAAGAGACATGTACATTGTTATCGAAGCGCGGTCGAAACACGACTGAACCAAAACTCTGCACAATAGACGCGTCGTGCAGACTTTTGCTTCCGACAGTTTTTGAGCGTGATTGTGAGTCTAGTTGTTTATCGTAAGTCAATGCGTTAGATGAATAAAAAGTATCCTAGATTTAGTGGTAAATTATTAGGTATTGTGTGCGACACGGACTAAGTATTCGCCGGCAACATCTTTTTTACAAGCTTTTTATTAACTTGCAATGTATGTAGGTATGTATGTGACTATGTCCGGGTGGAATCTTGTAACTCAATTTTGAAATCGGATGACAACACAATAATCTTAGTAGAATTCTGATGGCTCGGCCAAGACCGTCTCAACAGGAGGGAACTCTTCAATGGTTGGTCCGATTTACTTGAAATTTGGCACACATATGTAGGATGGCAATGCAAGCACAGTTAGCAAAAAAGGATTTTGTCAAAAATGATTTTTTTAAGTTAGGTTATATACCATGTCAATGAAATTACAATACAAATAAATAGCCGGTAGTTAGATAAAAATATCTAAGTAGGTATTAATTTTTCTAAGTAGGTATTTATAAGTCATCACTTATAAAAAAAAATGCAGGTTTGTTGCGGACAAGTGGGTCCGACACAGTGTTTGACTGAACCTCAAATACGTACCACCATTTGGTAGATCGCGTCGACTATGTTATACATTTCGTCCCGCGTGATGTAGCCGTCGTTGTCTACGTCGTACAGACGGAAGGCCCCTGGAAACAATATTTAAAATACTTCAGCGGTTGTAGATCAATCATCAAAGAAAATCATAATGTAACAACTAACTAACATTCAAAGCGAATAAAAAAATAACAGACTTGAGCCAGATGTTTTTTAATCAGAGACTACTTATTTCCTGGATTTCTTTTTAAAATAAATAAATATCATACGACAACAATTGATCTAGTCCTAAAATAAACAAAGAAATAATTCATCATACAAACGCCTGTCCCTACTGGGATTCGAACCCGGGATCTCTAGCTTCATAGTCAGGTCAGGGTCACTAACCACTTTGCTACCCGGTCGTACAAACGTGTATCGTTCCGGCGTTGTAGGTACAATATAACAGATAATTATTATATTATGGTTGTTTATCAACGCGTTGAGTTTAATAATGTAACTACGAGTAATTAGGTGTACCTATACTGTATTTTTTTGGTCCGTGGAATTCTGACAGCTGTCATAATTAGACGTTTCAGGGGTCACCAAAATTTTTTTCTGCTGGAGAAATAATTGTCAGACTAACTTTTGTTATTTTAACTAATAAATCACGGAAGAAAAAGTACAGAAGCTAAAATAACGTTATTTTACAGCAATACTTAAAATCTTTGATTAAAGTAAACGGAGAAGCCATGGTATTTCTTAATAATTTGTATATTTTCCGGCAAGTATATACAGTTTTATTTTGAAGACAATTGGCTAACCAGAGTACGGAACTTTTAAGTTAAAAACTTTACAAGTCACATTTATTATTAGGGAAATCATTTTACGAAATAAATTATTATAATCGTAGACCGAAGGTTTGACATATATGACAATCATCAAAGTAATACCCAAAACAATTTATTTTCTCCCCAAAAAAAAAATATGATTATTAATTATGTCTAAATTATGCGATTTAAAATTAAACCAAGTATGTGTCAATTACTAATATGTAGAAATTATTGTTAATTTAATTATTTCAACTGCAACATTATGTTCTATATTTATTTATTTTTTGCATTTCTCACCACAGATTTAAGGAACGTTTTTTTGACTGGTAATACCAAGAAATGTCAGAATTCCACGGAGTAAAAAAATACACTATAGTGTAGAAACTTACAATGTAACTTTTCGTCGAGGTTCCCGCGTGACGTCACAGAGAGCGCTCGGATGAATTCCTCGAACTCAATTGACCCGTCCTGTACAAACATACATACCTATAGATATACTTATTTAGACACTTTGACACAGGCTAGGCAGTTAAAAAATTTCAGTAGGAGGTGGAGGAGAAGGCCTATTCAGAAATACCTTAAAATAGCGAATAGACGTATATTTATCTGTTTCATATCATAATTCTATGTACAGATACCCCGCAGCCATAGTAAGATATAACATCATTGCCCCGCAGCTAGTAATTTGAACTATCTTTAAATTGTATGGGAATTTTCATAATTATACATTTTCATGTTTAGGTAGTATACTATTATACACCGAATTTCATATCATAAAGCCTAAACGTGAGATTAAAAGGGCTTTAAAAACCTAATTGCCTACAGTGGTAGGCATAGCTGTATACCTATGCAAAACTTGAAATTTACTAACTATTAGGTAGGTAGGTACATATTTGCTAGAACGTACGAATACGAAAAAGAAACTGAAGATTGAACTGTCACCGTAACTGATTAGGTAAATCATTACATAAGTAGGTACATAAATTATATGCCTGACCTACCCGCGCCTTGAATGAAACCAGTCTTGAGAAAAGGCCGGAATGATCAATCTAGCTACACATAGAAGTTGACATTGATTTGTAGTGCAGATCCTACTATTTCCACATGCCTCAAAAATTAAATGCCGAGCAAAATTGTGACTTACCTACTGCCCTAGAGATGTCAATAAACAGTAAAATACTCTATCCATTTTGAGTAATGTGTGTACCTACTTGAAGAGTTTATACGTAGATGTATGTATCTGAGTGCAATTAGTTAGTTTGGTAACACTCCTAAAGTCCTGACCAACAGTGTACTTTTTTATCTACCTTAATTACTACCTACCCTGCTTTTATTGGATAAATTGGATGTCATCGGGTAAAAAGCACGCTTGCCAAATTTTTCATTTGTGTTTGTTCATAATCAATTAACCACATTGTGGTTAGCAAATGAATCAGTGTATTTAAGTCCTGACTCCCAATAATATTTTAATGGAATTAAATGGATATGTAAAGCTGAGTAGTCGAGTACAGTCCATTGGGTATTGGATGCCGAATAATTGTAATAAATGAGGTTTCACGTACGAATTAACAAAAAAATAATTGCATGTATCTCCGTAAAACAACGCCTGATTCAATCTTCTTTTTAAATATAGGAAAACAAAAGGTAAAATGGAACTGTCGGGATTTAAGCATGTAGATACGAATGTATTCTTTCTGTAGCTATATCTTTTAAACTTTATACTTAAAAAGTAGAGTGTTAAGGACTGACATTATCGTCTGTACAGTTATGTCTAGCAACATAGGACATTTAAAAATGTCTGACTCATATTATCCTTTTAGTTTGAGAAGTGGCTTGCATCAACTGAGTGTAGTAAAATAGACTGTCGACTAATTCACAATACTTGGATTCGTGAGTTAAGGCCCTGTAAAGTCATATCGGTACGTATCTAGTGCCGAGAGATTCCCTAAGGCACGGAAGTGCTATGTTGTGTTGTAGGTAAGGGCCGGGTTACAACTGGTTTCTTCACCATAACTCACAGATTGCCAGAGATGCGATCAGGTGAGTAATTTGAATTTAAAATAGATCTTCAAACACGTCTGACTCGACGGCTTTCCAATTTTGCCAAACAAGTTTAAGGTAACAGTTATGTAATTATAATTAGCGGAAGTAGGTAGTTATTATGATATGACAAGCTATAGGCCCGTGTGCAAATTATGTAGGTTTATTTACGTAGGCTGGTACTGGTACAAATATAATCTGAGCACGTTTCGTCTCATAAAGGTTGCTCTTATGTGTGTAGATAACACTTATCTACGTAGTTTCTGCACTTAATTTAAGTAATATGTATACTGGCTATTGGTCGCGCGACATCGTCAGTGATGATTTCGACGATCGTTATCCCTCGGGAATCATGTTATTTTCCGGGTTGAAAAGTAGCCTATTTAATTTTTCAATGTTTAAAATATATTTATGTTAAATTTCTTCAATGTCGGTGTAGTGGTTTTGCTATGAAGAGAAGAGAGAGACCGAGGTGGTTTCGGGTTCAAGATATTAGCATGTTTTTTTTTCATCTTATACTTACTTACGTTAAGTTATATGTATAACGCTACCTAATCGTGTAAGATTAAACTCAGAATTCTAACGTTTTAGGTACTTAATAAAAACGTATTCTAAAGTGTGGATTAAGAAACCTAATCATTGCCTAACCATAGAAAATGTAAGCCTAACAGACCTGCCTTTCAAAATGGTGACATTTTTTAATTAACTTTTGTTAGTTGCGTATTGCATTTTAAAATACAATTAAATTAATATAAAATGCCTGTTGGCGAATGGCGGCAGCGGTTAAAATGGTTTACGAGTACTAGCACGCGGCCCGTTACTCGTTTAAATCAATATTCAATATAAGTAAATAAATAAATAAATATCTTGGGACAATTGACACCAATTGACCTAGCCCCAAACTAAGCAAAGCTTGTAATATGGGCACTAGACAACGGATAAACATACTTATATAGATAAATAGACACTTAAATACATATTAAACATCCAAGACTCGAGCACAAACATTCGTATTTTCATACAAATATCTGCCCCGACCGGGGATCGAACCCGGGACCTCAAGCTTCATAGTCAGGTTCTCCAACCACAAGGCCATTCAGTCGTCCAAAGTATTAAAGATATAATTATAAGTAATAAATATATAATTATAAGTACCTACTACAGGAAATATTTACAGTAATTACAAATAATAGACAAAGTCGCTTACGTTGTTTTCGTCGAACACCCGGAACACGAGCGAAGCAAACTTGCTGGGGTCACCTTGAGGAAAAAATTGTTTGTAGATCTTTATAAACCCCTGAAAGCAAGACAAACAGTAGTTTGAATAAAAATTTTGTATGACATTGGTAATCAGGATCGTCAATTTGTATACATATATTAACATATATAAATCGAACCTCTATTCATAAACGCTTGTAATATTTAATTAAAACAATCGTTGGTATTTATCTCTCTTTGATAATT
This sequence comes from Pandemis heparana, assembly GCA_963854515.1. Taxonomy (NCBI): domain Eukaryota; kingdom Metazoa; phylum Arthropoda; class Insecta; order Lepidoptera; family Tortricidae; genus Pandemis; species Pandemis heparana. The sequence goes on from OY978006.1 coordinate 11,124,553, forward strand.
TAGGATCTGTAATTTTTATGAATAAGGAAGATACTCATAAATTTATATTAATTAAACAACTTAAGCAGGTGGTTACTTAAGTTAGTTCGATTGAACACGTCTGTCAAAAAATCAGCAAATTTAAATTGTAGTTCAAAATGTTTACATTAATAATAATCTATAGATAATACTTTTATTGATTTTCAAAATACGCGGAGTTTTCACTACCTACATACCTAGGTACTTACTTAATTTTGACCCTTCAAAAGTAAACTGATTGTAGAGAAAATATTTAAGCTCGATGTGTATCTACTCTACTTGGCACCACAAGTTATTTTTTTTTTTTAATTTATTTATTAAGAAACAAACAGTCGTATAGGTACATAAATAACCATGATACAATGAGTGAAAATAGACCTATAGTTTCCTTAGTTGAAAATAATAACAAGTACATGGCACAGTCAAAGGACAAAGAAGTAAGTAGGTAAGTAGTAGAAATGTCCACACAACAATGTAATGTAACAATGTAATCTTTACCATACTAAAAACATGAGAAACATCGGTTACAAGACAAACAGACTTACAATGGTGGGCTAACCCCTAAGAGGAATCTCGCCAGTAACCTTTGCAGTCGTAGTGTTCTGTATTTTACATTGTATAAGCTAAACCTATCATAATTATAAAAAATAAATAAAATAGTAGGTATTATGAAGTACTATCAAGCTACAGAGCCTGCTTAAACGCATCTTTTAATGACCTTAAAGTACAGTTGAATATATCAATGTCCTTGATTATTTCATTATCATCAAAACCCTTACAAGCACGCCTAATAAATGCATTTCGAGCATAGCAAGTACGACCTCGGGGTATCGAGAAAATATTTTTTTTTCCTACAATGACGCTCACGTCTACGGGGAACTCTAATATTAATCTTATGTAACAATGTGGGGGCTTCTAAGTGACAGTGTAGAATTTTGAAGAGCAAGGTAGCATCAACGCAATCACGGCGGCCACTAAGTGTCTGAATGTTATGGCGTCTACACGAGTCCGTGTAATCCTGATGAATATGTCCTGTTCTGAAATCGAGGGACCTTACAAATTTTTTTTGGAGCCTTTCTATTCTATTAATATGTACAGAGTGAAATGGTTTCCAAACTGCACAGGCAAATTCAAGGTGACTGCGAACAAAGCTATTATATAGAATTTTGTAAGTAGAAGAATTTTTAAATGGCTTACCTATACGCAAAATAAAACCTAGTTGCTTATATGACTTAGATAAAACTTTATCAACGTGAGGATTGAAAGTCAAATGATCATCCAAAATGACACCAAGATCTCGAATCTGTGTAACTCTACTCAACTGTTTATTTGATAACATATAATTGTCATTTATAAAGTTTTTCTTTCTTGTGAAAGTAATAACATTACATTTGTCAAGATTTAAAAAGAGTTTATTGTATTCACAATAACTAATTAGATTATTTAGATCATCTTGTAATCTTTCACAATCTCTAACACTTTTAATAATTTTAAATAATTTGGTATCATCTGCATAGAGTAGTACATTTGAATGCTGTATATGTTTTATGATGTCATTTATGTATAGCGTAAAAAGTAACGGTCCCAGATGGGATCCTTGAGGAACCCCAGAACTGACTGACCTACACTGTGAAATGAAGTGAGAAGAGTGAAGCCCATAAGAACGACAGACTGACTCCTATTCTCGATATAAGACTTGACCCATCGAAACAGATCACCGTGTATACCAAATTGCCAAAGTTTCTGTAATAAGGTAAAATGACAGATTTTATCAAAGGCTTTGGCAAAATCGGTGTACACAGCATCTACAGAGTAACCATCATCCATCGCCTCCAAAATTTCATCAGTAAACGTCAACAAATTACTGACATGTACTGCAAAGCAAAGTAATTTTAGCAATTTACTCACACGCTGCTACGTCTATTCTATAACTGAGTTAAGTAATTGGTACGGGGTGGGATCCATTGCTCTTTGGTTTATGAGATACTGCAAATTAAGATCTCACCTGCTCGGTCAGCAGCCCGTTGGGGCAGTCCTTCAGGAAACCTTTGTGCCTGAAAACAAAGCAGGGCATTCGCTTTAGAGTTCGCAAACCGTGGCCTACTTAATTGGCTAATGGAATTGCTGATTGAGACCCCTACCATTGCTTTCTTACTATCGTATCGTAGGAACTAACTTGTTTAATCCTAAAATTAAGTGAAGATTTCGCTTCACAAAAAGCCGACCAAGTTTAGTGCGGACTATGACTATGAAGGCTCCGTTCAAATTAAAAAAAAAATATTTAGTTATATTTTTTTATATGTTTCAACATGCGAAAAAAGAATAGATGACCATACGATAAGTATTTCAAATTAAATTCAAAGAACGTACCTGCTATTCCCGTTACAAGAATTATTATTACCTATTACAAAGAATTAAGATTATTGGACCCTTTGCTTGTTTTATGAAGCCTTTACTTCTTTATTTATACTTATTTGTTTACAGTTTTAGTATGAAAATATACTTCAGATAGTTATAGATAATTTTAACTTAATACCTCAGTGAAGACAGACAGACAAGAAAGTGATCTAGTCAAAAAGAGTTATTTTTTTCCTTTTGAGGTACCGGAACCCTAAAATGACCATTTCCGAAGGATGCATTAAAATTATTTGACAATGATTCCATTTATATTATTATTTTACTTCATTACTTATCTATTCCTTTATCAAGAGATAATTAACTGGGAATTGTCATATCCTTTTGGTCCCTAGGCATTTCTGAGCAGGGTTCGGTCCTACGGTGTGTAATGTTTTAAGTGTTATGATAGCTTACCAGAGCCGTATCTCCTTTTCAGTAACTGTAACAACAAGAACACGAATAGTAATAAAATGCATATATAAGTAATTTCGGTAACATTAAATATATTCATTTCTTATATATATTTTTACGTGAGTGAAGTAGTCATACCTATGTCTCGTCTTAACACACGATAAGATTACGATCAACTGACCTGTAAAATTACATCCATGTTTCATCTAAGTAGGTACCATCAACCAAATAAGTATGTGGTCATACTCGTAAAATATAATGTCAGTATGGCTGTCAACTTGAAAGTTCGACTTTAGCAACATCTTTTGATAGGAAGCTGGATGAATATGTAGTGATTGACCACTTATTTGCCCGACCGTACAGTGAACAATATTATGCTTATACGGAAAACAGCTACCCGGATAGGTTAATTTATAATTATAAATGTAAACATAGCGGCGTTATGAAATTAATCATGATATTATGAATAGGTACAATTTGTAATGCAGTAGATTAGGTACCTACACTTGAACATCGGTACGAATTATTATTCAACGTGATTATGTCTTTAAATACGAGACATTTATAGCCGTATTATTCTGCGCTCGCAGCCACATTGGCAACGGAAATATATTCGAGTTTTAAACTAATGCTTTATGCAAAACTTATGAACACCTGATAACATTTTACCATATCTCACGGAGAAAGTCTTTATATATATCCACTTGTCACCGAAGATGATCGGCTCATTTCGTTGGGAACCATAAAATGAAGAAGTTATCCATTTTGTTTGTTTTTTTGGTTAGTTATTTTGTTGTGTTATTTGCTAATGTTTAATTTAGTCATCTATTATTAACTGGGACTAGAAAGGACGGTGTTCGCGTTGTTACCTTGTTAGTGTAACAGGCAAGGGTGCGCGAGGCAGTTTGGATTGTTCAATTACGGAGTAGCTCGTCTTAGACGACGTCTAATTGGGTGCATTGCACGTCGGCATCGGGCGCCACTCAGCTACAGAAGCGTTGTGCATTTAAATCTAAATATACCAAACTGTACTTATATACATTGTATTTAAGTTATAGTGAGCAGAAAACGTAAAAAGATATCAACAAAACCGCATATATGTGCTTAGTTAAGACAGCCAATATTAGGTAATTTTTGTGTTGGTTTGAGTCAAGATTATTTTGAAATCGAAGTGTGTTTGTTAAGCAAAGATCAGTTTCAATTTCGTTTCTTGATAAATATATGACCCACTGTGGCTTCAGAATAATAATAAAAAAATGATCACTTATCGGCCATTTGGCACTCGCGATACAGACCCAGAGTCTAGTCCGAAGGCCGCTGTTTCACTTACCGCATTAATGTCATCTAACCATCTCTATGTAACAATGTGTCCTTTGTAAAATGTTATGCACTTTGTAACTTATGTGGTGAAATAAAGTTATTCTTATTCTTATTCTCAGAATTGCAAACATTTGCGTGCGCGGGCTAACAAGTACCTACCTCTAAATGTTATCAAATACATACAAACATACACATACACAAATCACGTCTATGTTCCTAACGGGGTAGTTAGAGCCTGGAGATAACAAGACCTAAAGGCCACGTTTAGCATGATTGTAGTCATATAGGTGGAAGGAGGAATTAAAACAGTGATGGGTTGCTTCTATGGATAGCTGTTCCTATGAATTCCACCCATTTCATCGATGGGCTTTTACCATCTGCGTGGGACGAGAAGCAACTGGTACATTCTATGTTTTTCCTTCCCAGACCAGCGTGGAAGTAAATTATCAAATACGAGTGTAATTATATTTTTTTCAAAAAATGATTTAGAAGGATTTAGCTGTAGGTATATTGTTTATTTATCGGCTATTCTCAGAATTGCAAACATTTGCGTGCGCGGGCTATTATGTACCTCTGAATATGATCAAATACGAGTGTAAATATTTTTTTCAAACATTGTATAACTTTGTCCAAAGGTTTTAGAAGGATTTAACTTTTTTATTGTGTATTTATAGTATTTTCTGAAACGAGTTTGATTTTTGGACGTTTTTGGACAGCGGTTGATATTTATTCTCTTCACAGGCTGTTCCGGCGGTGTTGTCTCAAAGTGCACATCCAGGATACGATTACCGCGCACCGGCCGAGTCCCTCCAGCCGCAGGCGCACGCTGGCGCGCATGCGGCGCACTACAACTCTGCACAACACAGTTACGCGCAACTCTCACAAAACAGATTTGTTACGGCTCCAAACTTCCCATACGCCGATGAATTCTACAGGAACCAATACAGACAGCCTCAACAAGAATTTCAATACAATTCAAATTACCAAGCTCAATACAACAATGCTCACTCAAACCATCAAAATGTGAACTATAATAGTTACAACCAAAATTTCGGCAATGCAAATTCGTTAGGTATTCAGAACGGACAACAAACTGTTCTATCAAATCAAGCACATCCTAGTTATTCCAATATCCAGGTTCAACGGCCAGTGATAACGAAGCACATATACTTCCACCTGCCGCCGCCGGACGACGGGGCCACCGCCGCGGCGGTCACAGCGGCAGCTCCCAAGAAAACATACAATATCATATTCATTAAGTTGCCGTCCCAGAAATCGGCAAGTGCAGCGCGGCTTCAACAAATGATAAACCAAAGAGCAGCCATCGAAAACAAGACCCTTATATACGTATTGGTCAAGAAACCCGAGACACAATCCATACAACCAATTACGTCTAAGCCAGAAGTTTTCTTCGTTAAGTATAAGGACCCGAGAAATGTTGCGCAGCAAGTTAATACAGCTGTGGTGCAAGTACCGATGTTGCAGAGGAATGCTCCAGGTCTTCTGCCTGGCTTAGTGAACGGACATGGAACAAAATAGATAGATCATCGCAATATGGTGAAACGGTTTGTGATACCTTCGAAGAGTGTTTCAAGACAACGTAAGAATGTTCCAACCTTTGCGGAAACGTAATGATCACTATAAACCTATTCTATAAATTATCTAGCTCCTCGTAGGGAAAACTTTGTAAACTGAACTCTGAACTGTAATTTATGCGAGATCGAGTAACAGTGTGCTTTGATACTGAATCGGCTTTACATAATCAATCTCTATTATGAAAGTAGAGCTCTTCACGGCTGAAATGTTTTTTAATAGTTAAAGTATGTTTTTATTATTTGCGTGATTTCGTATAGCTGAATGTTTTTAAAGGTAGCAAGTTGGACTAGGCGCGTACGCGCGTAAAATTAGATGTGACAATGCTCTCTTAGTTTAATCGATATAAGTAACATAAATGCAACTAATCTAACAAGCTCCTGCGTTGTGCTAAGCGAAATTCTGCAAATTATATTTAATTAATTTTGGTTTTTAGCATCAACAGAGCTCTGCCACCTTTAGGGCCTTTTGTACCTACTACCATTACAGGTGAATTCGACTGTTTTTCTTTTTTAATTTAATTTGATTCTTCTTCTAACTTTGAATAAAATTTTGCTATTTATTACTATGCTTTTGTTTTTTTTTGTTTGGCACTCCTCAAACATAAAATTTTGCCTACATACATTACATTATCTAGTAGTATCGTTTTGTATGACTGTGTTAGCGGAAACGTTTTCAACAAGCACTGGCACTGGTGGCACGTTCGGTTCGCACTATGGTTTTAGTTAGGGCATGCAGAACCGGTCCGGTTCCGAGAATTTCATTTCCCGGTTCTTCCCGGTTCTTGGTTCATTGTACGATTTTTTTTAATAAATTACATTTATCCATTAACAATGCAATAAAAATATGCTTTAAATAAGCATGTAATATACAAATGATACGAATCATACGCATTGTAATAAATAATATACGATAAAATGGTATGTTTCTTGACAAGAGTAACAAAACGTCGTCGACGACTAAATAAATTGTAATACCTATTATAATAGTTACCAATTTCTTTTATAAAATGTAAAAATATCGTTTTATTGTATATTATAATAATAATTCGAGAAATTACTTTAAAATAAAAATATATATTTCAGCGTCAGCGTCCTTCCTTTGTTCACTCTCCTTAATTTAAATTCACAACATCACAATTACATATTTAGTCCACAAAAATATAAACAAACGAGCGTGCAACGTCAATGTTTCTGTTCAACTGAGACAACTTAAGAGGCTGACAACACCTAATTTTGTTAAAATTGATGTTATTTAAGCACTTTTTTAAGAAAAACTACACATGAAAAAAAAAAAACAAAAAATGTATATGTTAATTTTCATCATATTTCAAACACGCTGGACAGACTCGATACATAATTGAACAAAATCGCCTCGATAAAAAATAATTGCAAAGATTGGTCTTAAAATCATCATTAAACGGTTCTAGGTCTTTATTTTTTCGACGTATGGGTCTGCAATTAAAAACATGAAGTTAACATATTCATACCTAAACGGCTAACGAATAATAATAATTTCACAAATAATCCATACTTTTTTTATTTCTTATTATTTGTGTCTTATTTGCAAGATTTTAGACGAGCGCCAAGCTGCCGAAATAGTTTCTTCTCTTTCACTGGCAGCGCCTTAAAACAAAATATTAAAAATATGGAGGGTGGGTGGAGGCGGTAAGATCAAATCAAATACCGTCGTTTTCTTATCACTGTACTCTATACTCCATTTGTTTAGGTAGTTAACTAAATGTAGAAAATCTTGACATGTCTTTTTATTTAAATATACACCTTAAAAATCTAAATCTTTACACTTTACAAATTAATTATGAAATAACAATGTAATTTCTTACTTAATTTGTAAAGTGTAAAGATATAGATTTTTAATTAAAGAGTATCTTAGAGGATACTTTACAGTGGTATAGAGCGCGCGCAACGAAGTGGGAACAGTAGGCACGGGTGAGAACAAAACGACGTTCCCGCCGTGAGCGCTTGTAGTCGTGTTGAGTGCTAGCGAAGTGCGTTGCTCTGGGAACTTATTTAACTTTACGGTGTAAAAATGGTGAAATGTGCAGTTCGATCTTGCAAAAACGATACACGGAAACACACGAAATTTAAATCCAGTATCACATTTCATCGGTAAGTCGATTATTATACTTATTTTTATGAAAACAAGTCCGGCATCGCGGGGGTGAGCGGGGCATGGGAGGCGGGCACGCACAGACTTGCCCCCGACCCGCGCGAGCGGGAGCTCCCGTCGCGTGATTTTAGAGATGTGACACGACCAACGCCGTAGTCGATATAATGTTTGCTAGAAGAACTACGTATTATAACATTTTAATTTTGTGTAAGTTTAATACTTAAAATGACTGTAATAATCATTTGTTATCAATAATTTTGTATTGTGTTTTGTGCGATTATACTTTCTAATATTTTTGCTAGTTTAGACATATTTTAAGTTTAAGCTTTAAAACTTTCGCATTAAAAATATTAGAAAGTAGGTATACCGTACGAAGTACAATACAACATTTTGCTACTATTTCTTACTAATATTATAAATGCGTCAGTTTGTGACGATGTGACGATGTGAGTGTTCCTTCTTCACGCTAAAACGACTGGACGGATTTGGATAAAATTTGGAACGAAGATAGCTGGTACCCTAGAATGAAACATAGGCTATTTTTTATCCCGGAAAATTGCATAGTTCCCGCAAACAAATTTATAATTTCATATTTATACATACATTTCTCCTTTTATAGTATAGGAAATAAAATATTGAACATGAAATGTACTTAACAAACATATTTATTTACATTACTTATCGATAGCGCGTTGCCCCATCTCTATTTGTCATACACGCATCAATATACTATCTATAGCTCACCTGCCTACGATGCGCACTAGGCGATTTGAGCGATGCGCGCGCTCTACTGTAATGTATCCTCTAAGAAGAGTATATTTCAATTCAATTCAATATTTTTCAATCGCCAGGTACAACTGTTTTGATTAGAGTGAGTGACTAGGGCCAATTTAGGTATTCGAGTATCCTAAAGAGATATGATTTTGCTAAGACGAAAGTAAGCGAACAAAAACGAAAAGAACCGGGAGAACCGGGACTGGAACTTTCAGAACCGGTTCTTCCCGGGAGCACGCCCTAGTTTTAGTGCGAAGTCGTTAGACTCACCCATCTGTCGACATATGGATAAAAAAAGCATTTTTTATTCTATTCTCCCCTGTATTGAAAATATTTTAAACAACAAATAACCTCTCTTACAATTTAACATTTCATTAAAAACTAGAGACTTTTTTATAAAAATACTTCTCTCGATTAAAAAAGTAATGAATATGTACTTAACAACGTTGCACATGCTATCGTTCACTAATACATTTCATACAAATCTGTGATGTGTAAGTACCTATACTTTTTACACGTTTAGTAGCGAGACCTAGGAAACATTCGCGTAAAAAGCCTTGTAAATTCATCAGACAATGCAATAGATCCGCAATCCTTACTTAATCTGAGACAATTGGAAGTACGATCAGCTACCCTGGCGCCGCAGGCGCCGTTAACGCTTATCTATACGGCCAGTTTTACGGCTCTCCCTCCCTGCTGGATAACATTTCAGTAACACAGCTTTTCATAAACCTGAGGATTCAATTCTTACAATTCCATTTATTATTTCATTTTATTATGTACTTTCTCGCAACTTCGTCGTTGTTTCATGGAAAGGTGCTTTATAATATCCCATTATCACAAAGTTACGAGTGAAAAATACATTGCATTATACTTTATGTATAAGTTAGAGGATGAAAATTTATGTAATTTTGCTGTCTCCATAGTAGGTAGGTACGATTGTTTGTAGAAACATGTGGGTATTTTCTCACAAAGAAAAATATTTTTCATATTTCGCAATGTGATATTGACACGCAACGCCGTCAGCCCACACAAAGAAATGCACTAAAGGGACCTTGTTTATAAAATATGGTCGCTCTGATGCGAATAGGTTGTTGTGTTGAGAAATTTAAGTACCTATATAGGTATAGGTAGTTAGTTTCTCAACACAACAACCTTTTCGCCACCACGTCAAATACAAGAGACGTCAGTTGAACCTAAACTCAATTGAACTAAGGTTGCTTTTGCATTGAAGTAATGGACGTATATAAATATACCTAGGTCGTTGGCGTTGAACCTGCGGTGCTGATATTATGTGCCGTTGGCGTCGAAAAGGATAAGTGTTAAGTTGTTAATATTTATATGTGTATAGGTACTTTCTATATTAGTTTTCACTTTCACAGACCATTCAGAATTCAAATAATATGATTACTTCTGTAAAACCACTCACTATCTTGCTTGTAAGGTGTTCTGCCTTTTCGCCGAATTATATTTGATCGAATTTCATTTGGCAACCAACATTTCAACGAATGTTCACTTTGACAACTGACAATTGGCAATTTTTTATATTTTTGGCCGAATTTTCATGAAGACGAATATCATTTTGATTTTAAACTTTTGGAATATCTTTCACATGGCAAATGTTACACTAGGCCGAAAAACTCTTATGATTAATTTGGATTAATTTAGGTTTAGGTGCGAACATGTTTGTTTTCATTTCTAAACAGTCTTTATTTTACCTTAGAATGTCTTATTTTTTATTAATGGTTATGTAGTACCATTTGGCTATATATAAAAATGTCATTTTAATAAGTGACCATGTAAAAAAAAACCGTTGAGTTGGCAATCGTGAGTTTGGAAAATGAAACTAATCATTTTAACAAGTTGCCATAAACGAAATTCGGCCAAACGTTGGCTGGGAAGTGAAATTCGGCAATACAATTTTCGGCAAATCAATAGAGAACCTGCTTGTAAAAATTAATACTAGGTACGAGTACTTAGTTAGATGTATGTGCGACAGAATATGTCTTTCGCCCCGCTTTTACATAAGTATGTATCTTGCTTAGGTGGGTAGTACCTATAGGTATGGCCAGTGTTCAGAAGCGTAATGCCAGGGCAGAGGCAGAGGCAGAGCAGGGATAACGTAAATAAGTATTCATCATCATATCAGCCGAAAGACGTCCACTGCTGGACATAGGCCTCCCCCAAGGCTCTCCACTCGGACCGGTCCTGTGCCTTCCGCATCCACCGCGATCCCGCGATCCTGATCAGGGGCCGTACCATGACGTCTTAATGCGTTTCAGTTTAGGTCCGCTCGCTGTCAGATTCATAATAAAAGTGACAGCTAAAACTTGAACTGCGTCGGAATTAGGACGTTATGGTAAGGCCCCAGGTCGTCGCTCCATCTTGTTGGAGGCCTACCAACAGCTCGTCTCCCGGTCCGCGGACGCCATTCGAGAACCTTCTGACCCCATCGGTCATCGGTCCTGCGAGCAATGTGCCCAGCCCACTGCCACTTCAGTTTCGCAATTCTTTGGGCTATGTCGGTCACCTTAGTTCTACTGCGGATATCATCATTTCTGATTCTATCTCGCAGAGAAACCCCAAGCATAGCCCTCTCCATAGCCCTCTGAGTGACCTTGAGCTTCCTCATGAGGCCCATCGTTAGCGCCCATGTTTCAGATCCATATGTCATCACTGGCAACACACACTGGTCAAAGACTTTTGACTTCAAACACTGCGGTAATTTGGACGAAAAGACACTGCGAAGCTTCCCGAACGCTGCCCAACCGAGTCGGATTCGACGAGTGATCTCTTTCTCGAAGTTGGACCTACGAGTACCTAACTGGACCGTTTGTCCCAGGTATATATATTCGTCAACAACTTCGAGCGCAAAGCCTCCGACTATTACGGAAGCTGGCACAACATGGACGTTAGACATGACTTTCGTCTTGTCCATGTTCATTTTCAGGCCAACTCGGTCGGAAACTCTACTGAGATCAGCGAGCATAGCGCTGAGGTCCTCCATGGCCTCAGCCATGACTACAATGTCGTCGGCGAATCGAAGGTGAGTGAAGTACTCACCATTAATGTTGATGCCTCGTCCTTTCCAGTCCAGAACCTTAAAAGCATCCTCCAATGCGGCGGTGAACAGCTTCGGAGAGATCACATCTCCTTGTCTGACTCCCCGCTGCAGAGGAATAGGCTTCGTGCTCTGGTCCTGTAGTGTCCGACTAGTGGCGTTTTCGTACAGACACTTCAACACTTCGATATACCGGTAGTCAACTTGGCACTGCTGAAGAGCCTGCAGCACAGCCCAAGTCTCGATCGAATCGAAGGCTTTCTCGTAGTCCACAAATGCAAGGCAAAGGGGGCGGTTATACTCTACAAGTATTATTACTTACGATTCACGATGCGATTTCATGACGCACTGTACCAAAAAATGCGAAGTACCTACTGAGTCATTGCTCCAAGCATTGTTTTCATAGTGTTTGTAAAATGGTGTAAGTATTATGTTTTTTTTTCAAAACTTAAAATTTATGGCGCCTGTTCAAAATCAGAAAATACAAGTAGTCTAATGTGTACCAGTAAAAACACATAATCCCAGTTCTATAAACAGCATGCGCATCTTTATCTATCCAATAATCATTGCATCGAGATCCCTGAATCGTGTCTCCAGCACCAGAGCTAGCTGGCTTCAAGGATCTCGGAAACAAGATTACGTTTTCATGGGAAATATCTTGCTCACGTGCGTTAAGCAATTTTTTCTTCTCCTAAGTTTACTATAAGTACTTAGTTGAAAGACCAGTCAAAATGATATCACTTTATATACCTATTATGATATGAGTATAAATTAAAGCCCGGCGAAACTTTATACGCACATACAAAAAAGGAGTTACAACGATAATAGGAGGGAGATGTTATCGCTCTACATCGAAGTTTCATCCGTTGACCGTTCTGTTTATAGTTCGCCCTTAAAGTTCACCTCAGTTAGTTGCCTTAGAGGAAGCCTTCGTCGGAGACCGAACATTTATAAACGAGCGAGGGAAAGTAGGAAAGATTGAAAGAGATTTAAGTGGACAGATAACCTCGACGTAGAGGACAGTTTAATAAGTTAATTTCCCACAGTTATTCGTGTAGGTATAAATATCATGTTTAAGGAGATAGTCCAAAACAGTTTAGAATATGTGTACCTACAAGTAATATATAAGTACCTACAGGTAATAACGTTGGAAGAATATTAGTGCTGCACTAGATAGACGTAATTAGATTCAAAAGAGTAGATTCAGAAGACATTACAAAGTCAGATCATGCTAAAATTTACGTTCCATTATAAATCTTAAGTAATAACAAAGTAGCCTGGATTATTAGCATTGTAACCTGACGAGCTTCACAGATTAAAAAGCGGTTGACCTGAATTTGTCACTCCAATTACTCAGGGAAGGTTTCCACCGAGGCGGATGCTAAACGGGAGCCTCCAGTGTTACAGCTAGATACTACACGGTGTCTACACACGCATACAGACGCAGATATTGATAAAGGCTTGCAACATTCGATACATTACTGGCGCGTCGTCGGTCGGTGTGTGCGACCTCTCACCGGCGAATTTCTGAACACATCGCTCGTGGGCAAAACAAAACAAAATAACACAACAAATGAGAATAAGATCGGAGCTGACATTTGTTTCATTGCATATACTCTCGTGAAATGGCGAATCTCTTCAATCTTATTTTCGTTGCGGTTTAGTAATAACATCGGCTGGCTAGCGGACAACTGCAACCAAGCACACCGGCTAGCTCCGTGGTCACCAAACCGCGGTCCATAACCTGTATTGATTGGAAGTTACTAAAAATAATAATAAGCAGCAGTGACTTAGTCGCTTTCTTGCGCGCTACCTGGCGCGCCGCCCCGCTCAGTCAAAAGAAATAACAAAAGAAGTACAACACCATAATTCCTATTTATGAATTTACTGTACAGCGTTTTTAATTCACATTGTCATAATTGATTTAATTCACATTCCTTATCACTACATAGTATAAAACAAAGTCGCTTTCTCTGTCCCTATGTCCTTATGTATGCTTAAATCTTTAAAACTACACAACGGATTTTGATGCGGTTTTTTTAATAGATAGAGTGAATCAAGAGGAAGGTTTATATGTATAATAAATGCATAATATACCGTGCGAAGCCGCGGCGGGTCGCTAGTTAAGTAATATAATAAAATAATGTTCTAAAACATTCACTGATTGATTCAGGCGTTACTTAGCTGAGCTTCATATTAATGAACAAAAACATCTTGTGTTAGGGACGTAGCAAGGTAATTTTTTTGTTCATCTATATTATAAATGCGAAAGTATGGATGGATGGATGGATGGATGGATGGATGGATGTTTGTTTGTTTGTTACTCAATCACGCCAGGACGGCCCAACGGATCTGGATGAAATTCGGCACATAGATAGAGAAAAGTCTGGAATAGCACATAGGCTACTTTTTATCCCGGAAAATTGCGTAGTTCCCGCGGGATAGCGATAAACGAATTCTTTGCAGACGAACTCGCTGGCAACAGCTAGTTAGGTAATAAATATTATCAAATTCTTTGTAGTTTACACGGCACACTGTCATATTTCGCATCATACGAGTTTGTGGCCCTTGATCAGAAATGTGTGGCGCTCACTGGTCTAGTTTAACTATTAGGTAGGCATGATGTGGTTGCCAGCACAGCACCGGCTGTGTAGGAGTAATATTTTATTAACCCTGTGCAGAGACTACGCGAGGCGCACGTCCGCCCACTGGGTGCCTTGCGACGCCCACGGGCCGCCGGCTCGGGAACAGGAAGTTATGATTCAAGGCAGGTGCATGGACGTCACACATGAAGTCTAACTACAGGCTATGAATATAAATAGGTATATGTAGTATATTTTCAAAACACGTGCAGAGGTTTACTTATAACCAAGAAAAAACTGTAGTATCAAATTTAAGGGATTCAATAAAGTAATACAGTGAATGTGTACTGTAAATGAAAGCGAATCGCATATCACTGTGGAGGTTCCACACTCCAAATGTCATAATGACTTACCATAACAACTACCAAAGTAGTTATTGCAAAAATTGTATAAGTATAGTGCGTGATTCAGTTTCTTCGACCGTCCTTGAAGACATCTTGGGAATGGATTGCTGGATTGGATGGAGTTTTTGTAGGACTAACTTTAAATGCAGTCCTACAAAAACTTTGACCACCTTTGTGCGTTGTCATTCATTCACTTTGATGTATTAGACGATGTCAAAAGTCAATTTGAGGTTATAAAATATTTTTCATTTTCAATGACAAGTTTCTAAGTACGTTGAACAAATGCTGAACGTTTTCGTAGGATCGAGGGTTGTGCTACTTTAGCGATGTTACGAGAAACGCATCATGTCAGGAAGCGGATTAATGGCGTGCTATTTTGCATTTGATTTTACTATTTGTAAGGAGAAAAAATCCCACTCCATTTGGTTTCCTATGTGCCACGCTAGCATATAAGTATATTACATGTGTCGCACGCTTCCTTGAGCTTATCCGTACGGTCATTTGGTGCCCCGTTCTGGCGTTTTATTCCTTCGGTCGGTTAAGATTTTCATTGATTTCGCGGAAGTAACAATTTACCGTGAGGTGTCACAACGATTTGCTGATGCGTTAGCATGCGTGCCGATAAATAAAGATGAACCGGTATGGAGGTGATGTAAGTCACACCGATCGTCTACAGCAGTTGGTTACTGTCAAGTTGACAACCGTCACTTGAGAACTGTCGAACTAATAATACTTTTCGTTTTTGTTTACGTGATTAAGTCCCGTTTTATTATATAATAATGTGTGAAAATCGCGAAAGTTTGAATCGATATACTTGAGAACTGGTTCTAATTTATGAGTATTTTTAATTCGTTTAATGTTTGCAGGTTTATTATAAGATAGTTAAGTCAGTCAGTCAGGACTTTGAATTTTATATAGGTATATAGATTGAAGTAACAAAATTGGAACGCCATTTATTTTGTACTCTGCAATAACCACGCATAAATTATATAGGCAGGGAATGAAAACCAAATTCTATAAACTCTTTTCTTATTGTTGTGTTTAATATAACTGAAGTGGGTTAGTCATAAATTAACATCCCTCGCTGTAATTAAATTCCAAAAAACCTACCAATGTGTTTCCATTAGAGTGAAATAGTTTTACACCAGTAGATTTTCTCTTTTCTAAATAATGCAGGTACCTACGCACATTTGAATGTGTCATTGCAAAGATAAAATTAAAGTCAACTGCTGGAGAAAACAATCTTATTTAAATATTATAGTCGCACCAATTGATATTTCATTGAAACACTTTAATAAGTAAGTAAGTAAGTAAGTAAGTATTTTATTCAAGAACAATACAAGGTATCGTGTTTGAAATACAATTTTCAGATTACACATAAAAGACAGTAACAACTAAAAATAATAACAATACAAAACCAAATCAACAATCCTCATCAAATATCTCGTCCACAGTATAAAAACATCCTCTTAGCAAAAATACTTTTAATTTCTTTTTAAATAGCGGAGGGCTTGTAATGGTTTTTAGCTCAATGGGTAGTTTGTTGAATAAACGGACAGCCTGAAAACTCGCGCAATGCTTAACTACTTTTAGCTTTGGACAAATACTATGTCTTAAGTTTTTTATAAGTATAAGTATATTAATATAAGTATATGTAGAGGAAAAGTTCATATTATAATGACAATAGATTTCGATTGGTTACATCAGGAACGTCACAATGACTATGACATTTGTGAGATGGATATTCGGCTGTCTTTAGTAACTTTTCTAGAATTTAATTACAGCGCGGAGTACACCAGCATAACCTCTTAAGTACTGAAATCGAAACTCTGATATTCCCGGTGGGAGCAGCGGAATTACTTTGCTGAGCCGATATTCAATTTGAAGGTTCCGTCGGAGCTGAGCTTCCTCGTGCCGTCTTTTGTAACCGAAGTGCATGTAATACAGGAATATTTTCTTGCCATTCAGTAGAAAGAGAAGGAGTGAAGCAATAAAAAAGAGCACGCAATCAATTTTATTCCTATTACTAAAAGTTCCGAATGAACGTTGACTCAATCAGGAAATGCCGTCGGGTAAAAAGTTTGTGCGCGGAATTTTGGTGCCAATGATGGCTAACCGCTATGGGTTTGGGGTGGTAATGTCAACGTCAAGCGCCTTGTGGAAGTAACGGGGCAAACACGACGTTTATATTCAATCTTAGAACATACCGCAGTTAAACACGCGATTTTTGTAATAAAAGTGGAAGATGTTTGAGAATATTTTGCCACTTCCATTACAGTGTGGTGACTACACTCACGTTCGATAGCAAGAATATTAAGTACAGCAGAAACGATGTCTACTGTTAAGGATTACTTTACGCCCGTATTCAATGAAAGCCCGTTTTGATGTCCAGCGAAATTGATTGATTCATCCATGAGCATTGGGACACTATCGCAATAAAATATTCTTTACCAACGGGTAATTACTTTTTTTGGTAGATTTGCGATTTTTGTATGCCTATAGGACTTTACTTGTGAACTGCCTATGGGACTTGTGAGTTTTTTTAAGTTTGTCGTTTCCTCAGGCTTCAGTAAGGATCGAGTCGGAAGATATGGACGCCTCTAAGTTCCTTCAAATTTATAATAAAGTTTCAGTGCAGGCTGTACTTAAATATAAGATTCCTGCAAATTTAGTGAAAATTCTCAGAACTTAACGAGATGTTCTCACGTTCAAAGTTTTGCAATTCAAGATTTTTTTGATCGGTGCATAGCTACTTTGGTAGGCAATATACATATACTCAATAAACTACCGTGCATTAGATATATGAGAAGCTCACTCCTACCTGTCTAACTTAGAGGAGCAGGAAAATCTATTAGACGTGTAAGGAGCACGGCGTATCAGCTGCATTTAATCAGGCAGGATATTAATAAATTAAAACTAAAGGCATTATTATTCCAAGAACTCTTTATGTCATTAGCTGAGTCTATATTAATTTTGCTATCTTTCAGCATTCACCTCTTGTTTTATTTAGTTACTATTATTTCTTAGTAATAATCACACGTTTATTTACCAAATTTAAATATTATACATTTAATTTAGTAAAGTAGACATTTTTCATAAAACTTTTCATTCAGGGCACATGACACTACCAACAGACATTGACACATACAAATAAAACAAAAACACACTTTTTTAATAGAAAAACGTAAAAACATATAAAGAAGGTTGTCTGTCGTCAATAGTTACAAACCGGAAAATAGGTTGAAGTTATGATTTCATTGACTAAAGGTCTTTTGTTTATAGTTACGTGATGCGTGTGAATTGTAAACATCCTTTGATTATAGACGTGTGCGGTCATTGTTGGAAAACGCTTACCTATAGTTCTCAGTGTGCATTCTGGTCTAGACAGTGATAGTTATCATTAATATTGGGCCACATGCAGACCGTGAGTACTTTTCACCTAAGATATTAATTGAAGGTTGTTGATAAAAGAAAACTGACTTTTTAAACCGTTTTTTCTCAGATTATAATTTTAACTCTCGTGATGGGGCAGGTAAAAGCAATGACTTGGAACTTGCCTATAAATAAAGTTAAATTCAATCCTATTCCGAAAGAAGAGTTAGATCCGAATGTTGTTCCTAGTCAAGTTTCCAAGGAACCCACCACGGCCAGGACAGAAGCCCTACATAATATATATAATGCAGCGAAGCAGGGTCCCGGGAGCAATCAAAGAGGAAAATTAATATATGCACCAAAATTACCAACCCATGATAACCCCCAAGACAAATCTCAAGAAATAACTTTAACGGAAGAGTTAAAAAACTACATTAGTTTACCAATTATTGCGCAACCTTATGAACATTACAAGATCCTCATCGCGACAGCGCCAGCACAAATGCGGTTAAATGGAGGAACGAAAGACCCTACAGTAATATACGTGGTTTTCACAGACGACGACTCGTTCGTGACCAAGACACCGAATATACCTTCAATATATTTCGTAAAGAAACATGACGGACAGCTTGATCTGACCAAGAAGGAGAAGGCCTTTCCTGTTTTCATAGTAGACAACAACCGCACGGTCACGGGTTTAAGAAGCAAGGAAATAGCGAAGTATGTCAGTTTCAAAAGAAGATTTGACTGATTTTACAATTTGTAGCTTTAGTATATGTACAACTGTACGTGAGCACTGTGAATAACTTACTGGTTTTAGATTGGTATCGGACCTAAACGTGTACATATGGTCGGCAACGAGTGGTGGCTATTGAGTTTTGCGGATTTTAAGTGTAGTGCAGACGAAAGTTGTCTATTTCGAAGACGCGATTGAATGTTTTCCTAGTTTAGAGAGTAAATTAATTTAATACAGTTTCATATCACTGGCATCAGTTAATATTTATTTAATTGATTCAGGTATTTCTCTATTTTATGAGTAGGTATATTTAGTTACTATTTTATGACTTTATCGTGTCTAGCATTGCCGCTCAATGGCCTACTTACTGATTTCTAAATCCTAAACTGGAACACCAAGTACGTAGTTAGTCATTTCATTTCTTATCCATCTCTAACAACCGTATGTCAATGTTTGCCATATAGTATTAGTATACTAGCTTTTGCCTGCGACTTCGTCGGCGTAGGCTTCAGTTATTGACAAAAGTCAAAGACAAAAGTCACATATTGCTATGCATATTTGAACAGGCACTTAACAACCCAGCCCTATTCTGACGTTTATTTGTTTTTTTATTTTATTATAAGCGATATTAAATCCCGTGGGCATTTTGAAAAATGCTCCTTTATGACACTGAAGCAATTATGTACACACAGCAAAGCTATTCGGTAAGCAGGTTTAAAGCGGCGCGTGCTTGCAAAGGTGCTTACCGAATAGCTTTGCTGTGTGTACGTTCCGACTCTAGGCAGCTGCGATTCTCGACATGTTCATCGCTATCCCGCGGGAACTAGGTATGCAATTTTCGGGGATAAAAAGTAGCCTATAACCTGGCCGGTGATTTTCTTAACAGATTAGTAAAGTTTCCAACAAAATCCGTTCAGCCGTTTTCACGTGATACGCGCACAAATATACAGACAAACAGATAAACAGAAAAAAAATCTGAAAACTGTTGGAACGTGTTCTGTTATCGATTCTAAGGGCCTGTTTCACCACTCCTTAACTGTCAGTTATCAATGATTCCGTCTCTATTTATTACTACGAAACAGACAGCGACGTCATCATAGATAACTGACAGTTAAGGAGTGGTGAAACAGGCCCTAAGTATCCCCAGCTTATTTTTTTTTAAATATCTTCCATGTACAGACTTTCGACCCTCTTCAGCTTTATTATATGTATAGATACTAACAACCGTTAGATTAGATCCAGTCATCGGCCAGAAAATTTGCTAGCGTGTCAAAGGAAAATAATCTTTACTCCTTTCATTTACGAGTGTCAGCTGGGCTGCTGGGCTACTCAGGCCAGGTGAGAAAACTACCTTTCTCGCCCTGACATAATTGTATCTCTTATTCACTCTGTCTCTTGCATTATCGATCTATTATTACTATATTCTATATCTATGCTTACTATGGATTATTTTTATAAAAGATCGGTTACACTTACAAAAGTCTTACGCAACCCTTGCTTCTTCGTGAGAGCCATCTGTGATTTGCTTTTTGAATAAAGTAGTTACATGGAAGCGGAAAGGAATAAATCCGCCGTTGGTTAAAGCTTCCTCAAGGTAGTAATGAATTAGTTCGCATCGTTTAATATAGAGGGCAGTTAGTATCGTGTCGCGGCCAAATATTGTTAGAAGAAAAACTAAAATCCTTATCGTTGTTTTATGTGTATCTTGCTCAATAGGTACACATAATATAATTAAATTAAAGCTAATTTCACAATGAGCGAAATGCTTTGACGTTAAAAAAACTACAAAGTTATAAGGTTATTCTTGTTTGATAAAGAAGAAGGTTATATATTTTTACATCTATTTTGTTATTAATACTTTGCTCAACAAACACCCCGGCAAGTAGAATATAGGTACGAGCTTTGACAACACTTTCAAATAAGAATTACGTTTCTGCAAGCGAGCTTATCATTTTACCTTGGAACATGTTGATTTTAATAGAAAAAGTCTATAATAGTAAATGTTACATTTTAGTCATAGGTTAAAAATGTGTAATAATAAATAATAAATATTTGTTCACGAACGATTTTGTAGTGACTGTACATTTGTAAGGGAATCATTAAATTTATTCCACTGAAATTTTGGTTTCATTCAGTAAACAGATTTATTAAATTATAATATACTAGCGGCCCGCCCCGGCTTTGCACGGGTATCTACATGGGCGTAGCCACGGTGGGGCAGGGTGGGGCGCTAGCCCCATCCTGGCTCTGTAACCTTCTTGTATGAAAAAATTAACCGGGGTAAGACCGTGGGTATAGTTTGCTAGTTACATATTATTTTAGACTGCTGCCCCACCCTAAGCCCATGGCTGGCTACGCTGCTGGGTATTTAATAAATAACACTAAATTAAAAATCTAAGTTCCTTCCTTCCTTAAATCATTTTGGAAAAAAGCTGTTTTCCAAACATGGCTAAGAACCACCGCAAGGACACTGGCATTAAAATGAAACATCCAATTCAGTCCATCCGCTTGACTGATACGTTGCCTCAGACAGATGCACACACACACACTAACACACACAGAGACAACCACGTCAAACTTGTACCGCTTTTTGCGTCGGGGCTCGGGGGTTAAAACTTCATAAATTACAAATTTCAACACACACACATACACCCCTCTTTTTGCGATGGGTTACTAAAAAGGAATAAAATTACTTGTAAAGAAAGTTTGGATATTATTATGTTAATGATTTTTAATTGGTTTTCTTTAAATTGAGTTGATGAGTTGTTTTTGCGCGTTTTTATTGTTTTTTAGGGTTCCGAACCTCTAAAGGAAAAATGAACCCTTATAATTAAGATCACTCTGTTGTCCGTTTATCTGTCTGTCCGTCAGAACCATTTTTCTCAAGAACACGTAGAGATATAAAATTTAAATTGATACCAAATACTGGGATTTGCGGTTCTTGGGGCTGTGAAAAAACGAACCCACTGTGTCGATTTAAACAAAAGATACAGTTAGGAGCTCCGACTCGCGATATGGCCATGAGTAAAACATATCTCTCGTAGGTCAATCCCTGTTAATTAACGAATCAACTTTTAAGATGTTGTGTTTAATTTACAATGTTGGCTCGCTATAATCGTTTCATTTAAGTACTGGGGCGGCTTATGAGTTAGGATACTTTCCTCCACAGACCCCGGCACCCCTGCCATTAACCCCTCTAGGGTAGATGAACCCCAAGTTATGAAACTCTGGTCCAAATCGAGGAGCTAGCGTAAGCCGTATATCGATACACAGTCACAGCACACCCCGTGCGTCTGTGAGGTCAATAAGACTCCGTTTTGTGGCAAATAAACGCCGCAAATGGACACATTGAAATCCAATTTTTGTTTTATATAATTTCAGCAGAGTTTTTTTTATAAAGTGAGATAGCAAACGAGTTAGTCAGTCTCCAGATGTTAAGTTAACACCAACACCCTGAAGAACCACAACGTCTGAGGATTGCTGATGCGCTGCCCAGTCTGGAGGGCTAACTTAGTATGAGCCAGTAATTTGATAACAGTAATGAATCAATGTTCAATGTTCGTTAGCTGTTGTTTGGTCTCTGTAATTTTAATATTTATAATACAATAGGCAAGTATTTCAATTTCCATTCCTGTGGAGTTACGCGATTTCATCATAGAAAAATTATTAAAAAACATTCGATTTGCGTGGATGCGTAAAATTTCGATTGGCACACCGCTTCATATGCTAATTCTACGAGAAATATTGCATGCTACCTTTAAACTGAGTAGAGGTTATTATTGAGATTCGAATGCCAATGATGCTGTTACGCAAATCTGATATAAAGTATCTTTACGTTTATTTCGTGAACAAATAATGGCACCCGAGTCTTTTCTATAACATTGTTTATCATAAAGCTAATATTGAATTTGGGTACCGTTGTTCCGGCAGACATACCATAAAGTGGCTTTTATCCCCGATTAGGCTGGTGTCGGGGGAGAACGCCTCATACTTACTCTGTTTTATTAATCCTTCCGGTTGTGTAATAAAGTAAACCCATCGATAACCCGGTCGCCGTCATTGCGCCGGGCCGAGGGCTCAACAAACCGTCTAACTAATATAATTACTTAGTACTTACTACCTTAGCATCTCGCTCTGATAATTGCCTATCAGCCTAATTTACTACAAATGAATATTTATAGTGACCTCAGATGTTAAGGCGCCTAGCGCCTTCAAATGCTGTAAAATAGGTGCTTTCTGAAGCCTTACTCCTCGTTAATGGCTGCATGAGCCTAAAATTTTGAAAAAAATATATGTGAACTCAACTCTTGAGTTGATGAACTTCAACATTTGTAACAGGTATCCAATCCAGAACCGAGCAGATGGTTGCACGTTTTCTTTAATAATATTGAATAACTTTTATTTTGTACTTCACAGACGGGAGCAACGGTGTTATTAGATTGGATTTTAGTTAGTAAATCTGTTGCAGGAAATTTGTAGCGAAGCAATATCTCACAGGCAGTTAAAAGAAATTGGAACTAACTTTCGAATTGAAAATACTTTAGTTAAACAAGAAAGATCAGTCAAGATTTTGATTAAGTCTGAAAATAACGGCTAATAAGTTCAATTGTACCTCAATAGTTTATTATATACTAGGTATTGCCCGCGACTACGTCTGCGGATAGTATGTTTATCGCGCGCCCGCAGATTAAAATCCGTAGCGTAGTTTTATTCGCATATCACTATCCCGCGGGAACTGTAATTTTGCTGATACGTTTAGGTATCAGCAAAAGTTCGATATTTAAATAAAGTTCAACCGAATGGTGTTTTTTGGCCTGCATTCCCCACTGCTCCTAAACGGTAACGAAACGACTTATGAAAATATTTAAATGTAAAAAAATAAAAAATCCGATGTAATTTAAACACAACATAGCACTTGCAAATCAATAGACTTTCTCATCACAAATAACAACAAAATCACCGAAAATTTGCAAAAGTGTGTTCATTTTCTTTACTTCTCACACGTAAAGAAAAAGACAAAGATATTGAAGGCGCTAGTCGCCTTAAGTCCTGTTTTTGTAACACTTATATTTTCAATTGTGCAATAAATATCCAAAGTGTTAGTAATTATGTTTCTTCGAAGAACTACTTTGAGAATTTTAATCATTTGAAACCTGTTTTATTTTACATTGGTATTTGAGCCAAAAGTTTCGTTTTGTTGGGCAATATTCTATATTAGTTCTATATTTATGTTCTGTACAGATGATATAAATATACATTATATACAACAAAAAAATTGTGGTGATTGAAAGCTGATAGATATGTAACGAATGAGGAATACCCGTCAATTGACTATCGCAGATTTCACGTACGGTACAATTTCAATCCATATTCTTTTACAATACAATACAATAACTCTTTATTGAACACCACATAATAACAACCAAAACAGAAAAAAGATAAACAAAATATTACAAGGTAACAATAGGCGGCTTTTATTTGTTTTAGATTACCTATATGATTTAAATTTGAGATCATTTCACTTAAAGGGGTAACAGAATTTTACGCTTTTGGTTATAATTTAACATTTTTTATGCTGCAAAATTTTATTTTGATGACTTTTTACTATTTTAAACCCCCGACGCAAAAAGTGTGTGTGTGTGTGTCAGTCTGTGGCAACGTAGCTCTCAAGCGGATGGTTACGTGGGACTCTCACCCCCGGCTTCTTTCTGCACGGAAAGGGGCGGGGGGGACCATACCTACTAAAAACACTCCGGCGAAACCCGCTTGCCGGGAACAGGAAGGCGCCGTGGGCCCCGTGGGATCCCGGCCCTCTCCCCCCATACGTGTAGGACCGTGTAATGCGAGCAGGGGATCGCCGCCCCCCACCCGCTGGTCCCACTAAGGGTTCAGGCGGGCAGCAAAGTGTCGCCGGCTTCGCCCCATTCGTCTGCGCCGGAGAAGGGTCGCTTGGGTCTCGTCGACGCGCTCCCGCTCCCTGGTCTCCTGTGAAATTGTGTCCTCGCAAAAGGAAGCCACCGTCTGTCGGGACCTGTCACTGCTCAAATGCTCAGCATGGCTGTGATTACGCTATGTAGCGAGAGATCAACACCTCCAATAGCAGCAGCAACCATGTTGTGGCGGTCCCAACCCAGTGACTACACAATTCGAGGATGTGCTGTGCCGTGTCATCAGAATGCCGCATTCATGGCACAGCTCACTCTGCTCCCTTCCTATCCTGTCCAAGTAATGACTGAAGCATCCGTGACCGGTCATTATCTGCACAAGCCTGTAAGTTAGAGCGCCGTGCTCTTTGTCCAGCCAACTCTCTAAATACAGTAGGATTGCCCCTATGGTTCTGGTCCCATAGAGGAAACCCTCCAACAGCTCTTTCCAGCGGTCACGCATGCGTGTCTGTGCGAGTCGCCGAAACCACTTGCGGGGCAAGGCGATCGCCTCGGGCTCTGGCTTCCAGCTCCCATGGCGGAGTGCCGGCGAGGAGGCATGCTTTAGCCCACGCTGCCGTACAGTATGCACGGATGATCCTTATGGCGACGACCTCATTTAGTGCATCATGCCAAATGGGAGCGCCGTAGAGAGCCATAATGCTTTTAACGACCCCCGTGTACCTACCGTCTTCAGCAGGGTGCCATAGGACCGCGCCCTCAACACGAGGAACCAACTGACGGAAATGGGCCTCAAGTGGTCATATGCGGTTGAGAATAAGGCCTAGGTATTTAACCTGAGCCTTCATTGTTTCTGTCCCTACGTCGTGTGAAAGTATTTATAATCTTGATGTTTGGTAACATCCAATTCGAGTGAACGTCATTTATGCTCACTAAATTAATGCTTAAGTAAGTATGTACCAAGATATACCATTTCGTAGTAAAGTAAGTGAAAGGAATGAATACAATCCGAACGTGTTCGATCATCCGAGCGCGGATGTGATACGAGTTACACACCGCAGTATACATCCGCGCCTCGCTCTCGTATCATATTTATGATCAATCATATGATGCATATCCTGCACAAGTAATAATTTAAATATGAGACTTAGGTTTTGTTTAATTTAAATACCAGTGTGTAAATTTCATACGGGCATATATTTTATCCAGATGTAGTTTTAACGATCGTACAAATCATGTGAGAATGATATTTTGTTAGTAACTTTTATAATTGTAGCGTACTTAATTAATTTCATAAAGTTTGTCTTAGGAGCATGTAACGCGTACAATTTCATTTGACATAAGTGCTATGACGTTTACGTAAATATGTTAATTTAAATCGACACATTGTGTGATACATTGCTTAGTTAATTAGTAAGAAAAAATAAAATTCAATTAAATTTGCTGTTACACGTGTTTTTACGTTAATTACTGAGTATATTATCAGTTGTTAAAATATATGCCCGTATGAAATTTACACACTGTATACATTTCATCTGATTCAACTACAAAACAGAGGGCGATGTCTAATCTATACATACTATAATAAAGCTGAAGAGGGTCGAAAGTCTGTACATGGAAGATATTTAAAAAAATTGGCTGGGGATACTTAGAATCGATAACAAAACACGTTCCAAAAGTTTTAGAATTTTTGTCTGTCTGTTTGTCTGTGTATCTGTGTCGCAACGTAAATAAATATTGCTTCAGTAGATATCATAGAAGTGCACTAAGGAGGGATTTTTCAAAATTCCCACGCAATTGGGAATAAATGGGGTTTGTAATTCCACTGAAAAGGGAGCCTATCTCCATAACTGCAATTACTAGTCTTGAAATTTGGTACACAATATCATTACTGCTGAAAATTAATTTCAAAATTTCAAGACTTCGAAATTCTCGCGGGATAGATAGAAAAATCATTACTAAAAATTATTACTTTGAAATATTCTTATCTACGTAACTACTTATTATTACTAGAATCTTTAAATTTGACATACCAGTAGGTAATTATGATATCCGAAAACCCATTTGCTATTTTGCGAAATTCCCATGGGATAAGAAAAAAAGAGTAACAGACAACCTAATATAGTTTCTTGGTATTTGGCAGACATTCCATGAAGATCAAAGAAGCACACTACAAAGGAATTTTCCAATTATCCCACGGGATAAAAAGACGGTATAGAAAATATAGACTTTGCATTTAGTAGACATGTTCTTTTAAGATTACGTAGTATTAAGAAGGGATTTTTGGAATTTCCCACAGAACAAAAGGATGGGCTAAAAATAATGGAAGTGGCGGGTGTCCATGCAAGAAACAGGTTTATTTCGTTGAGGTAGGTAGGTAAGGTAGTACGAAATCCTTCGTATCCCTCCTTTTGATTCTGTGCCGACGAAGTCGCGGG
Source organism: Pandemis heparana (assembly GCA_963854515.1). Lineage (NCBI taxonomy): Eukaryota > Metazoa > Arthropoda > Insecta > Lepidoptera > Tortricidae > Pandemis > Pandemis heparana. The sequence goes on from OY978006.1 coordinate 11,151,674, forward strand.
CAAAAGCGAGTAAATATTTACCTATGTATGTTTAAATCCGAGTAATTTCAATAAAGATAGCCAGCAATCACCGAAGATCATAAACTGTGGATATGTTGCTTTTAATTTGTTAAGTACAAAACATTGAACGTAACAGAGAATTTATTTAAACACTTTTGTTTGGTGCCAACGTATAAACTCTAAATAATTTCAATTGTGCTATGCTAGTCATATGTACCCCGCTTCATGTCACCGTTGGCCACTTAGCGTGACCGCACTCCATGAAACTATTTAACTAAATTTAAACAAATTAAGCAGTGTTGCCAGGTCACTTGCCATGAAAATTACATTAAAAAGTTCCATTTTTGGTCGAAAAGTTCCATTTTATTTAAAATCATTAGATACCTATAAATAATTAAATAAACACCGTTTAAAAAGTTCCTTCCAAGAGTTCCAAGTTCCGCGGGGGTGTCAAAAGTTCCGAAAAACGGAAGAAACGGAACCAAATGGCAACACTGAAATTAAGCGACGTTATTTCCCACTTAAAGTTACTGGTTTTTAATGCAAAACACATTCAACAATGACTCTTATAGAAAAATGACATTGATAATGTAAAATGAGTTCTTGTGTTAGATAGTACGTAAATAGGTACACTGACTCCCAAAAATAAATGAGATTTCGATGTATGTTTATTTTTCAGTTAGCAACAATCGCTTAGTAACTATATTAAGAAAAACATATCAAACATATGCATTCGAGTTTATCGGATAGTGTAATGTTTGTAGAGGTCGAAGAGGCTCTTCAATGACGGTTTCGAGGTTAAGTATTTTTTGAATTCTTTCATGCTTATGCTAACCGATGTGTATTACGCTGCATCATTCATTTTTCTCAATGGGCCTGTCACGGCTACTAAATTATCGCAACACTACGTACATAGAATTGATAGAGTATTAGACGTTCCGCTGTCAATAGAGCGGATGAAAGCTTCAAGTAATCTTCATCTTATTTTGGTAATTCGTTGCTTGTTACTCTTAATCTCACAATCGTCCAGTCAGCGTGCCAGTAAAATTAGAGCGTTTTAAGTAATGATCAGTCGTGATTCATCGCGTAGAGAGTGGTCACCTTGGGCTATAGCCTTTATAAATCAGAAAAGCTACAAATATGTAATAACAGCGACCTTCAATTTTTTGATTTACTACAGCGTAGTTTCGAAGGAAATTGTTTCCGATGTTTTTAAGGCGTTCTCATGTGAGAATGATGAAGATTTCTATCGATTACATCAGTTATTTATTATTATTGTGTAACAATTTTATAAGTGTAGTAAAAACCGGGTTTTTATATTATGACCATACAAGGAGTCACAAAACACAATCATGTTTATACATATTGTAGTACTAGTTTTTGCCTGCGACTTTGTCCGCGCAGAAAAGGTACAAAAACCAGCCAAATGCTAGTCGTACTTTGGCACGAAGGATTTCGTACTACCTACGTACCTCAACGTAATAAACCAAAGTAATAATATAAATCCCCTTTTTCTCCCTATTCTGCGGGAATTTCGAAAAGTCTTGAATTTAATTTTCAGCAGTTATGATTCCCTACTTGTGTGCCAAATTTCAAAATCTAGTAATAATAGTTATGGAGATAGGCTCCCTTTTCAGTGGACTTACAAAGCCCACTTATTCCCTACCCCGTGGGAATTTTGAAAAATCCCTCTTTTGTGCACCTCTATGATAGATACCTACTGAAGCAATATTTATTTACGTTGCGGCTCTAGGCAGCTGCGAGCTTTGTCATGTATATAGCTATCCCGCGGGAACTATGCAATTTTCCGGGATAAAAAGTAGCCTATAACCTGGCCGTTGATTTTCTCAACAGATTAGTAAAGCTTGCATCAAAATCCATACAGCGGTTTTCACGTGATGCGCTCGCAAATATATAGACAAACAGATAAATAGATAAATAGCCAAACAGGCAAAAATTCTAAAAACTATTGGAACGTGTCCTGTTATCGATTGTAAGTATCCCCAACATGTACAGACTATCAACCCTCTCGCTTTATTATTTACTCACGAGCAAAAATATCGGGTCACTTTTCATAGAACTTTGTATGAAAAGTGACCCGTTATTTTTGCTCGTCAGATGTATAGATGGAATAAGTTAATGTGTAATGCTTTCACCCGTTGCAACCCTTTTAGTGATTTTTTATCTGTCTACACCCCATTTTGGAGTTTTCACAGGTAGATTACGCTCTGAATGGAGTATAAGTATTTCACTTAAATCGGAGGGCGAAAAGAAAATAAAGCAACTTGAAAAAAAAAAACACTATGAAAGTGAAGTCCACGCGAACAAAGTTGCGGACTCTAGCTGGTTAGTAGGTAAATACATATAAGTACTCGTATTAGTATTTCGAGATGGATAGCCATAAAGCAGATACAAAATAAGTAGCTTAGTCAGGGATGTTAATTTTGCAAATTGTGATATTATTTCGTTTTACGTTATTCAGGTCAAACGGCGGTCACTGTGACCTTTCAAGCCGAAACATCGTCTGCGGTTTTAGTTTGCAGAGTTCTTTTCAATTAATAAATAAAAAACTAAAAATGTACAGATGCGGGTGATTATTTTAGTACCTAACTTGAAAATCAAAGTTGTCAATTCGCAATTATCTGGGAGAGTAGATTTAATTTACATTATTCATTTCATAGCGATCTGTTTCAGATAAATGTTTTGAATTAAAAACAAATAATACTTGGTAATATCATCATTAGATGGCAACTTTAATACCTACATTGCTTGTATGTAGGGGTAACCCTGGAAGTACTGAATCGATTTTAAAAATTCTTTGACTAATAGAAAGTTCTACTAAACTCATGTTTATCCTAAGAATTTAGATTTTGACGAATTGGGAAATGACGTGGTAGGAGCAAGCGTTTGGTTCTGCTTTTGACATACAAATCGAATTTTCGTGATTTTTATAAATGTAAAAAGACGCTTTTTAATTTTCTCTCATGAATCTCTCAATAAAAAAAAACATTTGCGAAGCGGTTCTAAAGGTAAAACTTATCACTTCTATTTTTTGCAGTAATTTTAAAAGGAGCTCCTTCACGGAAATATTATTTTGTTTACTTCGGCGTTTTGGTCATATTGAAGCGGCCATGGCCCACATTTCCCACACGTACATTGATATACTGAATCGGCTTTAATCGATCAAAAAATGTTTTATATCTCAGCTTTGGCCGTATTGCAACGACCGGGGATTCACTCGTGACTACTGAAACATCCTGCTAAATAAAACATGATGTTGCACGGTAAAGCGCCTTTACGGTATTGAAATAAACTATTCGAATTCTGGAATGTTGGTTCGGGTCCGAACGTAGATATTTTCGTGTTATTTGTCTGATTGGGGTGTGGCCTTTTAGCGATTTGTGGCAAGAATTGTCCAACGGTCGGTCAGCGCCTGTGCCGCAGGTAATCACGCAAGTTACATAAATAATTCAGCGCTGTAAAAGAGCCTTCGCAGTTTGTTTTCGTGCGGTCCCCCTTAATTTAACGGAAGAGTCTCGGAGACACGTTGCGTGCCGCTGATTAAATTTGTATAACAAACGATGCTTGTACGCGGAGGTTCGCACTCGTCAGGCACTGCGCTGTACATTACCCACAGATTTGACTTAAAGGTAAGCGTCACTTGGGTTCGAATCCCGGTATGATGAATACGAATGTTTGTGCTCGAGTCATGGATTTTTTATGTTTTTAAGTATGGATTTATTTACATTATGTAAGTAGTAGATAGTAGAAGCTTTGCTGAGTTTGGGACTGGGTCAATTGATGTAATGTGTCCCATAATATAAAAACGCCCACAATCATGCTAAACGTGGTCATTAGGTCTAGTTACCTTGGGCTCTGTCTACCCCATAAGCGATAGAGACGTGATTTATGTGTGTTTGTATGTATATAAAAATAAATATATTTATTATTTATTAAAAATTTGAACTAATTTACTATTATCATCTGCATGTACAGACCTACCACGTTTACGCAAATAAAGTATTATTATTATTATAAAACCTTGTGCTGCTGTTCTAGTACTAACATCCAAGTAACTACCTACAGCGGCAGCAAGTAAGGGTGATTTTCAGTTTCGCGACCTTTCTCCTGTTAAACACGGATGTTTGTCGTTAGTTTTAATTTTCTCTCGCACGATCATAGCAGATATCATATTGATATGCACAGTCTTTGTACAAGACTTTCTGCTTTGGTTCTCGAGATTAACGTTGTTGAACTGAGCTGACAAAGAGAGGCATTTATGTAGAGTTGCTTTTACGGACTAAATGTGTTGTACTGTTCGTCGTTTTCGACGGGTTGCAGGATTTAGACCGCTTTGTTTAAGGCAAAGCCACATAAAGCGATTGTATGTTGATAGGCGATTTCGCAAATTTCCAACACGCAAACCTGTTGACTGTTTTGGTTAGATGACACGTACGGTACTACGTATTTTGCTATACGATAAAATCAAGCTTATATGTAAAAAAATGACCATTTTTAATATCTCGCTGAAGCTAATCTATGTTGGTATAGCAAAAATAAATAACAACTCAAATATTTTAAACGCTTAAATTTCATGAAAAATGATCGAAACCGTACATACTTACCGTAACGCCTCTTTCCCACAGGGGTAGGCAGATACTACTTTTTTCCACTTGCTACGATCCTAACACACCTCTTTCGCTTCATCCACATTCATCAATCTCAGTTAACCTTCTTACATCCATCCTCTCTACGTGACCAAACCAACAAGCATTTTTCTATCCTATCTAGTCATCATATCTTCTTTCACACCAGCACGTCCCCCATAACACTATTCCTTATTCTATCTTTCAGTGATACACCATTTTCATGCTTCTTTTGCCATACCCAACTTTCGCTACGCAACGAGCACCCCTCTATGGACAGCCAGAGCAGACAGACAGAGTGGAGAGTGTAGGTACCTGTGTTTTTGCATGACTTGACTTCACTATATCGCGGAGATAGCAAAGTAAAGTTACCGTGTGTATATACTTGAAATTACGAGTAGGTACCTACCTAAAACGGCCTTCCAATGTCAAGTATAAGTGACATTGACATTAATCGTTTACGTTAACGAATATCAAGAGTGGTGCCAATTTGGTATACTTACTTCAAGGGTATTTGATAAGCTGCCTCTCTCTGCCTAAGTAAATATGTAGTAGGTAGAAAATACGAAGGACGAAATGAGGAACCGCCGTACCTATAATATAATAGTTGGCACCGCTGACAATGTGTCTTCAATACTGAATTTACGATACCTTACTTAACTATGGAGAAATAAGCTCTCTTTATTACTAATATAATTACTGATATGTAGAGGAACGAAATAATATTACCTACTTGTCCCCTATGATGAAACATAAATTCAGTCTGCGCAGTTCAGGGAGAAACCCATGGAACTACATTATACTTATTTATCGCTACTTAGTAATTACCTCCTACTATGTATTTATTTATTACCGCGAGTAAGCAACTATTAAGACGGCCAGCGTTAATTAGTCAGAAGTACCATCTTGGTTGATTAGACATACGTATAGGCTGGGTATGCGCCACTGAGAATAATGACTAACAGACTCGGTGATGACATATTGGAAGGAGGCCAAACATGAATTAACTTGAAAACGGCCGGAGAATGCATTTATGTAAAATAAAACAATTTAGTTGCGGTGTAATTAGTGTTCTGAGTTCTTTGGTTACGTAAGGTACGACACCAGTTTAGTTAAGTGCCGCTTGAAAGGTAATGCTCGAGAAATATTTTTCATTGCCAACGTAACATGCAGTGTCTATAATTGGTTGGATTACTTCGTGAGCCGCCCGGCGGTCGGTCATGACATGGCGGCGCAGTGACCACCAAACTCTTGTCAAGCAGTCACTTAGCTACGCCAGACGGGATTGAAGCTAGTTTTTAAAACAATTCACGTTTAAGTTCGCAAATGGATCTAACATGTATAACGCAATTACTGCATAACATTATTACTTGATCGATTGACGCGAGTTAGATAAAATATGTAGTGTTAACCAATAGGGTAAGAGCGGTCATCTGGTCTGAGAGTGAAAGTAGAATTGCCACATGCTGTCAGTTTTTGGTCCGGAACGACGTGCAGCATCAGGTTAATGACGACAGTGACGTCTACTGTTCGGGTTAGATTATCTGATAGATAACTGCTCCGCTGCTTTTAAAAGCTGTCCACGGACAGACGCGGGCGCACCGCGGCCAGGTCGCGGTGCTCAATATTCAAACATCTATAACTACGACTGCGAATAAAAAGATTTTCATGAAATAAAACAAGAAATTGGGCACTTATGAATAGTACTTGCTATGTGCCTACTATCGTTTGCATGTGCCGTTACTGTTATATTAGTATGATTTTGGCCGTTTAATCTAGAATTCATACCTATACTTACTACCTATTATATTGAGATATTCAGGTTGTCATTAGCACGATAGTAGGTACAGGCCGGGGCCATACATACCATGACGTCTTAATGCGATTCAGTTTAGGTTCGCTTGCTGCCAGATTCATACTAAAAGTGACAGCTAAACCTTGAACTGAGTCAGAATTAGGACGTCATGGTAAGGCCCCAGGTCCTAATAGACTTGAGCAGCTTTTATCTGCTTCGAGGCTTTCTGCCACAAATACTCTCCGCCAACACCTACAGCACAGCAAGCCTGGCGAGCATTTACTTACTGGAGCATTTGCGAGAATTATTTTTAAAAATATTTGGCGCTGTTTGTTGGTCAGTTTGTCCAATTTATAAACAACAAACGCTCGATGTTTTCTTACAAGCGAAAGTTCAAGTCTATCAAGACTATTAATATTAAATACGTTTCAAAATTTAAATTAGATATATTATAAGTGAAGGGTTGTACCTATATAATGAACGTGTGTAGGTAATCATTTTTTAAAGCCAGGAAACATTTACCTTATCAGCTATTACTTACTAGCTTCTTGTAAGGGTCGCATGAGATGAGCGTGAAATCAACATTCCCCATGAATTTTATATTATAGTAAATATGTGCCTAGTATTCGAAGCATCACTGACACGCACTTTAAATACGAATGGAAAGAGGTTGCGCCACATATAGGCCGTTACGCGGTTAACACTCGTACGCCGATGGAGCAAATGGCGTTTTATACCGGCGCCGTGCTTTAAATTATGATTAAAATTATCACAATAAGGCATAAATATAGACTTTAATTTACTAAAAATTGTTCTATTGTATGTAAATTACCCTTAAATAAGAGTTTACCCTTAAATGTACAAAGAAGGCAATTCAAAATCGACAGCTATACGATTCTAAACGAGAGCAACGTTTGCGATATTGTGTCTAACGCTATATTTGTTCTCTCGTTACAAATTATACCAGTACATAAAATTATGTCGTATTTGTTCGTGTGTAAGTTCGTGTTTGCATTGAAGATTCTGCAAAATCCCTCATTGATAGAAAGCTACGCTAAGTCATAGTAACAGCCTAAATTTCACGGCACGCAGAGGAAGTTGCGGGCAACAACTAGCCATAAAGCTATCAATAAAACAATCACTGGAACCTTCGTTAATCAAACTCATTTAAATAACTTAAGAATAATATGAATATTCGGTTTTCAATTTCCTAACATTGCTTGTGCAATGAAAACGCTTAGCAAAGTTATTGAATATCCGATCCGTTTTGGTCGCTCCTGACTTATGGTTATGTTCTTATGGGAGGATAAAAGCATTGAAACTTATTGACGCCAGAGCAACCAGAGGTGAACTGCGTTTCTAAACGTGTGTTAGGTAATCGTCAAAATGGTATTTTGTATAATTACAATGCACATCACGGTTGCAGCGGCGCGGCCCGCTTTGCTCGTTATCTAGGTGCTCAATACGCGAAATATGTAAACTATGCAGATTTGCCGTAGAGAACAAAACCAATAGAGTGGAAATGTTAATTGATTTGTGTGAAAAATATTCCGCTAAACACTGCGGCGGCCGCTGTGCTCTGATTGGCCATCTCAAGGTCGAATATGACAGTAGAGTTAGGTGAGCTATAAATATTATAATTGACTAGCTTTACCCGCGACTTCGTCTGCATAGAATTATTCATATACACCTTCCTCTTGAATCATTCTTTCTACGTTATATTAAAAAAACCGGTGCGTAGTTTTCAAGATATAATAGCATATATAGGGTCAGACAGACCGACTGACAGCGGAAAGCGACTTTGTTTTATACTATGTAGTGATATTGATAGTCACTTTTAGTTATCTAATGGCAGAGGCGGTGAATCCAAATGTTTTTTCCACGCAGAGAATAAAGAAAAAACTATTGAGATAGGTCTAATGAGTTTCAGCTTTAAATGGCCAATATTACCATTCGATGTGATTTGCAGTTTTTGCGTCACCGAAAACATTTTACAGTGAGAAAGAAAACTTATCTGTTCAGAATTTTAGTTATGCAGATGGTAGCTGTGCTTTTGCTTTATTCATGAACAGTGGCGTCAAGTTTACGAACTGTTATTTTAGATTTACTTAAGCTGGCTAAAGAGGTCCCACCTCTCTCTCGGCAATAACTGAGGTGAGACCGAAAAATTTGACAGTTGTCAGCGCGTGTGAAAGAGAAAGAAGCTCCTCTGAATTAAGAGTGTCACTGGGTTCAGACTTATCTATCTATCTCGCCCTGACGTACGCGCAAGATATATCGCTCTTTCACTTTGCGTTGCCGATCTATTACTTTATCCCATTGTATGGTTAGAGATGGTCGATCAGAACACAACACGATCACTTTAACTTCAAATATTAATAGGTATAGTAATGTACAACGAGGAACGTAAAGTGAAACAGTTACCTATATTCACTCATATTTTACAGAGCTTTTACTGTAAAACTTTGAAGCAAAAAAATAATTGAACGCATCCGCGCAAACGGCGTATTGGCAGCGCCACTATTGCCGCATTAGCGACGCGTTCGAGTCATCTGTTGCGACTTGGTTGCGACTAAAAAATTACACTAAAGGGTGATGTATAATTTATATTACTACTTTTTACCTTACTTATGATTTTATCTCGAACAACCCCTGTTCCTTCGTTTCGTTTGTATTCCTATTTCTCAGTATTCAAATGACAACCTTACAGTAATAAAAAAATAAAATATTAGCATATTAAATAGGTTAAATCTCAAGCAGACCAAGATCAGGGCTACCACAGAATTAATAATGCAATAAAGAACACGTTCAGTCAGAGAAGGATCCTTTAAGTGGCAAAAAGGTTTTATAGGCTGTTTTTACGATGCCATATGAAGAATCAACATACGCGTCATGTAACATTCAAGGTGTCTTCTAATACGTAGGTATAGAAATACCGAACTAAAGTTCAAGTTATTTACAACGATCAGGCTGCGCGTCTACCAAAGAAAGCAGGATGCTTAGTGTAAGTTTTCGATAGCGAAATACGTCTCGATAACGTTTGCGTTAAACTGTCAAATTCTATGAGAACTGTTTGTTGCCCTTTCGATCCGCTAGCGGCGCTGTCAATTTTCCCATAGTACATAATTGAGACGTTTATAACGCCAACGCGTTCGATACGTTTTTCGTGGCAAAAACTTATACTGTAAGTTTTCGATCACAAAATACGTCTCGACCGCGTTTGCGTTAAAATGTCAAATACTATGAGAAATTTTAGTTGTAGTTTCGTTCCGCTTGTGGCGCTGTTAATTTTCCCATAGTAATTGAAACGTTAACGCGAACGTGTTCGAGACGTTTGTCGTGCCTATAACTTACACTTAACTAGAGGCTCAGAGCTGTGTGCGAGGAAAAATCTACCAAGGCGGTCCTAGTAAAACAAAGTGACTAATTATGTCACTATTAAATAATAATATTGGTGGTATATTTTCTGAGATTTGCAATCTGTGGTGGATGTGCCGCCTTATACTCCGAACCAAGTTATTATTAAGTTTAAACCCTGTTATGCAGAATTAGGTAACGTCTAATAATGTACTTTTAGAAGATGTCCTTGGTTCAAATCGTGATAAATGAATCAACTTAAATCGAACTAATGAAGCTCTTTTCATTTATATATTATGAGTCTTGTTTTGGTATTTATTAATCGTTAATTTTGATCACCGCGGAATAAAGTAATACATTACAAGGCTAGGCATTACCTCTAATACATTAAGGTTAAAAATTTCAATGCAGTATTCATAACTCTCTTTCTACGTGATAAGAAAAAGCTACAACTACAACTGCGCGTTAATTAGCTTTTATTTTTTTACGACTAATAACATTAGAAAATAATTATACGATCAGAGCTTCTAATCTAGTGGTGTAAACTATCTAATAAGTACCATACATGATTAAGGTCGTTGGGCGTGAGTTAACGTTAATAGCATCACTATTATGGAACGAATTGTTGAAGGGCTATCTGCCTGCGCGCGCATGTATGTGTACCGTCTCATATATGCTTAAAAAATAATCACTCCAACACCAAATTGTTAATCACATCTTCAAATAAGAATTATAAAAAGTGTTTATAAATGTCTGAATAAAATAAAAATTAACAAAGCAATTAAGCAAACAAATATGTATGTATATATACAGGCTTCGAAATGCTTATCGTTTGCAAGTTCCCCATTCAACAATGTAATTCTATAAAATAACATAGGTACTAATACAAAGAAGAGGATTAAAGCCAGACCTATGTATTTAATTAAAGCAAACCAAACCCCAGTCTGAGCATAAATGATTCTAATTATGAATATGCAAATGATACCTCAGTGACCTACTCCTATATAATAGTGTGTACTAATGAGCAAATAGGCCAGTAATTACCGAATTGTATCGGTAATAATGCTATTACGAGGCGATTGTATGAAGTAATAACCAAAAGGCTGCTAAATAAAGGTGAGCTGGAGATGATTGAGACGTGTAAGAAAACATTGTTGCGAAAATAAAAGTAGAGATTGCACTAATTGAATTACAACATTCTGTTAAATTAATGAACATTCAGTCAGTGGACAAAGTTTAATTTTATTTTAAGTCTGTTCTGTATTTTGTCTTGTAGACAAAAAAATAAGGAAAAAAAATAAAGAAATATGGCAGTTGCTTGATGATATGTTCGAAATTCAAAAAATAAATAAAAAACCGCTTGCAATGTTCATAATCATATTTTTGGTAATACTCTTTGCAGTACATACATCTTTAGATTTTGCAGGCGGCCGGTTTTGACAGTCACCCCTCTTGCACTCGATGGTGTAACAATCGTCGAATGCTCTTATCTCTGGACTCCGCCTGTCACTGAGGTTGATGGCAACGGTTACTTTTAATTCGTTTTACGATAGGAAGACAAAAATGTAAGCTCTTAATTAATTCAAGCAAGAAGCGGTATGGAAATAAACGTTCTCATAAATTAAGCGCCACTGTTAACACAAAATTATTTTAAGTAAATATCGAAATATAAAAATGCAGAAAGTGAATTTAGGAAATATTAAAATTGAATCACCTTTCTCGCCTCAGTAAGGCTCGTGTGGATGAACTTTTATTTATGTATGTGTAGATCAGAGTGCTCTAAAAGCATTTTATGACAAAATTATCTAATCCTACATCAGTTAAATGAAGCGAGGTTTTGATGTAACAGAATAAATAACTGATGACAAAATGACAAGATGACAAGTTCACTTTCTGATTTACAATATTGTCTACAATAATTTCCATTTCATTTTATTAGCAATAGGTTGGGAATATTTTGTAATCATTGCATGCCCTGAAAGCAAGAGGATCACATTACTTATATAGTAGGCGGCAAAAAGTTAAACTTGGAGGGGATGAGCGCAGTATGAAAATGATGTTGTTTTTCATACTGCGCTTATACATAAATTAATGTAGAATAATATTGTGATAGTACATTATGATACAAGTGTATAATTACCAAAGCACACGCGCCGCATACGTTTTTAAACACTACGTTTTTCAACGCTAACACTGATAATATTAACTCGCCGAATTTGCACGGAACCCTCGGTACGCGAGTACGACTCGCACATGGACGGTTTTTTAAAACAAAGTGTCTTCACGCTTAAAGCACTGAATCGATTTTATGAAGTTTGGTACAAACAGAGATAATAGATAGAGTAAAAAAAAGTTAAAGAAATTTATGCCCCTGGATGTGGATGAAAGTTTTCATGAAAAATTATGGTTTGAAGGACAGTTAGGTACTCCAAAGATGCGATGCTCGAATATAATTTGTGCTCTAATTGAACGTTTGCCACTAAAAATATCCTACCCAAAATGCTAATTCCACGCAGACGAAGTCGCGGGAAAAAGCACGTATTAATAAAGTTACATAGCCTTAGTCTCTGGCAATTCATTTTCTTCAAATAGGTATTGCAAATCAAAAAATGAATTGTGATTTACTATACATATATTAGTGGTCCTACGAGTATGAAAATACATACAAATCATCAATTTATTTGTTTTTTAAAGAACTTTAATTTCAGATGTTCCGGTGGGTATTTTAATGCGAGTACTTAAATACCTAATGTTTTTTTGAACCGGCGTAGGTCGCGGCGAGTTTTTTTAAATTCTGATTCTGATCCGGAAGGAGATCAAGCGCCGAAGAAAGGAATGATTGATGTAGATTAATATTAACGACTCCCGACCATTTCGGAAATTCAAAAAATATTTTATACTTTCAGTTTTATCAAAAAATATAGTAACTAAGAATGATTACAAACGTTTTATTGGCTGCGACTTACTTAGAAATTGTGATTTTTTTTCATAATCAGATAAGGACTTTATAATTCTTACGTAGGCCCAGTTCGAACTGGAAACCTACACACAACATTACATTGCGTCGTGTCATAGTTGTGTGAAGGTTTTGTTACGCTGCTTATCTGCATCAAAAAACTCAAGGAATATTTCAAATGAAATTCAGGGCATCATTTTTGAAAAACTCAGAAATGCGTGAGCTCGACTGCACGACCATCGAAAGGCCATAATAATATAGGCTAATACCACGGTTTTTTATTTCATTCCGATATATTTTAAACATACTATATGTAAGCATATAGATAAACTAGACACATCATCTTCTCCCCCTACACAAGGTTAAATTTCTGAGTTAATCTAGGCGGCTTCACGGCTTGCAGTCTAACTTAGACTTCGCTCGTAGAGCCGCTGTAGTGGTCCCGTCAACTCTATGAAGCTAATTTCGCCAATGTGGCACCTATAAGCCAACGGTACTCGTCTGTGAGGAACTGGGTACTTGCCAAGGCTGAGCAATGCGCTTCAAGGTTCGTTAAAAGAATATATCACGAATAAAAAAACGAAAACATTCCGGAACTATGTTATGAAATTTTTTGTGTTTTAGTTACACCCCACCAAAACAAAAATGTAGTACTACGAGATGAGCTACTGGTTTAGTATCGTTTTGTAGAATTTATGGTAAGTAACCAGTACCACCCATGATATCCGCAATACTGTTGCCAGCCTATTAGGCTACGAGGAAGATAGAACACCTCAAGTGTAAGTAATTCAGTCTTAATCTCCATGCTGAACATAGTAGCACAACTACCGCTGCGAGGCGGCTGGATTGAATAAGGATTGATAAGATAAGAACAAAATAATTGTAAGATACAAGTTTGTATCGATCGATTAAAATCATTGGTGGCGTAAGTTAACCGCATCCATTAGCGCACTTCAAGAAGCATGGCATTGCGACTACATTTGAGTGAGTGGCATGAAGGGATTTCAAAATTCAGGGAAGTGCTAATATTACTATTTATTGTTATACTGATGGAGGCGTGAGTAGTAGGTGAATGTATTGGAAAGGTCATGCCAAGGTTCGGCTGCGAACCCGCGTACATCTTGATTGGGCAACGGCGACCTCCAAGCGATAACGAGAAGCTTGCAGAGGAAAATTATCTTATTAATTCAGTTACGTATCTAAATCACTACAGATTACCATAAGGCCCGCGCTCCAGTGCGGCAATAAAGAAGAGTAGCTGCCGTCCCAAGGCGGAGATTCCAATTGAAATTGCGCTGCCTTTTAAGTGCTAATAATTGGATAAACCGGTATGGAAGAGTAATAAGGATTATTTAACACTAATAAATGAGCAATACTGTACATAAATACCTAACCTATGTACATACAGGTCTAAATATTTTCTTTTAAAACGCGTTTTTTCGAATGCGCAAACACACCAAACCAGGTTCTCACGTTCAAATACCGTAAAACGGGGTGAGTAGGGACAAAATTGAAGTTCAAACCTCGAAAAAAATATTTTCATAAATATGTGGCAAGTTAACTTTATTAAAAATCCGGTGTATGTTCCGGTGGTTTATTTTCGTAGTTTAAACAATAAACACTAAAATATAAGTAGGCAAATCCTAGCTCAGTTGCCCTCAGAAGGGATAAGAACAAATAAATAAAATGACGATAACAAATTACCATAAAAAAGGATAATATATATATATTATGTCTAAAAATATAATTAAACTACCTACTTTTAGAGCAAGCTGAGCTAGAAATTTTAAGTAACCAGTGAAATCACAAAATATATTAGTTCTATCCCTTGTCACCCCGTTTTACGGTAGGTACTCATTTGATTGAATATTTTTTATTATTGAGTCTTAGTATATTCGTAACACTTAAAATTTTAATAAATTCCTCAGTAGTCAATGGATGACGGTCTGTATTGAGACGTGACCCGAACACGGTATAGTTCAAGGTGCTAGGTCAGATATTACACAGATTGCTGCGACAGCAATCTGGCTTTGCATTCATAAGGAGATTATTAATACGATATCAAAGTTACTTGAAGAGGTCAGTCACATTTTACGTTGTTGCACGCGTTAGATCATTTGTTAATTTTGTTTTAAATTATCTCTTACTCCCGTTGCGAACAGTTACTGAACTTTATCAATTTTATTAATTGCTATTTTCCCATAGGTACAGTAGAGTAGGTCTGCTATCGTCATATTTCACGGTGACAGCTCTGTTCAAAGTAAGATGGTAAGCGGATTAAGCGGAAGTCAATCAAGTTATTAATCATAACAACCTGCTGAAGTCGTTTTCGAATTACAAGTTCGAGACGATTTTATTAAATTTTGCTAAAGGCAGTGAATTATGATTTTCTGAAATTTGGACATCTATACGAAAAACATCCATGTGGGACTCAATCTGAAAGCACTTTTAGCCTGTAGCTTGACTGTAAAACTTATTAAATATGTTTTTCAGATCAAAAATCATTAACCGATTCAAATTTGGCACGTAAATACTTTTCGTTATGATCGAGTTCAGTTTATTTTTTCCTGTTAATATCAGGTACCTAGCCGCTTAGGCGGCATTACAGCTGGAACAAACAACAAAAAATCCACTATGGCGCTAGAGGTCTAGCTCGGGTCTAAGTGTTAATTACTGTTCTACAAAAAAAATACCCTTGACATTTTATACCTCCTTTTGTGTTTCATTTCGCTCCGAGATTGTATACCGATATTCTAGCCTGTCGATATTTGGGTGGCGGTCGCTATGTCCATTATTAAGTGAGTTGAGTACGTACTTATGTTACATAATATTCAACTGATAAAGAGAAATGAAAATCATACAATAACTGATATTTTTTCTAAACAATATTGATATAATTTGGTTTCGAATGTTCACTCAGTTAAAATATTTTATTGTAATGCCATAATCGCGGTGAGCAAAATCGCTCTACAGCCGGGTCGCTTAAATCTGGACACCGCAACGGATTCACGGATAAAACTTTAAACTTTAGCGACCGCGAAAATACGAAGGTTGAGAACACACTCCATTGGGTGGTTTGGTGAGTATATTTATATGTCTAGGAACTCGTAATACCCTCAAAGACAATGTATTTTTAGAAGCTGAGCCCTCTCATGATTAACGCCGACCCCGTGGTAAGCTAAAAAAATACTAAATTACATTCAACCACACTCTGAAATGCCTATTCAAATGCGTCTAATGTCTACTATGTAAATAATCAAATAAAAGGAGGTTAGCTTTACAGGATATTTTATAGGCTAAACCAAGGCTAAACGTCACAAGGTTGACTTATAAAACTACAGGAGCATAGTGATTGGATAAGTCCAATATTGTTTCAATTATTGGATAGATGGCAGTCTACAGTGATAATGGTCTTGAACAAAGTTATAGGTAACATCAGCCAGGGCAACAGTCAGGGTTTCGCAGGAGTTAGCGGCTAAGTGATCAACCAGGTGTAAATATAGAATCGCAAGCTTCGGGAATGCAGAATGGATTTTGCTTAATCGAAAACAGTTCCAAATGTCAATGTCAGATGCACGCTCAAAATATTATATTCGAATATCTTTATGCTAAACTGCTCTATTGAGTATTAAATATGGTATTGGTTATAAGTATTACTAGCGACCTGCCCCGGCTTTTCGCGGGTGCAATCAGTGTTTTCTTCTATATTAGAGGTATGCATGTATTACACATACACATAAACCTTCCTCTTAAATCACTCTATCTATTTAAAAATATCGCATCAAAATCCGTTGCTTAATTTTAAAGATCCAAGCATACCTAGTGAGGGACAGACAGACAGCGGAAAGCGACTTTATTGTACACTATGTAGTGATGTTGTGTTGTGTACATATTTAATGCCAGCAATAATTTACGGAACTAAGACGCGTCGTCCCTTTCAGTGGGCCTCATAAGAAGGTTCAAAGTCACTCAAAAATATGCGTGCAGAATATAAATGGGGAGTTTTGTAGAACTAAAGTTACCTACATAGCTCAGCAAATTGCCCTCCTTTAGTTGCAAAGGGCTCGTAGAACTATTGGCTCTGGAGTGACGACTGCGTACCGGAAGGTGAAACGTTGGTTGGTGTCTCTCTGGTAGAGATCGCGGTACGCCATTGTCGTGGAGACCCTTGGAGAAGATCGGCAGTGGACGTCCTCCGCCTAAAGGGTATTTTTTAAATAAAATATTCACTTAAGCAAGCGGAGTGAGGTATATAACCAGTTTTGGTTGCTTTGTTACAGCAATGGTAAACGCCCTCGTGCCTACTTTAAAAATGCAATTGCAAGGAACAGAGCGTAGCACTGACCTAGTTTTAGGCTCATGAAAGTTTAACTGATCGCCAGATTGAGTAAAATATACATATAAATAAAGTTAACTGAAAACCATGACAACTAAGCTCCAAATTTATAAAAAAAACCTTCCAAGTGTTATTCGGGCTGCACACGAAGGGTTCTGTAGTATACGAAGTACAGTAGCTACGAAGAACACGTTTCTTGGACCCCTTTAATATTGACTATTGGATTAAATTACAGCAGGCGTGGACCAGTCTTTATTTATTTATTTATTTTGATAAGCTCCCGCCTGCCGGAATTATATTTTATACATTTCAAACTAGCTGACCTGATGGATGTCGTTCAGTTAAAAGTTGTTTCATGTTTTCCCCAGCATTTTTCCAATTCATCTCTTCATATGACCAATAGTAAAACAAAGTTCTTCCAAATTGGTTGATCTGTTATCGATACGCGTATGCAAATAAAACATATCTACTTCCTTTCCGCACAGTCGGATAAAATAGTGAGTAATCGTGTAGTTATGCAATATATTTATTCCAAGCGCTAGCATGTATCTCGTGCTCGTGCTATGGTCCCCATTCAGAATACACCTACAAACTCTGGCTGAGTTAATCCTGGAATCAACACTCGCATAATAACATCACGATTTATGCTTATTTTTACTTGATTCGTTGATAATTTTGAACTACTTTTGTCTGCCTTCAATTGCCTTTTTGTAAGCGCAGGAACCAATTCGAATTTATGTTATTTAGATATTCATTCGCAACCGATTGGTTGTCGCACTAAAAGAACCAAACAAGAGCAAAAATATTATACTATCATTACCAGATACAAACGATAATGTGTTAACGGATATCTTCCTAAGTTTTGCGAACTTTTACCGTGTTACCAAGTTGTGTTGTAGGTAACGTCTGGCTCTTCAAAGCAACTTAGGTTAATGATAGCCGAGAATACTGTTGCTAAGGTAGGTATTGAATATTTTCGTTCTTTATTTATTATTTAGCGTCTTGGCTTCAGCAACCCTAGCTGCGTACATGAACTGTCTGGCTCCTCAGAGGCCAAGTTACCAACATATTGCTATTTCGCTTTATCTGATAATGTGTATTCTATTCTGTCTTAACATTTCGGTGCAGTTGTTCATACTCAGATATTATAAAACACGTGAAATATTGTTTCAAATTTAGGATCTCGTACCATTATTAGGAAAAGAAGAAACCTTATAAGATTACTTCATTCTCCGTCTCTCTGTCTGTCTGTCCGTCAAATTTGTTGGGAACCGTCGGTGCGCGAGTCGGACTCGCATTTGGCCGGTTTTCTTCTAATTCTAAGTAATCGAAATAAATCGATAGCTAACTAACTATAATTAATAATTTCATCACATTTATTTATGACAACAATAGATCCATTGTTATTCCTAATTGTTCAATATCGTATATTGCGTTAAATTTATTACGATGCTGGTTCGACTTAAGCGTCTCATTCATAGTCCATTAAACGAGCATTCCTCAGCCCTTTAAAATGGTTTGATTTGCGACGCGTTCAACATTGGGGTGCGGTTTAAAGCACCCAAGCACGCGACGAGCGATGCCGAGCTGAATTACCTACTTATCAGACTTGTCGCCCTCACAGAATGACAGAAAATAATCGATTAAAAATAGAATTTCGTTTGTTTACGTCGCCGGTCGGGTGGTCATTGGTCGTTGGTCGTGTCATAGCGTGGTTGTAGGCGAGTGTGTGCCTCTAAGGCGGCGTGTAGAATGCGCGCCGCGCAAGCCGCAGACCTCGTCGAAAAGAAAGGACCGTATAGTTGTTAAATAATGACGATAGTTGCACGTTACCGAGTGAAATGCTCGGAGGGATGGAGTGTTCTGACGAGATGAGCACTTTAGTATTTAAGAGCGGGTCGGCATGCCGAATGTCATCAGTTAACACGAGATCACCGCAACAGGAACATCTCCGGCAAGAGCAGTGTTCCAACCGAGAGGGTCACTACACACTACTCCTAAGGCTCTAAATTATTGAAGCCGACTTCATCAAGCACAATATGCGCGCTTTCGTGGTAAGTTTACAAGTGGAATTCTTATTAATTAAATTCATAACATATAGTTTTCAATTTATATTTTATTCGAATCCACAATTTGGCACATGCGATCTGAACATCATGTCCACTAAATATTTTTAGGTTTTCCGAGGATTAAAGTGAAGTGTTAAGTGCAAATATAGGCGGCATAATAAATGGACTATCGATTCAGTGTGCCAAATAGTGACAATCATTAAATGCGTGTGATTAATAGTAGGTACGCGGCATCAGTGATCTATCTGGTGGCACTAAAATTAGGGTGAAAAGTGATTTACTACTATGAATTTTAATTTCTAACAATAGCTAGCGCCAATTCAATAGTCCTGCGGTTTGAAGACAATAAAAGTGTCAAAAATCCGTGATATTTTAACGAAAGAAACTTTTATGAAAGCCTCCATTGAAAATAATAAAGAGTGATCTGATTCCTTACAATTTTCGAGTGATTAATTTGGTCGTGGCGGTATTAAAGTAAATCAGATTAGCGAATCTTTCCTTAAGTTGGGCAGTTCTATTCTATCGTCACAAAACGCGGGTAGCTTCGTTGCATCGTCTGAGCTAAGTCCAATCCTGCTGTCAAAGATAAACATCGGTACTATTAAGCAATCAATAAGACTATTTGTCACATCAAAAGTGATCAATTATTTTGAATGGTCAAAAAACTTCTACTACTATCAGTAGATTACACAGTATGCATTCTATGGCTTGATATTATTAATGAAATGCCTTGCGAATTAATGAATGCACAGCTGTTGTATACCTAAACTATTAACTACAGTTCGTTTTTTAGGTATTTTGTTTATTAGTGTATTTTATTTCAGAATAGGCATTTAAATAAAGACTAGCGAATAAAGGGTTTTAAATATGATTTCTGGAATATCTAAACTGCAAATGTATAATAATGAATAATAATGACGGAATCGGGTAAAAGGCTCCAACGCAGGCTGACCCCGGATGAAGTGATATTAGAATAGTGACTGAAATAGATTTGAACCCCTGGGTTGCACACGGGCAATCGATTTACCACGGTTACATTGACTAGTCTCAGAAACAGTGCTAGCGAGACTTCGCATTTTTATGTTTATTTTTGTCTCAGGTACTCGCCTGCGTGGCGATGGCGTACGGCCGCCCCGAGCCGCCGGTAGGCTACAGCTACTCCGCCCCTGCCCCTAAATATTCGGCACCGTCGGGCAGCTATGGAGCTCCATCCTTAGGCGGACACTCAAGCGGTGGACTTTCTTTGGGGGGACACTCTGGTGGCCTTTCGTTTGGCGGCGGTCACTCCTCCGGCGGCCACTCCTCGGGCGGACACTCCTTCGGCGGCGGTAGCATCGGTGGAGGCTCCTTCGGCGGCGGCTCCTTTGGTGGTGACTCTGGATTTGGCGGTGGCTATGCCGGTGGCTACTCCGGCGCTCCTTTAGTGCAGAAGCACATCTATGTGCACGTACCCCCGCCAGAGCCCGTTGAGCACCGCGCCCCGAGGATCCCCGCTGTCGCTCCACCCCAGAAACATTACAAGATCATCTTCATCAAGGCCCCGACTCCTCCCGCCCCCACTGCGCCCATCATTCCCGTCCAGGCCCAGAACGAAGAAAAGACCCTCGTTTACGTGTTGGTCAAGAAGCCCGAAGAGCAACCCGACATCGTCATCCCCACCCCGGCCCCGACTCAACCCTCCAAACCAGAAGTTTACTTCATCAAGTACCAGACCCAAAAGGAATCCGGTGGAGCGATCGGTGGCGGCGCTATTGGTGGTGGAGCCATTGGCGGTGGTGCTATCGGTGGAGGCATCAGCGGTGGTGACTTGGGCGGCATCGCGCTTAGCGGAGACTCCGGCATCGGAGGCGGCATCGGAGGCGGCAGCGGCCACGGCGGTGCCGAAATTAGTGCTGACTTCGGCACCAGCGGCGGTGACGACAGTGGGTCTGATGGTGGTCACGGTGGTGCTACTAGCTCTCAATACGGTCCCCCCGGACACGTTGCTGGTCCTCTTCACTAAGCTTAGACTTAAATTGTATACTTAGGTGGTAGGACGTTTAAACGGTATTTATTGACAACCATTAACAGAACTGCCATAGTGCATCGAGTGATCTGAACTTTCCTGTTGAATTTTGCCTACCACCCCGAGCTCGCCTTCGAACGCTTTGTACATAGTCATCCCGCGTTCGCTTGCGAGATCGTACGAAACGAAACTAGACGCATTGTCTCATCATCCTCTCTCATCATCTACTTGTTATTTGTGCACAGTGTTACTGTTACGTTATGTATTATAAATATAGCTTTTTATTTTTATAATAAAACAAAAATGTGATGCATAATTCGTTTATTTTTGGTACCTTGGGGAGCGGTGGTTCGTACAGTAATTGCGTCACTTCCGAAAGTAGTCGTGAAAGGTTGCCCTGGCGAGACTGAGGGCAGTGGCGCTGGCGAGCGCTACGTTCCTTTCTCGCTCTCGACCGGTATGATTAGTTGGGACATTACTTATATTGAAATTGTGAACAATCGGAGTGGTTTAATTTATAAGAAGTTGCGCAACAGAGTGTAACGAAGTGGAGTCGGAGTGGAGCGGCCCGCGTCCGCCGCGCGCGCGCAGGCGCTCGCCGCTCGCATTCTCGTTAATGGTCCCCTTAATGGATCATACGTGTAATTACACTTTCGTTATAATTTAGTGGACGTTGGAGCGGTTACATAATCTGTCTACATCTTTACACCAGCGATTTATTTTAAGTTTTATCGGTTCTGGGAATGTTTTCTTAATTCGGTTTCAACACACAGGTGGGAATAGTTTGATAGTTCTAACCATAAACCATTTTAGTTTATTTGAGCCATTTAATTTTATGGTAATATTCACTGGATCCACAGTTCATTAGCTGTGTGACGCGTACAGTAAACGAGTGAATAGTTTCATCAATCACTTACACAGCTTAATTTGTAACAGGTAGAAGAACAACCTGACGTAGATTTTAACTTTTTGCAATACAAAGTAACAATCAAGTTTCTGAAATAAATTTATAAACCGATATTGATCGTATTATACAATTTTTAAACAAGCCTTAACCCACTCTTTTTTCTGCAAGAAATGCCAATCGGCATTGGCATGATGCCGAAAAAACTTACGTTCTGGCATGTTATTGGCGGTGGTTAGCCAACTCGCTCGATACACGTAATCTGGGACGTCTGTTTACTTAGCTAGCAGTTTTAGATACGGCCCGACGGAGCCCGCTTATGGAAAGCTTTTATATGATATGGAAACAGTAGCTAGCCAATTCAGTTTACTTTCGTTTATCAAAACAAAACAGCAGAGTTATATTTACCTACTAAATGTGACGTAAACGGTGAAAACGAGTATGGCTTTGTAAGAGTAGTCAACTCCAAAAATTCTCATTTAAAGCTTTTAACAGACTGGCAGAATAAACAAATTAATCCACCCATTGCTTGTACGCTTGGTTATTCTAACGGCAGCTTTTATGCCGTGTTGTGTCAGCGTCGATGCGGGTTGCGTGCAATTGAAAATGCCAATAGAAAATCAAGTATCCATAAAATTGGAATATGAATACGTCCTATTCTTGCCGAATGAGTTATGCTATGCCTCTTTTAGATGTTGCAAAAACATTTTTCCGTGCTACATTCTCGAAGCTGTCTAAAGGGCTTTGTTTGGAAGACCACTTCACCTGGCCTCTATTGTTCGAGCTGTTTCGTGTCGCAAAGCTTTGGAATTATTAATTAGACCGGACTTATGATAGCAGAGTCGTTCCTTGGAGTGTTTTGTTTTTAAACTAAGTTGAATATGACCCGTTCAAAGACGCGATTTTTGTTTTAACAAAAAGTTCGGTCTTAATTAATTATGTACCGACTTAAAATAAGTCCTTCTAGATTAGACGTAAGCTCGTTAACAGTATAATGCTAATGTAGTCTTATTGCCTTGCTTAACTATATACGTAAGTGTTAAAGGGGTAAAATATGTAATACCATCAAACATTAACGATAATCTGGTACATAGCATAGTGGTTTAACCTCACAAGTTTTTCGGTGAAGGAAAAAATAGTGAAAAAACTTGCATGCCTACACGGAATACATCTTATTGAACCCACGTGGAAATAATTACAGCCCAAATTCTCTCATTCTCGAGTTTTCGTGCCCAGTAGTGGAACATATGTAAGCAGGACATTAATAACAATTAAAATTCGATATGCATACATTTTTAATTTATATTTATTAATAACGACGGGTAGAAACCCCTTCAATGTAATAAAATACAGGTAAGCAACTTTTTCCTACTCATTTCCAAGGTATAGAATGTTTTTCATTATAAATAAGGTCGCAAGTGAACACGGGAAGAGCATTGGCAATGTAAGTGACGTTCAATTTCCGATTAAGCGTACAGATGCAGTGCAATAGTAGATTGTACACCGAGGGGATAAAGCACTGTATTATGTCACGGGCGCGAAATTGAATCCTGAGCGTACCGAAGGACTCTAGATTTAACTTCCGAGCGCAGCGAGGGTGTTATGAGTTAATTCCTGAGCGTAGCGAGGGAATTAAGATTGAGTCCTGAGAGGAGCGAAGAATTTAAACGCACCCAAGACATAAACAGTTTTATCTCCGAGGAGTATACTCTACTTTTCTCACCTTTTGCGAGACAATAAAAACTAAGGCAACTAGAAAAATAATTTCATTTAAACAACAGTAAGTAAAACAAAATTAAAAGTAAAAAACCGGCCAAGTGCGAGTCGGACAAGCGCACGAAGGGTTCCGTACCAGAAAAAAGGCTAACAACTACTCTGTTAACGTTACTCTGTTAAAACGCCAACAACTACTCTGTTGTATGGGAGCACCCCTTAATTAATATTATTATTTTGATTTTAGTATTTGTTGTTGTAGCCACAATAAAAATACATAATCCGTGCAAATTTCAACTGTCTAGCTATTACGGCTCTTGAGATCTAGCTCGGCGAGTGGTAGCCATGAAAATGGGCTAAAATATCACGTTTTTTGTATGGGAGCCCCCTTAATTATTATTATTATTTTGTTTTTAGTATTTGTTGTTATAGCGGCATCAGAAATACACAATCTGTGAAAATTTCAACTGTCTAGCTATTACGGTTCTTGAGAGACAGCCTAGTGACAGACGGACGGATGGACGGACGGACAGCGAAGTCTTAGTAATAGGTTCCCGTTTTTACCCTTTGGGTACGGAACCCTAAAAATTATATTTCCAACATTGGTCCAGTCGTAATATTTTTATTTGGAATCTTAGCAGTTCTAATGCGTAACTATATCACAGCGCCAGCAAACACTCGCGGCATTTGTTTTATTTGAAATTTGTTTCATTCGTTTGAAAATCGAACGCCGCCGCATGCCGTGGCATGGCCATCTCGATTTTCGGAGCCGTGTGATTTATACGAAATTAGACTTTAAGGGTATAATAATAAGAACTATGAGAAGTGAGATTCATATTACTAACCGGCGGGTTATAATGAAATTCAGTACAATATTACTACCCGGCTAAAGCCAAGGGCTATAATGTGTTACTTTGAGTAAGGTTTACATGATATATAATTAGCCATTGTCGAGCAGGTGTCGTGAAAAATGATTTTCCATGACATTTCGTTGAATCCCATGCGGTTTTCAACTTTAACGACATTTGAATAAGGTTCTTATTTATAAAATAATTTAATCTGACAGCTGCATTGTATACACGACTTTTTTTTTTTTTTTTTTTATGTGAATAGGAAGGAAAACGAGCAAGTGGGTCACCTGATGGTAAGCGAACACCACTGCCCATAGACACCCGCAACCCCCGGAGGGATTGCAGATGCGTTGCCAACCTAGAGGACTTAGATGAAATGCCTCTAATCTAACAAAATCTAATCTAATCTCTAATCTTTAATAACATGTCACTAAAGTTGAAAACCGGATAAAATTCAACGAAGTGTTACGGAAAAACTTTATGTACTACACATGTACATCTGCGATACGCTGTCATTATGGACTTAGAAGCTTTGTCACGAGAATTGGTGAATGACCAAAGAAATATTTTAAAAATCTGTTATTTTTACCTACTTACTCTTGCTCTACCACGCTTCTACACGTTGCATTAGACAATCTATCTATCTATACTACATGATATACATAATTACATAATTCACATATTAACTTTTAATTTTAATATTATTATTATTATCCATTATTATATTATGTTTATATTTTTTTAATAATAATAAAATTGTAACAGTTCGATGTCTGTAGGTACATAGGAGATATTAAAGGAAAATTAAATTCCTTAGTTTAGGTGTAGGCCCCTTGGCCTCTATAAGCGCCGTAGAGGCCAAGAATACAATTTTTAGAATTATTGTCGGTCTGTCTGTCTTTCTGTGTGTTTGTTACCGCGCTACGCAAAAACTACTGCACCAAACTGAATGCTGTTTTTTATTCCATTGCTGGGGATCTAACTTAAAATGTCATGTTTCGTTATTTTTTTAATTCTACCGAGAAGTCGAGATATAAAAAAAATAATTTTCCAAATCGGTCCACAACAGAACTGACGGAGTTCTGAGGTAACAAACATAAAAAAATACAACCGAATTGAGAACCTCCTCCTTTTTTTGAAGTCGGTTAAAAAGAAAAAGAGGGATCCACCAAAAATATTTTTTCATGCATTATTTAATGGGATACCAATTTGAAGCGAAAGAGGTATGTCAGGATCGTAGCAAGTGGAACAAAGTAGTCTCTGCCTACCTCTGTGGGAAAGAGGCGTGATGACATGTATGTGTACGTATACTAATTTGGTATTAGAGGAAGAAGTCCTGAAAGTTCAAAAATGAAAATTTTCATGCAAACTTTAATCCCCATTCAAAAGTTTAAATTTTCTGAATTTGTTTTTACTTCTAGGTCTATTTATTACTGTACCAAATTTAATAAAATCGGTTCAGTGCTTTAAGCGTGAAGACCCTTTGTTTTAAAAAAACCGGCCAAGTGCAAGTCCGACTCGCGTACCAAGGGTTCCGTACAAATTCGGCAAGTTAATATTATATCCACTGCAGTATTATAGCAGAGCCCCGGGGCCTTACCATGACGTCCTAATTTCGACACAGTTCAAGTATTAGCTGTCACTTTTAGTAGGTATGGATCTGACAGCGAGCGAACCTAAACTGAAACGCATTAAGACGTCATGGTAAGGCCCCTGATCTTGTACATATAGACAGACATAAAAAATATGCTTTTTTAGTTTGATTTGATTTTAGCTGTGCTATGCTATAAGAGCAACCTTCACAAACTGAACAAACGGGATCCCAGTAACAAAACAAAGTCTAGACTTCTGAAGACGTATAGTATATTAACTCCAGTAAAGTTGCAGAAACAAAGACTAACAATAACGACGACTAAACAGAAGAAAAAAGTTTCTTATTGAAATTGTAACAGCATTGTATTGTAGATATACCTTGTTTATTTTCATTATAGCGAAATCTATTGTCAATATGAAACAATATGATTGCAGAAAAGATTTGATTTAAATTTGATATACATATTATTATTTGTAACCATTTTATAAAAATGAAAAATATTAATTATGTTCATAATATCCACATTATTGTGACAGGCAACTACGGAACCTTACACTGCGCGTGGCTCGACACTCTCTTGGCCGGTTTTTATATTCTGGTACAGTCACGGGCAGTCTCGCAAATTAAGTAATATGTAATAAGTCCAGCGTTTGTACTTGGAACAATTAACACAGTTTTTTATACCTCTAATTTTTTTTAAATTAGTGTATTTATTATGTTTAATTCCGCGAAAAACTTTTTAAATAAACAGACATACCTTTTCATACCACAACATACAGCCTATGGACGCAGGCCTGCAGTGCTGTGTAAAAGTGGGTTACCTTTCACAGACATACAAACAGTTGCATATGACTATGGGTCTGGTCTGGATATTTATTATTTATATCAAATCTTTTTGCCGCTGGTATTCGCTAGACTCTACATAAATATCTATGAGCACCTATGTACCTACTTTTGATAGCTCTCTCACCGTCTTAGGGTGCTACCAAACCGCCGCGTACACGCAGTGACGTGTCGTATGCGTCACGTTTTCTCACCGTTTCATACATTTTGTTGCGATTCTGTAACGTCACCGTTTTTTAAGCAGCGGTGTGGTCGCACCCTTACACATCAATCTATTTTTCATGAAAGGTGAGATTTTAATGCGTAAATTTACGTGTGTAGTAAAACACAGTTAAGTTACAATGGGTAAACAATTACACCGAAAATAAGCTCATATTTAGTTGAAAAAACTCGTAGGCATGAAAAGGAATAGGCTTAGAATTAATTAGCATTAGGTGCATAATCTATACATGTGTGTATACATAATACTCCTTATTGCACATAAATACATAAATATCATTATGATCATCATCACTACACAATATCTCCCATTAGATAAACAAACATGCTTTAATTAGCGTTTGTCAATAATGAAATGAAGCTGAATCATGGAAACAGTTATGCGGATTTTGATGCAAAGAGATTATTATCCACTAAAAACTCGGTTAAAACTTACCGACAGCTTTACTGAATAATTTTTATTTTATTTTATAACTACTATTATTAACTTCTTTATGAGTAAAGCAAGCTTGATTAAATAGTTAATAAAAATGTATTAAATAAATAAAATGTAAGTTAATGTTATGAGAGTTCAAAGTGAAGGTATATAAACTAAGTGATATTCAGATGCGGATTTCAAGCAAAATGTATGTGGTTATCTGACAATGTTTTAAAGAAAGTTCACGGAGAAGAGAGTTCGAGCGCGTCGTTAGTTTAATAACACAGTTCCGACTGATGATTTATCCAAATATGCAAAGCGTAGCATGTAAATAAACAACAACAATTCACCAGAACAAAAGAACTCAGCGCGAGGCGAGGTTTAATCGATGCATGTTACGTATAATCCATCCAATTTACATATTCACCCACTTGGCTCGGAAAATGAATGCCTGGGCGGTGCATCGCAAGTTAAGTAAAGTTAAGTAATTCGGTTAGGTGTTACGCGATGATTTTCTCCTAACTTACAATTGAGCATGTTAATAGTGGATGAAGAGCTGAGCGTTTGCAGTGGCACGTGAGCGCACTCTTAAGTACAAGATCATTTTTAGAAGGTGCGAATGGAATAAACAAAACTAATGCCACCTTATGTGAACGCTGCCTTTGACCGATATTGCTACATTCATACACCATTTTTAGTGCAATACTGCTTAACACGAAGAAATTTAACGCAAATGACATGCAAATCCGCTTATAACGTACTTGCCCGATCAGTTCAAAGAGATGAAAACTATGTTTTATGACTTAAAGTTGTTGCTGTTGATGTTTGATGGGTTGTAATTAATTTAATTTATTATTCATTGAACAAATAAATTACAATATTCCTTGACTAGCTTTTGCCCGCGACTTCGTCTGCGTGGAATTAGAATTTTGGGTAGGATATTTTTAGTGGCAGAGTATGAATTAGAGCACAAATTATTATTATCCTTCGAGTATCGCATTTTCGTAGTAAATTTCACCCCCGTTGCACATCCTTAAAGGA
Source organism: Pandemis heparana (assembly GCA_963854515.1). Classification (NCBI taxonomy): domain Eukaryota; kingdom Metazoa; phylum Arthropoda; class Insecta; order Lepidoptera; family Tortricidae; genus Pandemis; species Pandemis heparana. The sequence continues at coordinate 11,180,421 of OY978006.1, forward strand.
TGATTCCTGCAATCAAAAACTATTTTGTCCTTCCCAGGAGCATAATTATATCCATACCTACCCGTTTAAATCGGATCAGCGGTTTAAGCGTGAAGAGGTAACAGACAGGCATACCATCACATAATTAAATAATAGTATGGATTCACATAAACCTTTCCAATATTCAGCTTCATAATCAAGTATCTAGTAATTTTTCAAGATTTTATTCGTTAATTTGTTAGTTTGCTAAGTGTCCTTCACGCAATTTCACCCCCTAAATTATTTTTAAATAAAATATCATTCGAACGATAAATTTTCAAACAGTTTCACTTCCATTCCATTCAAGAGTAAGTATAAATTTCCTAAACTTGTTTTTTTCTATAGGTCTATTTATCTATCTCTTTAACTAATTTCATAAAATTGGTTAAGAAGTGCTTTAAGCGTGAAGACACTTTGTTTTAAAAAATCGGCCAAGTGCCAGTCGGATTAGCGTATCGAGGGTTCCTTAAAAATTTAGCAAGTGAATATTGTATCCAGTGTTGCAGAGCCTAATCCTATATAGACAGACATAGAAGACATATACAAACATACTCCAGTAGAGATAGTGATACGCGTTGCAGCCTACGTGAACTTTTTAAAAGTTTCTTATTGAAATTGTAACAGCATAAAACAATACCTTGTTTATTTCCATTACGGCGACATCTATTGGACACATATGAAATAATATGATTGCAGAAAAGACTTGATTTAAATCCTACTAATATTATAAATGCGAAAGTTTGTGACGATGTGACGATGTGAGTGAGCGAGTGTGTATGTTTGTTCCTTCTTCACGCTGAAACGACTGGACGGATTTGGATAAAATTTGGAACGAAAATAGTTGGTACCCTAAATTAAAACATAGGCTACTTTTTATCCCGGAAAATTGCATAGTTCCCGCGGGATAACGATATACATGTTAAAGGCCGTAGCTGCCTAACGTAAGTCTAACTCTACGCAGACGCAGTCGCGGTCAGAAGCTAGTTGGATATATTTTTTAACTGTTGCATGATATAACTACCTATATTTTTAGAATATCAATAAACCCTACATTAAATAAAAACAGACTTAAAATCACATCAAAATATTATGATAAGTACAACTCGAGCCATCTGTTGACCAATAGATAAAACTTTATTATGATTTGATTACCTTTACATAGCTTTACATACACAACTGTTCCTTGTTCTATGAATGCGCTTAATATATATAATTATACCTTATACTACCCAAATTTCAAATATCTAGGACAACTGAAAGTACCTACCCCACATTTCTTGGTGGCAAGGCATTTGTATAAAAACACCGTTTCTAATCGCTGTACCTTGTGATTACCTTGACTTCAAGGGTTGGTTTTTCCACATCTCTAAGAAACCACAGACCTAAGTAATACCTAGTTAGTATAATTTCTACTTTAACTTTTAATTACGCGTTACTGATAAAAGGGGTCTTGACAGACAAACGCTCGCATCGACAGACGGACAACAGATTTTGAGGTATGTACAGAAGCCTGAAAATAGATATATACTCGTATTTACTTCATTTAGTTAGCCTTAGGAAAAAATGACGTGCATAAAGCGACATCTATTAACAAATAGCGGAACTAATTAACCCATAGTAAACTTTATTATTATTCTATTGCTTAGTATCATAACATATTACATGTACTACATTTTTGAACTCAGCACTTCTTTCTCTTTCGTTTGGTATCCCAATAAATAATGTATCAAAAAATATTTTTGGTGGACCCCCCCTTTTTCTTTTATATCACGACTTCTAGGTGGAATTTCGAAAAAAACGCGACATGGGAGTTTAAGTTAGACCTCCAGCAATACAATAAAAAAAACCGCATTCAGTTTGGTACAGTAGTTTTTGCGTAGCGCGGTAACAAACATACAGACAGACAGACAGACAGACAAAAATTCTAAAAATTGTATTTTTGGCTTCTATGTCGCTTATAGAGGCCCCTTAGTTTATTTTTTCTTTAATATCTCCTATGTACAGACATCGACCTGTTACAATTTTATTATATGTATAGATAATGTATAAATAAACAGGCCGTCAGACAAGAGTTACTTCCACACGAAAATATAATACTTCCTTACTTAAATGTAATAAAAAAAAATTTCTTGAATAATACTGGACTTGCCAGTGGCAGCGGTCATAGTGACGGTGGGGTAGATGTGTCAGGTATGGGTAAGACTCGACTGCCGACCCTGACAACTTGGCAATGTATAATGTACGGAGATTGAGAGCTAAAGCATAGTAAAAGGGAAAGTAAGTACACTTCAAACAAAAGTACATCGCGCGGTTTAAATGTGTGCGCGCCAGTTGGCGGCGGTACGCACGCACCCGCCGCACGCACACACTGATAATTTAAGGATGATTAAGTTGTCTTTAGTCAAGGCTTCGCTAGCGCCGGTGCCGCACTTTGACCGTCTCGCGCTCTCTTTGCGATCACCGATACTCGTTACTCGTGTACTCGTTTTTGCGGATTTTTTTTGTTTTAGGTATATTTAGTCATAGTGTAAATAATAAATAATAAAATAATAGTTGTAAATTAGTAATTTAGTAGAAAGATAAGTGTAATAGTTTGTGCAACGACACATATAAACAATAATACCTATTTATAAAGGCAACAAATGGATCGGTAAAGTATTGTTCTGTTTTTGCGGCTGCCTCAATAATTTAGCGAATCCAGCATTGTCGTTCTTTAGCATACCCACACAAGGGGAACGGTAAGAAATATTAATAGGTAATTAATAGTTATGAATAATGTTGACTATGCTTTATTTACTTTAAGTAAGTACCTATACTTCGTTTGTAACGTTTTACATAGTTATTATGTGTATGTAAACATGGAGTAGTTTGTACACAGTCGCCATCGGCGCTCCGGTCAATTTATAAATAATACTCGTATTTTTAATTTATTTTAATAACAATAATATAGCAGCATAGAATCTTGTTTGTCTAGCTAAACAGAGACATAAGACAATTATTTGCCGGTAGGTAGGTACTCGTAATTAATCTAAAATAGACTTCGACAACCCTAAGCGTCCGCGCCGGAGTAGGCAGTTGAGTCTCCTAAACGACGGCAGTGAACCTACTTCTCCCACTTTTACTATGGCTAAAGCGAAAACTAATTAAGCTGGAACAACGAAAAGTAACAAATAACCTTGGGTTAAATACATAAGGATATAATATATGGGATATCAAATCAAAACTGAAATCCATGCCATTAGGATTTGAGGGCATGATAGGCGGCCTGTCAAAACCGTGTAATTATTTTAGAAATCTTATTATGAAATCCGAACGAAATCATAGAAGGTCGCGAACACGCGTGAGCGCGGCGAGCAAACGGTTTAACCAGCTTAATGACCTATGACCCTACTAATTACACAGGGAGTGGCTTTTCAAACTGATTCTATGAACTGTAATTAGCAGCTACTATTGTGGCGGTTATGAAAGATTTTGGAGGTAGAAGGTCGCCGCATATTACGGCGCACCTGCTGCTGACGGTATCGGCGTCCTGCTCGCTCGCGTTACTGGTTTAAGTTTCGTCACTCTACAAGGCACGGCGTTTGAGGATAGCGATCATGGTGAGACGTCACGCATGCGTCTGTACGGTATACGCCATCATTGCCATCTTTATGGCAAACCTTCAAGCGTCCCTCTGACCGGGCAAATTTGGCATTTTTCAGAAAAGTATCATGCTCGATTTGTTTGTAGGTTTGTAGTATCCATTCATTAGGTGACCGATTATTTTATAGAAACATTGAAACATTGGCCACTTCTTGTTGGAAGAAATAGACGAAACCTTCTGGGGCTACAAGTACTCTGTTAAATACTCCTCTTAGATTTACTTATAAATTACAAATATGCGTTAGCATTCGTTATCTAAGAGGTCAATAATAATGCAACACTTCTTTGCCAGGTTGGTTTTTTTTAGACCGCCTATCTAGTATCCAGTAACGATTAGGTATACACTAACTTTATTTAAAATTTAAAATTAGATATTTGTTAGGCTTTTTTCGAATCCACAGTGTTAATTTCAAACATCTCGTAGTGACCGGCATTCATAATAAAACTGTCACTAAATGATGCGATGCACGATCAATTAATGATGCGAGTATAATAAATAATAAGGTTTCTATTTAGCTGCCGCCGGAATGACCTGCTCTTTGATTTTGTAGTCCAACAATACCGGGCAATAAGGTTTTTAGGTTACAAATATAACGAAAACTTCATAGTAAATTACAAAGAAAAACTTTCGTTCATTCGTTATTCTGAGCTGATCTAGAATTTCCACCATGTATAACAGGCGCCATGTCTCATATTTTATACAGCCCGCTGTATTTCTTTGTTACGGAATGATGCCCTAAATCACAGGTATTATATCCTGTTATGCTCGCTCCACATATCGGGCCAACGTCAGAAAACTTGACGCGATTGTACGTTAAAGTGAACCTCGTATTGTTTTATCTCGCTCTTACGTGTACTCTTCAATGGAGATAACACACTTAAGCTTTGCCGGCATCTACTATTTCTATTTGAATTCTAAAAAGAACTTACGTAGCTGCGCTGAACATTCGCACCAATGTAGTTCGGTTTGTCTGAATACCTTGTTAGCGATATTATAAGCATATCCATGGATGAAAATAGGATATAAAATAAGTACATTTTCGTTTGTTATTTCCACGTGACAAACTTCGAACTAACCGACAAGTCACAACGTGAAAATTGTGGACTGCAGCATTGTTAAGTAAAATATGGTTAAATACACCCTTACTTTAATTTTGTTTACCTTTTTACGTAGGAAGTGCGGTCGTAAAAATAGCTACTAGTAAACTTTTATGTTGAATAGCGAAAAGGCCGCGTCTGTGGGAAGTTCTTCACGGCGCGCTTTGTAAGCATTCCCAGCCCTCTCCAGGAAAAGTATTTCCTTTTTGAAGAGACGGTACGAGTTTGATTGCGCACGTATTAAACGCTCTATGGTTTATTGGAAAAGAATGACATACGGTAAGGTTTTATGAATTACAAACAGGTAAATGTATATTCGTATACGTGAAGTACACGATACGAGAAATATAGGTTAACGTACACTATAAAGAAATCAGTACTTTTAAGAGTATTTTTAGTATAATGATAAAACACTTTTTCATCTCAGCACCGCAAACAGGCGGGTTTTGCTCATTCCAGAGAGTGAGCAAAACTCGATTTTGCTTCAAGCTTGAGACAAAGTAACTTATTAACTATTTTTTAAATTCCGAGGACAGTGCTGGATCTATTCAAAAAATTCGAAAGGTTTGAACTTCCCTTCAATCTGTCACTTTCTTGTCGATACAAACACAAGCGAAAGATAGAAACAAGTCAATTCGATGTTTGATTTTCAAATTCTATGCCTATTAATACCTACATATTTAGCCGTAAGATTGAAATCCACCTGTTAAGGGGATATCATGTGTTTTTTTTGGGAGGGGAAGGCCTAGACGGACGTTCCGTGATCAAATTGGGGACGTTTTGGAAAAAGGTCCTCTGTGTCCTCTGGTCCTCTGTGGGAAAGAGGCGTGACGATATGTATGTAGGTTAGGTATGTATTTTTTTTTCAATTAATCGAATGATATTATTATTATGAAATAACGAGAACGTAATTATAAAAATGCCGATTTTAATATGTGTACCTAATTAGGTAATAATTTACAATTTTAATATTCCTTAATGTTGTAACAGAATTCCGAGTAGTTTTAGGATGTATCATAAAAAGATGCGGGTTTATTTTTCCAATACGACCATTACCATACGTACATAGTACATACCATACGTACTTATGTACCAGAATTTAGTTTGGAATGCCAATAGGAATGGTATGGCAATTCGATTCCTGCATATTTTATAATTCGTAATTTTTTATAAATTGTTCGTTATAGGTGTTGTTTTTAAAATAAATAGTATACCTAATTCTAGTATATTATGCATTTTGGAAAACAAACAATTTGGTTAAATTTGCCTTGTTGTATTTTTTCATTTAAGACAAAATGTTCACGCTGCTGAGGAAAAATTGTATATGTGTCACACGAGACCAAAGTTTTTAGAATCTCGTGTCTTTGAATCCCTTGTTGCACTCAAGATTCTATCTAGAATCCTTCGCTTACTCGAGATTCAAAATCAACACTCGCACTAAAAATCAACTTTGCTCTCTTGTTGCACAAATAACTATTTAGTATGGTGTCACAATACCACGCGCTTGTCAGAAGTGGAAGGAGTTATAATTTCTGTCGCTTTGAGTTCTCGATGGAATTGAATATAAATTTACAGTCCGTCGCCCCTTGTCAGCGTAGACACGGCCTTAGGGAAGCTATCGTAAACTTTGTCCCATGGAGGCGGCGTCGGGTCGGGTACCTCTTCACTACTGCTTTTTTTACGGACGACATTACATACCTACTTCATATAACAAACTACAGGGAACTATTACTCAATGTACATTTAATCAAATAAGTTTTTTTTTTATGAATAGGCAGGCAAACGAGCAAGAACAGAAAGCTGATTAAATCGCAGGACAAAATATGTTAAGTTAAAGCACCGGTTCCCAGAGTGGACCCTGCCTCCCCTAGGAGGCACTAATGGTATTTTGGGTGGAAATAGCAAAAATATAATTAATTAAATCTAAATTCAAAGGAAATATCATTGATTTTGCAAGCAATGCGCTTTATTTTGTGCTTATGTAGCCTATGTATTATTTTTGTATAATTTACAATTTTAATATTCCTTAATGTGTTATTCAATGTTATAATAATGTCGTGGGAGCAGGAGCTGGGGACGGAGGCGCAAAACTATTGCTGTAAGTAGGCGGCCAGCTAAATAAATATGAGAACCTAGAAGGTATTCGAGCTTACACACCTGTAGTCAAATCTTTATTCACTACTTTATCTGCTGTTGTTCGTTGTGGCGAATCAAAAAAAGTCGTTGTCTATTAGGTGCGGCAGACATGATGGCGTCATGGCGTCCCAGCGAGCTTGGCATGGAAATCAATGTCGCGTGACACGGCTGGGCGAAGGCCTCGTCTTTGTAGTCAAGAACTGTGACAATAGACTCCGCTACGACCGCGAGGAATACACAAAAATACCTATAGACTAAACCCCAAACGTATGCGAGGGCTACAATGTGGAACAATGCTGTTACAAAACTGTGCTATCAGTTTTTCCCTGCTGGTTCAATTGAATTGTAACTGTGACAAGTGTTACAATAACTTTTCGTTGCTCGTTGTTACCTACTATTTTAATACTTTAAGTTAAAATGATAGTGAGGTGTCGTGAGTGTCACGCTAGATAATCTCTATATAGTACATAAATTGATTGAAGGCGTTACTTTTTTGGGACTCCAAAAATAAAAACACAACAAAGCAAGGCGATCATTGTTTTTATTGCGTGTTGGTGATAATTAAGTTGGTGTGAAATATGTACTTATGACTTATGTGGAAGCAGAGGAGGATGAATGGCATGTAAACAAAGGTACATAAATAATTTAGACTGGCATAGTTATCTTGCTCGATTGGCGGCTGAGTGGCATGTACATGTTTTTAGTAAAGTTCTAAATAGCTCTAATCTAATAGACAGTGAATTGTAGATTTAAGGTGCGACCACACCGCCGCTTAAGAAACGGTGACGTGTCGAATGCGTCACGTTTTCTCACCGTTTCTTCATACATTTTGTTGCGATTCCGTTAAGTCACCGTTTTTTAAGCGGCGGTGTGTTCGCACCTTTAATCCGTTTTCTCGTGTTTACGATAAAACACAGTGTCAGCTTAAGTTATCTATAGACCTTTCAGTAGCCGCCCACTACGGTTGTCATCTATTAGTCCTTGACGTCACGCTCTCTCTGCCACAATGGCGCCTTGGCAGCTGACATTGGCAGGAGAGTGCACACCGATGCTCTGCGACATGTTTTCATATAACCGTTCACTGGAAAACACCTACACGCGCGCTTGAATGACGTCAACCATATTTTATAATTATGTATAAGGTAACATCTATGTGATAACGTCCTAAATCGTTGAAATTGATGTTCCGCAGAAAAAAATAGTTGTTTTAGTGCAGCAAAAAAATACATTAATTTAATTCATCACTTTTTAAAGACCATTGGTCGTACTTGATTGGACGAAATCAGCTCGATAGAAAATGGTTCCAAAGATTAGTCTAAAAATAATCATTGAACGGTTTTATGTCTTTACTCTTTTGATTTACGGATCAGGAATTAAAATCACAATTTTAACATGTTAAATACCTAAATCGCTAACCAGTTAAATTATACAAATTATCTTTTACTTTAATATCTTATTATTTGTGTTTCATTTCTTAGAATTTAGACGTGCGCCACGCTGCCGGCATGGTTTCTTCTCTTTTAATAACAGGCGCGCGGATGGTATATGTGAAGAGTGACTGTTCAAGGTCATTGGCTGTTGACAGCGCCTTAGGTACTATCGAACAACTGAACCTGATCCATCCGCTGGATCCATCGCAGAAAGTTCTCACTGTAAACGTCACATAATTTTCCACGGCAATTCAATGTAACGTCGCTGTAACATTTACTGTGAAAGTGTTCTTCAGTGGGTCAGGTCAGGAATAACTTTGTTTGATAGTACACGATAAGCCTCAAACGTTTTTGACAAGAAAAACGTCTCGAACGCGATCGTGGCAGATTCCGACATCTGAGAACTTCCTACCATAGTACTCGTACCTATAGGTTGTCCTTTAATCCTCTCCGATGTGGATGACATTTTTCATCTTAGAGTTCCGGTATAAAAGTTCACGTGATACCTACATCTGTAGCATGTCTTAGGCCCAGCGACCGATCTTCAAAGAAATCAGATTCAATAGTTTATTAGTTGGTACGTTAACGATTTTGTATTTTTTTTATATGACAGGAGAGAATATACAACTTGTTAAAGTACTGTATTGCCCAGTTTTATTAATTTATAGTGGAAATAGAAAACGGATTACAAAAAAAACTATGGAATTCGAGTGTTTGTGGCTGTTGGCGCCGAATTGTACATTCACATTGCGTCCAGTTTAAAATGAAAAGTGCTAAGTAAATTAATGTACATAATTACTATCTCTAGATTTAGTTTCGTGTTGTGTTTATTCCGGGACGCGTAAATAAATGCCGATGTCGTTGCGTGTCCAAAGGAAATCAATTACACGACTGTTCATATTTCTTTTCAAATAAGAACGATAAAAAATCGTGTGCCATAAATAAATTGTACATAATAGAAAATTAGTCTTTTATGAACTTGAATTGCATTTTTAATTTACCTACTGAAAAGTAGGTAACCAATTTGAGTTTAATAAATTGTTATGGAATACTTATAGAACACAGGAATTAAGAGTTAACAGCCGACACAGGTTTTGAATACAAAAGGCCGGTTTTTCTACTTTTGTATTGTATCCACAAATGCCTTCATTTTACGGCCTCACTAGTGTGACTTTATCTTATAGAAGTGTCGAGACTATACAAGTATTTACAAGGTGTCCAAAATAAAATTATTGTGCGATATTTCAGCAGACAGTTGGGTTAGTACGATTGAACACACTTGTATTTTGTAATATTTTTTAATTCAAAATTGAGTCACCTCTTTGACGCCGTCAATTTTGAACATCTGATAAACATTCACAGGGATGATCAGTTATTCGTAATATATTAGTTAACCTAACCAGGTGCTTAAGTTTTCCAAATAAATTTTAAGACACAATATAAGTATTTCTATTTGTTTATTTGTAAGCCTTTTTATTCCTAATTCGCTACAATTTCAGTAAGTACATGTTGTTGTTGTTGTTGTTACTGTCGTTTATTTATTAAATTGTCGCGTAATTCGGCGTGCCTCATGGCATAGGCCTCCTCCGTGTATTGGAGGGTTTGGGCTATAGTTCCCACGCGCGCCCAGTGCGGATTGGGAACTTGACACAAACCATTGAATTTCTTCGCAGGTTTCCATTCGATGTTTTCCTTCACCGAAAAGCTCATGGCAAATTACACCACGGCTTTTAATATAAGTATATATAACGTTGAATTAAAGCAAATAAGCACTTTATGCGACTGTAAATTAAGTCGTGAAGTCCATTAGCGTGTTCTATTTAATAATATGCAGGGCAAATTTAATTTTAGGCGGGGGTACCTAGTCGCGGACAACCGCGCGACTTCCATTGGGTCAGTGCGTGTCGGGAATGAGAAGTTAACACCTCGCGCGCGACACGCGACGCCCGGCCCGCCGTGGGGCCTCCGACCACCGTCACCGAAACTATACACAATCCGGAGCCTCCAGTGTAGGTACAATTTGACACAAAAACTGTTTCGAGCTTTGTCGCATTACCGTCACAATTACAATATATTTTATTTATTATGTATTTATTATGTATATGTATTCGTTTATCGTATTTATCTGTTATGTATATCTTACATTAAGTATTTAAAATTTAGGCATTTAGGATTATTTTAGGTTTTGATCAGTTCTTTTACTTTTTCTGTGTGTCTGTCTACTCTTGCTTAATACCTATGTCCTGTTAATCGTTCAAAGGTTAACTGGAAGAGATCCCTTTTAGGGATAAGTTCGCCTTTGTGCATTTGTGTTTTCCTGTAAGTATTCATGTTTTTCATGTGTTTTATGTACAATAAAGAGTTTTCCATACATACCTACAATTGGGATTGTTCATTTTTTTACAACATACCCTGATTTGAAAACCATTTCGAAGTATGGGGCTTGCGAACTGTTTTATCTTACTGGCGTTCAAAAATACTCAAGGATTACGGATATTTTGCAAAAAAAATATTTGATCTTTATTCGACTTTACCGAGCGGCTGTTGGTAGTTCCAAAAAATAAATCGGCTAATATCTAGTTTGTCTATTAAATTTATATGTCAACTAGTTATCAGTGTCACCCAATGTCAGTAAAGTAAATATTGTTTTGTTGAAAACTTAAAATTGTCGGTCGATTTAAAACGAAATAATGGAAATTACAGAAAATGCTTCGTTCCAACCTGAAATAATGACTCTAAATACAGCTCCAAAACAATAGTTCGCACGGATCCGAGAAGATTTAAGAGAAAAGTGGTGTCGCGAAGTAAATGTTGAATACATCAAAGCTGTAAATGTATCCTCTAAACATCAAAGTTTATAAGTACACAATATTGTTGCGAGGATCATTTCGATGTAAGTCGGTACCAAAACACAATGCCACATACTCCCACATTCATAAATTTTCAACTCATTATAACCATGATCAGGATTTAACGCAACATACAATAAGCTTGTAGGTAAACCAAAAGTAAACAGTATATTTGACATTGAGATGACAGTCACAACAGTTATGACAACTATTTTTTTTTAATCTCCAAAGAATTGTGGGAAAATTACCTATTTCAGCCGGCCGTATATAATTTACGAAAAGTCGTATCTCATTTTTTTAAGCAATTATATTAATTAAATTAAGCCATGAAATGACGAAATGTTCAAATTAGTTTCTTAAAATGCTCCATATTTTCTAAAAAAAAATATAAAAAGGGGGGTTAAAAAAAATGAACAATCCCAATTACCATGAAAAATTGGTAGCGCCACTATATAGCGGCACATAACGGCAAAAAACTATTTCATGGTAATCGATACTTCAACGCGAACGTGTTCAAGACGTTTGATGAGAGCAAAGCTTGTCATATAATAAGCGCTCTGATGTCGGGTATAGTTAGGGCAGTTACGTCAGTTTTTTGAATAAAGTGAATAGCTAATAAAATATACCTACTAGGTATCTAATATACTGACGAGCAAATACAGCTTTGTATGGGAAATGACCCTTTATTTTTGCTCGTCTGTGTGTTTGCACTCTCCCAAAACGGCGTATATCCGGAGCTTTTCGGTGGATGGAAGCGGTTCAATTGTGTGTGAGGTTTTCAATCTCAATCTGAGCGGAGGCCTGTGCCAAGCAGTGGTATTTATGTAGGCAGGAGACAACGTTCAATTGCGGATACTGTTTACACTTTGGCTTAGCTTCAATTTTTTACTCCACCTTACCTAGTAGGTATCCATACACATTATACAATACAATACAAATACTTACAGCCTTATTCATAAAAAAACCTTAATTGAGGTTTGATCAGTCGATTAGTTAACAGACTGATTAAGCTTATTTGACAGTTGTTAAAAAGTATGATTCATAAACGCTTGCTAGCAGTCTGTTATGAGCTGCTGATGGATGGATTAGAAGCGTTACGTTGTCACCTTGACAAAACATAGACCAAAAATGGCTTTTTAGTGAATAAAAAAAAAATGACAGCAGTGGCGGCGAATTTAGCGGGAAACCAGCGAATTAATACGACAGACTAGGCAGTGTGGATCTATTTCCTTTACCTTTCCCGGAGGGAATAAAAACTTAAAACAAAAAAACTGTCTTGCGTATGGTTTTGCTCTTGCCAAAATCAGCTGTTCACTTTGTGGCGGCCATTTTGTGAGTTAGCAAAGAGATAAAGCAGGGTCTACGGTTCGCTAACTTTTGGAAGACTTAACAGACCCTTGATGGACTGATTAGCGCTAATTGACGTTTATGAATTTTTTGCATCGGTCCTATAGCGAGCTTATAGCGAGCCTCTAATTTTTTTGAATAAGGCTATTGAACACCACAAATCAGTACAAAAAAATACAGAAACAATGAACAAAAGCTGCTAAGCTGCTATGCTGTAAGAGTAAAATAGGTATACGAATTAGGGTAAGTGGGGGAGTGCCAGTTAACATCATTTTGGTGCGCGGACATCTTTGCGGACATAAGTCTTGCCAATAGACCTCTGTCTTGATCATGTAGATAGATTGTCTCCAGTAATATATACCTAACAGGGTATTTCCTGGTGTTAATGGTCGCGGCCCTGCGGCTCGGCACGCCCGGTGCACGAGGTAGTTCGGCCCTTTATTACCCCCGGCTATTGGTTCAACAATGTAAAGCGCGGCGCTATTAAGACGCGTTGGTTGTCACTCCGATGCCACTGATGGCTGTAATTTTGTCCAATTATTTTATGGCCGTTACAGGAAAACTGATCGATTATCATTCGACGTAGTGTTAGTGGTTGTAGCGTTGGGATCCTGTCTATCACATTTATTACAATAGCACTGATAAAAAATGATGACTAGTCTATTCGGGTTACTACCCGACTAAGGCAAAACCAAAGGAGGGTTATGGTTTTGACAGGCTATTTTTAGTTATAATCCTATGGCCAGCTTACTGAAGTTTATTTGATTTAAAAAATATGATTGTCTACATTTTAAACACGTAGTCACTATTAAAAAAATTAAGCTAACGAAAGTAGAACTAGGTGGACTGTTGTAGTATAAATTGTCCTCTGATATCTATTTCATTCAAATAAACTATAATTACCCTGGACTTTATTAAGGACTAGCTGTTGCCCGCGACTTCGTCTGCAAAGAATTAGTTTATAGCTATCCCGCGGGAACTACGCAATTTTCCGGGATAAAAAGTAGCCTAATATGTTAATCTCGGGTACCAGCTATCTCCGTTCCAAATTTTATTCAAATCCTTCCAGCCGTTTCAGCGGGAAGAAGAAACAAACATACACACTCACATCGTCACATCCATCCATCCTCACAAACTTTCGCATTTATAATATTAGTAGGATTTTCAATGTATGAAAAAGATTTAAATGACAAAAATAAGTAATTCAGAACAGGATCGTCAAGTTAAATTAAAAAAAGAAAATAATAATAATTGGAATAAAAAATAAAACAAAATAATAACAAAAATAAAACTAAATAAAATGTTAATGTAAGTAGGTGATTCATAAAAAGATCGCCAACTTCACAAAGTTTCACAAAGATTATATATGTGCTGTTTCCAAGTCTGTCCAGTGTCCATCACACTACACTGCATTACGGACTGAATAATTTAAGATGTCTTTGCCCAGCTATCGGACGTATAATAATTATGCTAGAGTCGACGATGACGATACAAAGCGTTATGTTGTGTAAGGGACTGTTTATTGCTACTGACAAGCTAACTTGGTCAGGAGACAGAGAGTTTGGTCATAGGTTTTCTTTAACGCGCACACCACCATACCTGCGCTTATAGGTGGCTCTATCGTAGCACAGTTTGTTAATAAATTTGTCACAGCTTAGTTAGGTAACTTATGTACTCTATGGTAAGGGTACATGCGCGACTCGCGTCGGCCTCGACTCCTGGAACAGTCCAAATGGCGCCGCTCGACAAACTTCCTCACTTAACTTCGCTATAAAACCAACTTCGTCGCTTATTGGCGAACACTGCAATTACTTCAGAACAAGGATCAAGCTACGAGCTTTATACCACAATTTATTGGAAATAAATGATTGCTATGGATCTTCTGTAGCTGCTTTAATTTAAATATATTAAAAAAGTCACGGTTTGTTTGCAGGCTTTGATTTGCGACTTGTACATAATAGAAAATTAAAGTCTTCAATATTATTGTAGCAGAATTACTAAAAGTAAGAAGTAAACCTTAAACAATAAAGTATCTAGCGTGCAAGTTATTAACTGTTAAATTTACATAATTTTTGTGACCCATCTACAGTCAAGGGCATAACACTTACATATAATGTACGATACCAGGACGTCAAAAACATCTATACATCTTTATGTCACAATCAATAAGGGCGATTTGACGTGTTTGGCTGTATCGATATTTATGCCCTCGGCTGTAGTTACACCGTCAAGTAATGTGGTCAAGTCTAGTTTTCTTAAGTAGTAATATAAGTATACGACCTCACTTAGTAAACAAGGTTACGAAATCCGCCATTAGACACTTATGCATTAAGAATGGCGCAAAGTTTTACTGTCGGTAGGTATGTGTGCGGGTCGTCTAAACTCTACTGAACCAAGTTTAAATTAAAGCCATATAAAGCCGCCCGCGAGTGTGCCGCGAAATTGTTCGGAGACGAGTCACCAGCAACGCATTACTAAAACAAATGTTTTGTTGAACACACAAAGCTAGCTGTGGGATTTGTGGGGCTCTGAACTAGCTGTCAAATTAGACACGACAACTAGTTTTGACCAATATTTAAGACTAAAATAATAAGGCACTGGTTTTCCTTGTAGAAACAAAAAGTATAATCAAAGTCAAAAAACCATACACAATTAAAAGAGTAAAAAAGATCTAAAAAGGTGTAGTCTTGCACAAAAGTTCAGTCGATGAAATGGCAGAAAACTTGTTTTAAGTGTAACAGTGCCGATTCTCAGGTTTGTGTATTACATTAGTATCCTGTACCCAAAGGGTGTCAACAGGGCTGTAAGCCTCTGCTGTTCGTTTCTCATTGCAATTTTCATCAATGATAAAAGCAAGTCTGTAATTAAAGCTCTTCGTGTGCGTGTCCGACTCACTCTTGGCCTTCCGTGTTGGAGCTGACGGCATGCACCTGGCCATCTATAGGTACAGAAAGCGTTAAAATCTCTTCGGTTTGCCTGTTCCGACAGCCATTTCCCGGAATCCATTAGCTAACGATTTTGGCTCATCGTTTTATACATCATATGGCAGACGCGGCCTGCTTATTCCCTATCCCTGATTTGCCTGGCGATCTTGGCACCGACTTAGGTGTATATATATGACATATATGACTGATATGATAAACTTGGCCATAAATTTCCAGGCTGCTCCGTTTATTTTCCTAAACAAGCTTATTATGGAATTGTCGTAACACTACAATGTAAAGCTACGTTTCCAATCCGTTTCCAAAACGATATTTTGCAAGTTATCATTGGATAAGTTGCCAAAGGACCCAGGACATCTAATTTGTTTTCTGGTAAATTACCACATCGTAAGTGTTGTGTAATTTCCGTTACATGACGGTAGTAAACTATTTACCGAGACTGCTTAATGAGCAGGTACTAAAAATTGTAAGTCCGATAGCACCGAAGCTGTAAAAACTAAACAACAGACAAACAAGCAAAGTAAACTTCTAAGGAGTTCTTGTAGAACTTCAGCAAATTAAATACTTCCGTCGAACCATACAACTTTGAAACGATTGAAGTTTGTAAAGATAAAATGGGAAAGCCAAGCAGTGCAGTAAATTGAAGCCGTCTCCGAGAATATAGTTCAGATTAAATCCCACATTAAAGTCGTATGCAGGTGGATTCCGGTATAACGCGTCTGATTTAACTAGAAATACAAATTGCTTCCCTCCAAAGACGTCGTAATACTTGATAAATTTACCGAAAAAGAAGAGTGAAAAAATAATAATTTTCACGCCATTGTTCGGAAATGTATGTACCTAAGCTTTACGCTCTGCGTGTACTTTTCTAAAAAAAACTATCAGTAGGTAATTGATTCAATCAGACGTTACTTTCCGAGGATGTTAGGATCATTATCCTTCGTGCGCGATAGCTATGTCTGTCTATGCGACGCATGACGTGACTGAATGTTGAATTTTCACTTAAACCGTTATATACAACACAAACCCAACTTTCATTAACCCCACACAATAGATGCTGACGCATTTCAAACTCTATACGAGTTCACTCTACACTACACCGAGCACGACCATTCCAACCCAACGAATGACGAGCTAATAATAAATACAAAGTTAATTGGTTTAGTCGTAAATTTTTAGGTCGCATATAAATTAAGATTTCACTAATTTTCCGTCCTCGTTTCAAGCATAAAATTCAAAATACAATTTATGTTTACAAATAGGTTAAACTTAGCGGTAATATAGATAATATCTAGGTGTTAGGTAACTTTGGTTAATTGCTTTATAGGTATGAAAAGTTAAAATTCTTTCTTTGAATGTTGTTGTAATTACTGACTGACATTATCTACGATCTACGTACTTCCTAAACTACTACACAGCCTGTTGATTTCCAAAAACAAGTCAAATATTAAGTCATGGAAATATAAAAGATTAATTGGTAATTAAAGTAAGCCACAAAAAGGTAGAAAATAAATTAACAGTGGATTACTTTTTAACGTTACGTATTTTTGTAATAGTCGGTAATGGGCTCGCGATTACTGAAACACGAGGTAGGAGGCGTGGTTTCCACTTCATAACTTAGTAACCCGCGCTCACGCGACCACTTATTTATACAACGCGTCGATTTATCACTATTAAACTTCATTTGCAGCTGGACAATGGACTGAAACCTCTGCGGTGCGCCATGCCGCATGCCATAAAACCATGCTGATGGAACGTTTGATTAATCGAATAAGGTTCCTAAAAGCGGTATTTCTTTGTTTCCCTTGCCTACTTTCTGGCGGTTGTTGGAAAAAGTGACATTTAACCTGTGAAACAAACAAATTCAAGCATTATACTGTCTAGTTCAGGATCATGCGTGGTCCGACACTCTCTTGGCCGTTGATTTAGTTTTTGCATTCAAAACAGTATTTTTGAGTAAGTTACGTGTGTACAGCAACAATGAATTCATTTCATTAAATCATACATTAAAATAATCATTCCTTAAATCTCCTTGACTTTTTACACAAAATTTACCACCTACATTAATGCATTACCATGAAATGTAAGTAAGATCGCAGTTAGACCGGAACCATAACAAGTCCAGTCGGAATGTTTAACGAGCACTCATCACTATCCCATAATTGTTCCCAGTTTTGCTGCCGATAGCGGCGATAGTGTATAAACTTCAACTAAAGCGACGTCTACATAAATGTACTTTGAAACTAAGTAAGTCATTCAAACTTTTCTAGCTGTTTTTAGAGTTCAACTTAATAGTTGCAAGTTTAATACAACAGGCAAGATTCCCACTAGAAAAAAATGGAGTTACGTACATTTTAATACATTTTTCAAAATCAACAACAAAAATACTCAACTTTTATATTTCAAGAAGTTCTTTTTCTAACTAAAAAGAAAGAAATTACCGCTCTGAAAGAGTCAAAATTGTGTTGAATTTGAAATAAGAGTAAAGTAGAAGAAAATGCTAACTAAATAGTGAGTAGTTCTAATTTAGAATAAAAAATAACAAAATAAAAGAATAACAAAATACAAGTAAACTATGTACATGCTAACGTTAACTATATCAGGAATTGTCCAAGTGAGCGTCTCAGCGAATCATCTCAAATGCTCATTAGACATCCAGCCAACGCACTTCGTAGTAATTAAAATGTAACCTGAGAAGTTTTCCGACAATAAACGTGCAATTAACTGTTAATAAAGTCTCCTATTGGAAACCGTTGAATATTCTGAAAGAGCTCCAATTAGGAACACGGCGAAGCACTGTAGATCGATGCATTTCCACTTACGGCGCAAACGGCACAGCTGCAGTCTGTAGCTAAAGACAGTGCTTTGTTAACGAGACGGGAATTATTGTTAGCTTATGTATGTATAACTCAATATAGTACATAAGAGACAAGCCATGGCCGACTGATGACATGAACCTACATTACCAGAAGAGGACAACACTAGATCCAGATATAGACTGCTGGCTACAGAATGACGTTGTACGTAAAAAGTAGGTCAAGATGAAGATTTGGTGACATGACCAAGTTTAGTAATCTATTTTTTATGAGTTTTATTAGAAGATGTTTATTTAAAGTTGTTGTATTGTTGTATGTTATTGTATTTAAATGATGATAGATTTAAGATGTTTAATTGTTCCTTTTTATAGCTTCAGAATGAATGACGTGGAAGTTAGCCTGAGGACAAGTGTTAGAGCGGGTCGGCGAATGTGAAATGGAACGTAAGAGGGCTTGAATGAGACGGACGATACTATGAGAGAGACGACGAATATTCGATTTGAAGAATGTATGTAAGATGGTTAGGAATTTGGTTTGATGCAGTCTGTGGTACGACTTTGATACGTTAAAATCTAAAGAATATTAAATAAATATTTTTTGGTGATTAAATAACCTTTTTGTAGTAATTTAGTGTCACAAAACTATCACTCAAATGCGATAAACGCATTACGTTTTCCATTTTGGTTAAAGGAAAAGCTCGCGTTGAACATTTCCAGATGAGGAGTTTTCTGGACGCAATTGCAAGACCATCTATAATTTTATAAATTATTTATAAAGTTAAGTATTTAGCGAGCTAAATAATTTCATGAAGCTCTAAAGTTCTAAGTGTCATTAAACTTTATATTTCCTTGGTAAGGCAAAATTAGTAAAACTGCGTTTCCATATATAATAAGATGATCTGACTTAAGAAACAACGTTTGGTTCGAGTCTATCAATAAAAATATTTGTCACAAATAATTTAAGGAATGTTACTTACTTTTTTCTGACTAGACAGTACAGGAATATTTTCTTATTCACGAAATTGTTACGATAAAAATATAGTGAATGTAATGGATTTTCACCGGTTGAACAAGGAAACTATGACTACCTTCTCATAAAGTGTTCAAAAATTAAATGTTTAAGTCATTTTATTAATCAAATCAAAGTAAGAGTTTTTAATAATTCACGGTTAAGTTCACCCGTCCCGTCTCCCCGTGATCATGATACATGCAACTGTATCGAAATATCCGGAGCTCAATACAGGTAATCGCGGTTCACATCCCGTTTATAATATTCAAATCAAAGTAAATTGACACTTTTTCAAGTTTAGCGAATGGATAATAATTAATAATAGTTTTTTGAATTACCCTGTAACACCGCGAAACTTTTCGACATAGTATAACTAAGCTAAGGAATAAAGTGCAAGCTAGAAGATAAAGGTACTCACAGTAGGTGGCGCTCGTTAGCCGATCGATGGTGTCCTGCTTTAGTTTGGAGTTTTTCTTGCCCATGGCGGCGGTAGTCTGGCGCGGCTGGCAATGGCACCGGGTCTGTCTGAGTCACCCCGGGCGACCCTTTACATATTATTCAACCCCTCGAACGACCGTCTACCTGCAAATTGAGCTCCAATCAGTATTGCAAACAAAACAAATCAATAAGAGTTTTTTAAACAAATCAATATCACACAGTCCGTAGACATCGTTTATTTATAAAGAGGATTTAAATTAAACTAATTTTAAACGGATGTAAGTATTCCATGTATCCATAACTTATATGAAATATAGAATGCATTATATTTATTGTTATTACTGAACGAAAACATTTCATCTCGTAATGAGATTCGAACTGAATATTATAAAGTCAAAAAAGTTTAGTAAGTACTTTTTCTCAAAGATGCAATGAAATGTTAACCTTACATTCCAAATAATAGGCCGGGACGTATCACGTTGCGGGCGCGGTTGGACAAGTGGTATGTAATGGATTTTCATACAAAATGGCAGGCCTTGGCCTGAAAAGCGATCGTCTTTTGTTTTGTGGTGGTCGTCGTGCGCTGCGCGGGCGCGGGGCGCGCTGCTGGAGGACACGCATGTGGAGGATATGCACCTGCTGCTGCTTGGCCGCTGCCTAATGCACGCGATAGCGACAACATTCTAAGGGTTTTTTTGGAGTTTTTTTATTTATTTCATTGCATGTTTGAGAAAAGCACTATACAAGCCTCGGCGTGAAAGAACTTGCAGGCTTCGTACTCCTATCCGGCCTCGCAAAGCTCGGCCGTCTATATACATCACTCAGCCTGCAAGCCTTTCTTTCCCGGCCTCTGCAGTAATGTACTATAAATCAAATAAATACCACGAAAATGAAACGCCATAAGTAGTATTGTAAAAAAACAAACCAAAAAAGTAAAGTTTTCTAGGTGTAAAAACACCAGGCATCATTTAGATAAGTACAAATGAGAGGACTAATAAAAATATATATTATTGAATGTGCAGCAAGCACTACAACCAAAGTCTTATTAAAAATATGGCAGCAATGGTCTCAGAGATAATCTTTCACGTCAGTTCATCTCCAGTGACGGTCAAATTTGTGACCCACCGTTAGGGAATATCAAATAATTTGTACAAAGATGCGTCAACCGCGTAACCGTCGCGTTTCCCAGCTGTCTCTCTCAGTTGCTCTCCGCTTCGCTATCTCTGTCTCACCCGACATAAATTATAGCTGTTTTTCCTTCTTCTGAATATTGTAGGGCGGGCGAAAAGCGGCACGACGTAAACGAAATACTTTATTTTGGCGTGTCTTTTGCGAAAACAAGCCATTTATAGGATAGTGATAAATCAAGACATTCGTTTGCATCTGTACTTATAACTCTTAAACTTAATGAGAATTCTCACAAATACAAAGTTTATATTGAAAACAACTGATTAACTTTACTGAAGGCGTGATGTGATTGCGTTTTGAATCATTAATAAACTGAGTTTGAAAGCACTTCCCCTTTGTTTGTACCTTATGTGCGTTTTATTTCACTAGGTAAATATGGATATACATAGATACGTACAGCTAGCATGTGAATCAAATTACTCGTAAATGCTTGTGAAGAACAGTAAGCTCAATATTGACGCATTTATTCCGGAATATCTGTACGAGTATTTCATTGGCTTGTAACTTTCTGCTAGAATTATATCGTTTACTGCAAATGCCTCCATCAAATTAATATATTTCGTGACAGTAGGTGAGGTTTACGTGTCAGCGAGCTGTTGAGCGGCTGCGAACGTCGTGGTCGCCATAAAACATTTGGTAAACTTCCCGCGGCAGACGTAGCTTTTTAAATTATTCAAGCGGTGCCGTGAGAGTTGGCTCAACTCCTCCGGCACCGAACTCGTAAGTTTGCATCCAGAAGTATTTATAAGCTACAATAATATAATTACGTGATCAGTAATTCTAATTTAAGCGTTGCCTTTGATGAGTTAGACTGATGGATACACCTAGCTCTGATTTACCAGCTAAAACAACCATAGCAAATAACAAGGCTCTTTAGTAATTAGCGATAGATAACCAAATGGATCTTGCATTTTGTAAAAAAACAACTGCGAAGTAACGTAAAACGAGACTTTATACTTTTGAACACGAAACAGTACCTTTAGCGTATAGTATTTATTTTCCGGTAGCATGGACCACACTTACTCTCCATCACAAAAAAACGTTTCACCGTAACTCAGTTAACTTTATTCCCTTCCCGATTTCGTTCGCTATCTGAAACGAGGGAAAATTCTCTCGTTACACATTGTTTACAAATTAATTTCGCGGAGCTTCGCGGTTTCTTCGCTTTGTACAGACTAAATAGTTCTTGCAATATTGACCGCTGTTGAAAAATGACTCAAACACAAATTGGACAGCTGAATAATTTTTGTGCGTTTTATTTTCTTGTATTAGGTAATTTTAGCTTTTATAAAAAATGTAATTACTGTACACGGAATTCACACGCAAAAAAATCATTTTCATTTCATTACGTTTCAGCGGTATTTCAATTGTTGGTAGGAATTGAAAATATGTAGTGCATTTTGGACAGTTTTGGCTTTAAGTTGACGTGTTAAATGTTATTTACTTAAATAACATTCACGATAAATCAAATACTATACATAACATTCGCATAGCAATAAAGACCTGAAATTTGACATTGACACGACCTATAAATTGGAACGGGTATATTGTTAGGTTTTAGTACTATTGTCTTTGAAACCTTATAAAAGTCGATACTAATCTATTAAAGCTAGCTATAAATTACCCTCTGATTGAATGGTAACAGCTTGTCGTCTGTTGTAAGCTTGTGTAACTAAACGTAGGTAGTTCGGGTTGTGGACAGTAAGACAAATGTGACGTCATTCTCTTATCTGTGCGCGTAATTCGGAAGGATTTATTTCCGAAACAAAAGAGCGAGCCGACAAATCCTCCGCTCACTGGCTCGGCCGCAGTGACCGCCGCGCGCCGTGCGGAGACGAAATTCCCCTGATTTCGTTCTTACGAGTCCCGTGTACTCAATTATGTTAACTAAATTACATGATTTGAATTTTTAGCTGATTTCGGTGTGAATTTCAGTCATGCCAAAGTTACCTAGTTACTTTTTTACTCCAAAGGATAAGAATACCCCTAAATGTAGAGGATACTATGTGTTAAGTGGTAATTAAGAAGGTAATTGATATTGGGAGAGTTGTTAAAATTTTACTCAAACCTTCGTTGAAATACGAAAACCCTAACAGAGCTTTATTTGTTAGTGATTACTCGAACAGTTAAATTTTGTTAAAGCTAGCGAGTAATAATAAATTAAGTTCTAAAATATAAAATTTGTAGGTTGCATGTGCGTGAAAAATTAATGTCGTTCAACATTTAAGGTGTGAGAGGAGGGGGTTAACTCGATCAATCCCGATGTCCCGTGTCCGTATAAACTCTAAACACCACATTGCATTTACTCTCGCACTTATTTAATTCATGTTGACTGATAGGTTTATTGTAGATTGTTTAACGAGGGAGGAAAAGCGAAAAAATAAGCAATGCGAGTGTGCCGATACTCCGAACATAAAATTGGTGGTTTTCCCAAATTTCCACATTGTGCTTTTCTTTTCTAGCTTTGTTCGACAAAATATCACACGTGACAGAGGTGCTTTCCTCCCTCGTAGAGGAATTCATTATTGTTTGTCTGAATTGAGCACATGGGGCGAGAAAGTGAATGCAAAGTGTATTATTTTGTAGTTTCATGCACGGCTATTCGGTCATTAATAGTAGAAATATGAGCCATTTGTTGATATTCCCGATACAGCGTTTTTATGGAAGCCCATGAGAAAAAGAAACCCGAATCAAAAACGGCTGAAAGCATTTTTATTTCACTTCATCGTGACAACAAAGTCGACCTTTCAGGCGGAGGATAAAAATGAAACGCGTTGTATGTGGAATTTATTTGGCCAATATCTTCTTACGAGTACATTAGATGCTTCAAAGGGTAAAATTGCGACTTATTATTGGATTTATTTCTTACGGGAATTGTATGAAAAATTTTGGTGGTATACATAATGCCCAAACGTGTGGCACTAGGTATGCATGCTAACAAACCGCCTGATAACTTAAGGTGGAAACACATTATTAACACGCGACGCGACCCGATGCAACGCCCGATGCAACTAACATGCGCATGGCGTCGCGTCGGATGTTCATAGTGTGGTTCTGGTCATAGAAAACAATACAATTTGATTCGACTCAACACGCGTCGCGTTGCATCGGGTCGCGTCGCGTGTTAATAATGTGTTTCCACCTTTAGTGTGCGCAGTATAAATTGAGTCGTGTTGTTTTTATATTGAAATCAATTTTTTTTTTTATGTGAATAGGAAGGCAAACGAGCAAGTGGGTCACCTGATGGTAAGCGATCACCACTGCCCATAGACACCCGCAACCCCGGAGGGATTGCAGATGCGTTGCCAACCTAGAGGACATAGATACACGAAAAATAAAATAAACTGGATTCAAGTTACTAAGAAACAATGATACAAACTTTACAAGCGTTTATATGTTCACGCATTATTACTTATGTAGGTAGTTTAGTTAGTATAATTACTAGTTTAAACGAGCTTTTCATTCTCTTTTTTATTTTATAGAAAATTAAGAATTTAGGCGTTACAAAAAACAGCTAACGGAATGTAACCTTAACTGCACAATGATTTAGAATCGTTAATAATTGTCCATACTTTTACTTTTATTTACCTGCCTTCAGTTCCTGAAAGAGTATTTATGTGGCTTGAAAACTATATTTATGGTTAGCCATAAGTACATCTATATTTATGTTAGCGACTATCAAAGGAAAAGATAAAACAAATATTCCCACAATCTGCAACCCTTCGCTTTCAAAGTTATCTTGTTAAGTCCTACACATTTACATTTTAAACGAACCCGAAGAACGAAGCTGGCATTCAGTTGGCAATCTTGCTAATCACAAACCGTATACTTATATATATATATATGGATATCCTAGGTTTATTTTGCTCTTAGATATTGAAAACGGTTAGGTAGGTAATTTCTAAACGACACTGAAAATTAGAACACATAGAAAAATCCGAAGAGTAAAGCTATGGCCGGGAATCGAACCCGGGTCCTCGTCATTCCGTTACGCGTGCTAACCCCTACACCACCCATAGCAGGTACTGAAGACTACTACTACTGGTACTGGTACTGGTTAGGTAGGTACTGAAGAGTTATGTAGTCTTTCAAAATTAAAGAAATAAGAACACTCGCTAAAAATATTGATATGTCAAGCTTTTTCGCTACAATAAACCGTTTTTTTTATTTTAAAGCCAGCAGCTAGTCAACGGGCATGCGGTTCACCTGATGTTAAGTGTTCACCGCCGCTCATAGACATCTACAGTATTACCATTAGGACTGCGGGTGCGTTGCCGGCCTTGCAAAAAGACCACCACCATTTGTGACCGTAGAATCTGGTGATTGAAATTACGGGATTGTACAGGGGTCTCACCATGACGTCTTAATGCGTTTCAGTTTAGGTACGCTCGCTGTCAGATTCATACTAAAAGTGACAGCTAAAACTTAAACTGAGTCGGAATTAGGACGTCATGGTAAGGCCCCTGAACACCCACGCTTGATCACGAGAATCCTATTCATGTACAAAGAGCATTTGAGCAATATTTCATGTCTCTAAATTTAGTCACCGACAATTCGAGATTTTACAGGCTTAGCCGTTGGTTAAGGTTTCGGGATTTTAAATCCGTGCAGCCGTTTTAGCGTGAAAGAGTAACACACGTACCTATACAGAGAGACTAACTTACAAACTTTCGCATTTATAATATTAGTAGGATATAATGAAGTTATGTAAATAGTAAACAAATTCGCTTACTAGAAATCCATATACGTATAACTTTACCAGCATTATGTCTTTTACCCTAACTTTACCTTCATACGTGTGTGTGAGTAAGTTTTTTTTTCAGTCAAAAATACAAAAATACCTATGTAGTAATAATTACAGTGGATTGAAGCGCGCTACCTTATGACTGCATTTCTAATAAGATAAAAAAGGTAAGATTTTAAACGTTGGGCTTATTTTTGATCACAATGAATTATGCCAACTATCACAATGTGATTCGCAATGCGTTTACTGCAGACCAGGAGAAGCTTATTATCAAAATGCATTTATGGTAATCCCGGAAAATGTGGAGGTCCGCGGGAAAGCTCTTCCTTTCAAATTCGTCCCCTTTATTTATATTCTGAATTATGGAGATGAGTATCATAAAGAATAACATACAGTATGAGTGGAAATAGCGGGCGTGTGATCGTAACATAAAAATGTTGTTAAGGGGAATTAAATATGCGCCCACAGAAACATGTTTTTATAGTCGAGAGCAATAAAAACGAGTCAAACTCCTTGGAGAGTTACATGCAGTTCGAACCATTTTCTTTGACTTTGAGTGTAATTTAAACGGGTCCGAAGCTCATACAAATAGCAATTTGCGTTAAGTTAGTAGAAAGGTTACATCATCTACGTAGGTAATGGTCGAAGGATGAAACCCTCGTTTTCACAGCATTTGTAGAATAATTATTTATGGCAGCGCTTAATGAAGCGACGCTCACCAAAACTCTTTTTTTTTCTTTTTTTTTTCAGACAAGCATCAGCCTCCGCCATTCGTTTGATGAATCTTCTTCTATTTATTTTTCATAATGTTTACCCAACGCCCAGTCAAACCAGATGTGCTGAATAGAAAAAGGGACGTATGAAAATTCTTGATATTGTTTATTGTTATAATTTGATTTATGGCATTGTATTGGAAATAAGTACTTAATGCTAACAATCATAACAATCCGAACACTTGTTTTTTTTTGGTAATTACAAATAAAAATATAAACATGACACTTAAAAAAACTATTGATAAATATAAATGTACAAGATAAATTAATTAAACTAAAACTAAAATAAATGTAAAAAAGTTACTCCCCTGGGGCATTGAGCAAAGTCAGCAGGCAGGCAGCATTTCCCCGCTGTATCGCAAGTGGTAATTACTTAATATAAATTCAAGTCAAGCTGAAGCGAACTTTTCTATTTAAATGCCGTTTTGGCTATAAAGTTGTTCTCTAAAGAAAAGAAAGTATCGTTACTGACATCCATTAATACATTTTTATGAACCAGTTATTAGGGTCTTATGGGGGAATAAAATAACGAGTTAAAATCACGGCTGAGGAAAGTTATGGAGGAAGCCTGAGACCTCAAGTCAAGTCCCATCTCAACGAATGCGTATATAGCTGAATTGCGAATACTTAATATATTATACATGGCAAAGGTACTCAATGGGCTCGTAGATAATAATCCACAATAATGGGTGGGGAATTCCAATATTTGATTTGTGCTGCTATTTTGTCACCTATAAATCACGGGTGTCCACACGTAACAATGGCATATGTGTGCGTCTGTATTCCCTGCGGTGGCGCGGCAAATGGGAGCAGCGAGCTGCTAGCTAACTTTATACCGATTGGAACAACACATTCAGAAACGTTCAAATAAAACAAAAGCGTTACTGTTGTACAATTGAATGGTGAGAAACAGCGAACCTTTGAAACTAAATTTCGCTATACAGTATATAGTAATGTATAGTCACATATATATACTTATAGGCACAACACACGGAAAATAACAAAAAATACTTCGTAACAAACAGAAACTTTTATGGTTCTGACATTAGAAAGCTTTTAGCCAAGTAGCAACTTTCTACACTACATATAATTATATTAATGCAAAAGTTAACTGAATAAAGTTGCGAAGTATAATTGCAAAAACATCGGAACAAACTAAAATAAAGCGGGTGGCCGACTTAAATTGCAAAGTAAAATTATCCTAGTTAGACAATAGTATTAAAATTGTTGAAATAATATTTTTAGCATTTGTCTTATCTATCACTAGCTTCTGCCCGCGACTTCGTCCGCGTAGAATTAGCAATTGACATGTTTATCGCTATCCCGCGGGAACTATGCAATTTTCCGGGATAAAAAGTAGCCTGTTTTAATCTAGGGTACCAGTTATCGTACAAACCGGTACAAACATACACACTCACATCGTCACTCACAAACTTTCGCATTTATAATATTAGTAGGATTTACTCTATTGTCTATTTATAACTTCGTAACAATTTGGTTATTTCATGAGGAGTGTTTGTATAGCAAAGAAGCTTAGCCAAACATATGAATATTTAATGATATGACAGCACCTCGAAAATCCCGTGTTATTCGGCGCCCTATTAAATTTCCTTCTCATCCAGATAGCTGACACTAATCTAACAAAAGCATCACGAAACAAAAGCGGCGGGTAAAGATTATATTTTATTAAATATGGGCCAGATAAACGAATTCAACTCAAAACAAGCCAGCTTACGGCCTTACCAACCTTTGTGTAATAAAGCCCATTAACCCAGGGTAAGTAATTAAAATGGTGTCTCATTAGAACAATTATCAAGAGAGGAACGCATTAAGAGATTTAGAGCAACTTCAACACTCAGAGCGCTAGATTTACTATGGTATTTAGGTGTATAGAACTGCTTCCTCAGGCATTTTTGGCTTCATTGATAAAACTTGCTAAGCATCAAAAAAGCAATATTTACACGACTTATTAAATATAGGTACTAAGAAAATTAATTACATACTTATGTTTCAAATATTAATAAGGATGAAAAAACATCTTAAAAGGTTTACTTATTTTAATATAGATAAGGGGCATTCCAGAGGCCCTAAAAATGAAAGAAACCCAACGTTATAAAAAGTTCCCCTTTGTGCATGCACTTACAAATATGACAATATTGATAACGCGACCGCCCGCCACACCGAGCCTTCTCACGCATGCAAGAAGACTTGACACCGGTTTTACCGGCACTTACGCACCCCGGAAATTCAAAAGGGGAAAGAAAGTAATATATTAAAACACCGACCAAAAATACCACGCGTATTTTATACACTATACATCAAAGTATATCGTCTCTACCGAGAATTTATCGATTGACTTATTCAGGCACCAATAAAATATGATTTATAGGCCACGGCAGGACCTTGTCATAGTGACATTTACGTCATCCGATACCCATGCGCTGTTATAGTCAATTACTATGATAAGGTTCTATGGTGGCCAAAACTTAATAAATATGTACTTATACAAACCGGACCTTGCGAATATCCGTGAGTGTTGTTATGCTAAATAGAGGTAATAAAACATTATCTTGGTATCTAAATGGTGGTCAGTTTAAAATTATAGTACTAGGTAGTCCAATTATCGTGCTTTGCGCTCGATACGCAATATTATAAAATTAACGAACATAGGTATATTTACCTACAATAGAACGTTTCAGTTTTTTAAAGTGTGCTAGTAAAACTGGCTAATAAATGACTTACCCCTTCATATCCCCCAATAGCCTCTATACAGAGACATATAGAGAGAGAGAGTCAGTGCTCTACTACAGAGTAGGTACCCATATGACTGGCCGAATTTACATTTACATCATGAAACTACTTGCCCTCGAAATGTAGCTAACTACAGCAAGTGACTTCAGTTAAGAAACGATACCTATGCAGCCAATTTTGCACTATTTTTTAAATGGAAAGTGATTAAGATCCATTACGGATACCTAATTGGTACCTCTGAGTTGAGTGCAGTATAAAAATTATACAAAGCGACGGTGTTCAGGGAAGGATAATTCTAGACTCTAGACCTAATGTTTATTAAATTAAATGGTTCCCAATTTCTTTTCGCGTTTTAAGAGGTTTGGGTAGTATTTATTTGTGTACTATTATTTTTAAGTTTATAGCGTGTAATTTTTGTTTCTCTATGTACCTTGTCACTAGCAATAAAGATTTTTGTTTTTTTTTTTATTATTATTTTTATTTATCAATGGCTCAAAATATTTCTAACTAAACCATTAACATAACTTATTTGGATTTTTGTTTTTTTGTAAATAATTACAAAAACATAGACTTTAGCTACCTACCTTAAAAGTAATAAAAATAAATTCGAGCAAATATTAAAAAAAAAAAAGATTTGTAGATATAATTATGATAGGTAGATGCCTAATGTTAAAAACAGTGCCTGTTTTTGCTCAAATTATTTACGTCTTTTCTAAAATAACAAACACTATGTACATCATAAATATCAGAATAATTTTACTATGACATGTTTGTTTGAATCGAACAATGTCATCTCACAACTCGTCGTAATTAACTAATTTACTTAACTGTTACTTTTTGTACGTTTAATAAATTAAAATTAACTTTGTTAGTCATATTATTTATATGTCCGTAGCGTTGCGCTGTTATATCACTCATAATTATGAATTACGACTTAGGAATCATCCGTTTATTAATTATGATATTGTTAAGGTGTCCCATAAATAAGGGCCCGTAGCGAAAAGCTACGCTTTTAATCGTTAATGAATTGCGGGCCGGCGCTCTCGTTTGTTTTAGTAATCGCCGCCCGCGCCGCCCGCTCTAGCCCTGTCTGCACTCCAAAAGTTTATAATCATATTAAGTTTAAGCTTTTTAATAATAAAATATATAAATATTATATATAAAACAGTACAGAGAAAATGTCTATATTTACCACATTCCGGGGTATGAGTACCGTTGACAGAACACATTTCAAAGGTTTTTATATATGTTCTGACTGTCTGGTTTGTTTACAATAATCTAGAAAACTACTTAATGAGAACCCCTGAAAATAACTTTGGAGATTTAGGTATTCAATTTCACCAGCTAGCTAGTCAATGAGGGCCCAAATAAAACAATTAAATGCACAGTAAACATAAACGCTCAATCGCTCACAACCCTGTGATGTTACATTATCACTCATCGGCACATTAATACATTCATGCAATATAGTTAAACAACAGAATTAAAAGATGAACATGAACGCCTTTTTTATAACGCAAAATTAATGTTGAAGTTTAAACGTATTCAATATATTATAGGCAAACGGTCGTGTGTAAACAGAAGTCTATTTTTAGCACTGAGCCGCTACGCGCTACGGCGTAGAGAGCTACAAGATTTTAACTCTGCACAACACCTAGATACTTATAGTGCTTGTAAGATGGATTATAATAACTATTTAAGAATCTAATATTACTCTGATGCCTACGTTTTATTTGTTTGATGTTAAATTTAACTAAAGTGAAAGTTAATACGTGGGTATACTAATAATACTCGTAGGGTTTAATAATCCTATATATATAAACAGGTGAATTAGTCATAACAGCATACAATAATTACCAAAATCACGAAGGTTTTTTAATAATATTCGATCATTAAAAGAAAACGGTGTTACTTGATAAAGTAAGTATTATTAAATTTCTTGTCCTAAAAGCCCCGTTTAGGCTTCAAGAGCGTCGGATTTTTGTTGCTATTTGTATTTAGTAAGACTTGTAACTGAATTTACATTTTAATATTTTAGAGCTTCTAGGCGGTTGGCAGGTGTAGGCGGCAGTTCAGTAATTATAGACCATCTTCCCGACGCGAAAACAACGCTTTACTGACAACGGGTAACGTAAAATGGATCATTCTTAGCTGTAGGTAAAATAAGAATAAGTTCAGTACAAGAAACTTCCGAAAAAAAAAAAAAAACTTTAATATTGGTGCGAGTTAATAATTACGTGTAAGAATATTTTCCGTCTACATCAACAAGACAGCTTTTGTTGTGAACATTATGTGATTGTATCTTTCCTTCGACTAAAAAACTTCGAAAAAAATTTTTTTTATTGCCATTTGAATTTGCACGTGTGTACGATACACTGTTACGGGTAAACGCTTAAACATACGTGCTTCGAGTACGCTTTGTATCGCGCTAACCGCTTGTACGGGGAGATGGTGGTTTCCGGAAATGTGTCGCTTGCAGACTGTTAATTGCTAGATTCACACGTCATCGAGTGAGTTATGCTCGGCTGCGCTGCCAAATGTCGCTCTATATGAGTAGGTCCCCACAACTGAAGATGCCGCCACATAGATAAAATGACAGAAATGTAATGTGTTTAATGAGTCGCTATCTTATTACATTTAATTGTTTTGCAGACAATCTTGTACAGACAAAAGCGGTGGAAAATGTTATTCAGACGTCAAATGTACGTGGGACTTCGCTAGACAACAGAAAAAATATCTTTGCCAATTTAAGGGCGTGGCTTTGTGTTAGAGTGAGCACCATGTATCTTATTATTACGACGGCTGTAACGTATTGGAGAGCCTTGGGGGAGGCCCATGTCCAGTAGTGGACGTCTTTCGGCTGACATGGTGATAACGTATTTAACCACCGCCCTCAGTCAGCGCACACATAGAGAACCACCATTAATTTGACATTTGAAGCGTTTTATCAAAAATACCAATATATATTTATTTATACTGATACTAGAAGAAAGATTTGTATTTTTTTGGTTTGTATGGCAAAACTCAAAAGTAGTGAACTGATTTCAAAAAATTTAATTCTACGCGGACGAAGTCGCGGTAAATAACTTTACTGACGGTCGCTTTTTATACAACTTTTTGTATGGAAAGTGACCACTTATTTTTGCACGCATTTTTACAAGCTTTTCTTTAACTTGCTATGTAGGTATTGTAGGTACTCTGTATGTTTTTGGGCTCAATCTTGCAAGTCAAAATTGACCCACTTCTAGTGATTGGATTGTTTTAATTTGGTAATGAACATGAAAGTGCAATCATCAAAAAGTACAGTCGGCATAAAAGCTTTTATTTTAAGAATGTAATTTTTATCAGAAACATATTACGGGTAATATACCTCAATAACCTTTATGAGCGCCCGATATATCGACGTTTGCATGCATGATAGCCCATAAAAGGTAATCGCTGTCTATATTCCGTAGAAAATATCTCTAGATCAATATGTTTTGAGCGTGCGCTACATACAAAACCGCTTGTTAGCGTCTCAAATTGGTAGCCAAAGTGTACAATTTTAGTTTGTATCTATTTCAATTTAGCTTTAAAATAACTCTGGAATTTGAGCGGGTCACGGGAATCTTATGGCATCTGCAGTTTATATGATAATCCGTAGGGTTCATTATGGGCCCCGGCCGCGCACAATAAGCCGCTCGCTCACGCCCGTCAATTTACACGGAAAACGAATTTCGATCGAGTTAACAAAGGGTTTTATAACCAAATCAGGTGACACGTGGCTTTGATTCAGAGGAGTAAAGGCTGCCAGGGGCCTTACCATGACGTCTTAATGCGATTCAGTTTAGGTTCGCTTGCTGTCAGATTCATACTAAAAGTGACAGCTAAAACTTGAACTGAGTCGGAATAAGGACGTCATGGTAAGGCCCCTGGTGTCAACGGTTATGATGCTGAGTTCATGAGTTGTCGTGTTCCAATTTCATACGAGTATGCCAGAAGTGGCAAGTGAAGTGGTGTGGTCTTATTACTTCAGCAGCATTAAAACGAAGTAGCCCTAAAAATACATACTAGATAGAATTATCCTGGCTAGCATGATCCTGTCAATTTCGTTATCATTATCTGAAATCAAACATACAGGGAGACACAACATTTCATTTCATATTCTATACATGATTATTACTAATTTTAACAAGTATAATGTAATTTGAAAATTAAAAGAAAAACCCACGCAGAAAAGACTCAATAGATTAAGAAACAACTCTTAATAATTTAATTTGATGGCAAAAATGCCTTACATAATTGTGTAATAGAGCTGATAGGTACCTACTCTTCAAACTGCTGGACAGATTTTTGCCTAACATACCGTCAACTTTGGTAATTTTGGGGCTACTTTGATTGTTTTGAAATTGCTATAAAATCGATATTATCCATATCCGGTGAATGTTTGGCATGTAGACGCCGCAAAGGCGATCGACGAAGACATTGATTGAAAGCAGTAAACGCAAATAAAAAATAATGGTTTTGTCATTAAAACTACTTTTTAAAGTCACCCCGTAAATCAAAGTCACCCCAGTTGACAGTAATTGCAAGCATAGCTAAGATCCACCGCAAGGAAACTGACTTTCAAATGAAAACCGCATCGAAACCCGCCTATCTATTTGAGAGCTATATACGATGCCACAGACACACAGACACTCAGGTTGCATGTTTATCGCTCTCGCCTTTGGCTCGTGCGACAAGTTCCTGCGACTTGATAATTCATTATTTCACCACCCTCGGGGTGTAATAACTTTCTATTTAACATTACTGTCTATAATTTGAAAATAATCATCTGTAATGATAATGACATAAGTAGAGTAAATTGGTTGTGTAATGGTTAACAACATTAAGGCATTGATCGCCGTGTTTGAAGTCGGCGCGTCGTGGGTTCACTGTTTTTGGGCATATTAATTTGCATGCCTAATTAAATTGATTAAATTTCTGTTATTATAAATATCCTTTTTTTTACGTCCGAATGTTAGACTTTAGTTTCTACGCGGGCTCTATGCTAATTAGTAACTTCACATTTCACTCAGTTACAATTGTGTTTTCAGCATCTCTTTCTTTAAAAAAACTGTGGATAAATACGTGCAAGCACTACGGAGCCATCGATTAATTTATATTCATTTTCACACCTTTGGTAGGTACTTATTGATATTAATATCTTTCTGAACTAGGTAGTACATAACTGTCATTTATATTATTATAAAAGAAGCTCACAATGGAGATGGTAGTTTCTCAGTATCTTAACAACGTGCTATTGTCTAGTAAATTTATAAACTAAGATGGCGTCGCTGCGCTAGTTGGAGACCATGGCGTGTCACTAAATGTCCAGACTAATAGTACTAGCGAATCGGACAAAAGGTAATCCGATGACGTATAAATAGACTAGATAAACAACCCTATGATGTACTTATTAATTATATAAATATATTTCATCGTGTTTTAAGTAATTCATAATACAAATTAGAGTTATTAGTAATCTGTTCTCGCTAGGAAAATGTCAAGGGTAGACAGTTATTTTTCACAAATCTGGATGTGGCTAGCCAAGTAGTTATTGACCCTGACTATGAAGCTAGAGGGCCCGAATTCCAATCCTGGTAGGGGGACACTTGAATGATGAATACTAGGATTTAAACCCAAGTCATGGATGTTGAGCGCATTTAATTGTATTGTATTCTTGTGTTTTTGTTTGTAACGAATAAACTCAAAAACTACTTCTAAAGGTATTTACAGGGCTGAAATTGCCAGAGCCAGCCAGAATGATTGAAGTAAGTAAAATACAAACTGCTCCAAGTTTGTCAGCAGCACAATGTCAATAGGTTCTTAAAATGCAAAGTCAGGCTTTCGCACTTAAGCGAGCTAGAAGGGGAAACTAACTTGTCAATATATAAATAACAATGACTACAGATATGTACCTACCTATTTAATTAAGCTATTGGGCCTTAAATTCATTTAAGTTTTCTTAGTAAGTAATAGCTAATATAATTTTATAAGTACCTAGATATCAAAACTTACAAGCATTTCAGGGCTTCTTCAAAAACCAGCTACTTACCTAAGTGTCATTAGTTTTAGTTTGGCGACATCTTTTGCGCTTTGATGCCGTTTGACAGTGGATCACATGGATGTCATATCTACATTGCTGTTATCACAAAGTGATCGTTAAAAAAGTAACGTTACAATAGATGACATCCAAAGCTCAACGGGTAAGGTAACAAAGTCCTGCTCGATGCAAAAATGTACGAGTAGGCAGGTGTTCATTTGTTATTATGCAAAAATCTAATATTTTATTCGGGTTTCGGCTATCCCTCGTCTTTTGTTTCGCGTCAGATCACCCCCGTCCGTTCGTTAAACACATTGGGACAGATTGGATATCCGTAGCTGTTTTAGTCGGCAAAGTAATTGAATATTGACGCATATACAACGCAAAGGTTAAAAGTCCGCCTAAAACCATTCCACGTCAGTCTTTGTTGTCTGTGTGAATGTTTTGGCCCCGCTTTATGAAATTGAAAAATTGCTTGTGAATTTTTTATAGCGTGTCCGAAGAGTAAAATTAATCGAGAGCGATAAGTCAAATATTGCCGCTTTTTTATCGACAGGCGTGAGGCTTAAAAGCGGTGGAGCCTAATAATAATAAAACGCTATAATATCGTTCAGTGGGCTGCGGTTATGAAGAGAAGGATACGTAATCTCCTTATCGAGCGAAGGCCAGTCGCGGCGACGCACACGGCGCTCCATCTGTCATCGCCGCCGCGCGTTCTCGCCGCCATAACACAAAGCTCATTTTATCCGTCATCCCGATGTGATATTGAGATAGAATACCTATAATTTTCACAAATAAATGTAAGTACACAACTTTGCGACACCTAAATCCTACCTACAAGGTACGTACGATTTGAATGTTCACCACTTTCATTGATTGGGTTTACTTGAAGCTTGATATGGTTTAAATAAATATCTCATCAAAAACATAAATGTGAAATGATAGCCAAGTTCAATATTAAAAATATGCATTGACTTCGCTGACAAAAGAATTTATATCAATAATTTTCAGTTATCATGTTCTTTCCTTTTTTTGTCTAATAATCGCCTGATCGAGTCTATCATATGAAGTTTCAGAGTCATCTTGAATTGGGTTAGGTTTTGGATATTTGTAAGTCTGTGAGGCAGTCCAATAATGCCGATTTTAAACGTTAATACCTTTGTATTAATATATTAAGTTAGGCTTTAAAACAGTCATAAGTCATGAGTCATTCATTTATTTTCAGAAAATAGTGTACAATAAGATGGCAAGCAGGAACAACAATGACACAACTATTTCACTACACAGTAGTATGCAAATTATTTTAAACAAGCACTACATAACAATAACTTGCCTATGCTTATTCAGCTTTCAGAGTTTTATAAGTATATACACCTGATAGGCTACCTAATAGATGCCAAATATCAAGTTTCCAGTTCGACTTTTCCAACTCAATATTTTACTACTATAAGTCAGTAAGTCAGTTATAAAATCGCCGGCTTTTGAATATTAATATATCATTACAGCTACATTTAGCTACATTTTTTTTAGGCATTTTAGGCGAGCTTAAGAGCCAAATGTGACAAATTTCATGCAGCGTCGCCAGTTCCTTTTACTTTGAACTTGGCTGACACGCTCGCGCGTGTCTAGATGCAGGTTTAATTTGACGTTGGCGTTGAAAAAAAAAAACCATTGTAGTTAATTACAATCTGAAATACCTTGAAAGAAAAATAACTCCTTTTAAATTTGAATTTTCAAACAAAAGTGGCTCAGAGAAGCCTTTTAACTTAGAGGTTCATTATTTGCAAACTTTCCTATCACCATATTCTTCCTTCTCTTGCTCAATTGATTTTAAAGATTCTTTCGGTGTCTCTCGGTCCCTGTTTTTTCCAAAGAAGTTAAATTGGTAGAATATTAAAACATTTCAGATAACATTAAACGTAGCCTAAATTAAAGGTTTCAGGAATATTATAAATTAAGATGACATTTCATTGAACATTTTTTGGTTTACTAAATGTTTCGCAAAAAAACAATTCCCAAATGATTCATTTCCCAATACAAACATATGGGTAATTTATTTTCTGATGCTGTAATTGATTCAGGATTTTTATAATAGCCTAGATTATAATCCTTTATAAATTATCGGTGAATGGGTGCGTTGCGAGGGGAAGGCCTAGACGGACGCTCCGTGACCAAATTGAGGACGTTTTGAAAAAAGGTAAGGTCAAGAGTACCTGAAACTGACAAGCATGTGTGATAAGATTGATGAATGTGAGTGAAGCGAAAGAGGTAGGTATGTCAGGATCGTAGCAAGTGGAACAAAGTAGTCTCTGCCTACCTCTCTGGGAAAGAGGCGTAACCGTAACGGTGTGTATGTATGTATGTATGTATGTTTTTATTAAACATAACCTAACCTATATTGTTCTACAGGATAGTTCTGAAATAAATCCTGAATAGTTTACGGTTTCAGAAAAAAAAACCTTTGCTCATTTGGGAATTAACTTTTATATGCGAAACAGAAGGACACCAAATTAACAGGAGCTTAAAATTTCGTATAATTCAGCATGAAATGGCTTGCCTGTTAATTTTAGTACATTGGATGATACGATGGATTTGTACGATGTCAACGATGCCTAAAGTGCTCCGCGCTCGTCTAGCTAGTGGCAACCGCCACTTGACCGACCGTCTCCCTGGCCTGACAGTTACTGTGGCCGGTCAAGCTCTGCTTTCAATTCCTCGTTAGATATCGGGGTTGCAAATGATTTCAGCCAGCTCTAGCTGTGTAGCTAGCGAGGATTAATCAGTTTATGTTAAATACAATTGGAAATTTCTTTACCTTTTTTATTGATCAACTTTGTTTAGTATTAACTAATTAAGTAAGTAACCTGCTGTCTAAAATGCATTTAGTTCGGCTTAGTCGTTAAAAATGCAAGCCGTAAACAGTGTAAACACAAACCTTATTATCGATTGGATATTACATGCGATATGCCTAACAATTTGTAACTTGTCTTCTGTTAGGACATTAGTGGCGAAGCATGTTTGTGGTGGCTTGCGTGTTTAACGGTGGGGTTGTACGTCATTATTTTGTGCGGTAACATTCATGTGTCTAAAACGTTTTTATTGTTTTTTTTTCAGTTTTTTTTATTCAGTGTTTTTGCAATTGATCAACTTTGTTTAGTCTTTAATACAACAGCCACAAGTAACCTACTGTCTAAAATGCATTTAGTTCGGCTTAGTAGTTAAAAATGCAAACCGTAAACAGTGTAAATACAAACCTTGTTATCGATTGGATATTAAATGCTATAGGTATGCCTAACAATTTGTGACTTGTCTTCAGTTAAGGCATTAGTTGCGAAGCATGTTTTTGCTGGCTTGCATGTTTCGGTGGGGTTGCACGTCATTATTTTGTGCGGTAACATTCATGCGTTATTGTTTTTTTCAGTACATTAGCTATGTCATTTTAACATTGAAGTAGGTATTCTTTCTTGACTAATACATACTTACACATACATATCGTCACGCCTCTTTCCCACAGTGGTAGGCAGAGACTACTTTGTTCCACTTGCTACGATCCTGACATACCTCTTTCGCTTCATCCACATTCATCAATCTCTTCATACATGCTCTTCTGTTTCGGGTACTCTTGACCCGGCCTTTGACTAATAATAATAATTTAATACAATTAAGGTACCAATATCGGCAAGATTGTTGAAATATAAAATTGCGATGCTAAAATACTCAATTCGGATAATCCTTTCGATAATTGAATGAAATAACATCCCGAGCTTAGGCTACGGCGTTACATTTATGTTAATACAACCTACAGCCCTCCACTAATTTACCGCTTTAATAAAAAAGCCAGCTGCAGTCATCGATCATCTCTCTCTCATATTTCATGTCGTACAAAAGAAAACAAGCGATCACATCGCTCCTTACCACAAACAAGAAAGAAAATATCAAATAGCTACATATTGTTTTTGTCACATTTCGCGGCGACGTTCATACTTTTTGCCGTTTTACATTGCCGAAGTGCTGTGAATTATTTGTAGATCGGCACAGGTACGAGGGGATACATCCTACATGCACGAATGAGCGCGAGCGTTACAATCAGATTGACTTTAAATCGTAACGTTAAATAACTGCGTCGTGCTTCCGCCGTATTCTCCCTAATCAGAGTAATTTGGGACTCCACCTTTGATGTCTGATATTCCAAATTGAAGTATGTAAATTCACGTGTTTCTAGCTTATTAGCTCAGCTCAGCCCGGCTGGCGTGTGATTCGTGTTTATCGCCCAGCTGGACATTTAAGTAGTAATAAAACACGATCGTGTAGCTACGCTTCGTTACAACCGCTTCTATTATTTTGACGGGCATATCATAACATATTACATTACTATCGCGAATTTAATTGGTAAGTATTATTCAAAATGTTCCACATGTGGTTGCCTTTACTTGTTTATACTAATAGATCAATACGCTCTTGTCAGTCTGGAGAAAATGAGACTAGTTAGGTACCTACATATTTAATTATCACCGAAAAAAACGAAGCTTTAAGGGATTGTCCACAATTTTAATCAATTAATAATAATTAATTTATGGCTGAAACCTATTTGCGACATGTACGAGCAATTGATACTTTAGATAATTCAGTCGGCACATAAGCCGCTGTAATTATTTGTAATTGCTCTTCTAATGATAGAAACGCGAATGGGGCGTTATTTTTGACGAGAGGCTTTAACGAAATCCCTTGTAATGTCGCGCTTTTGCTTTAGCTAGCGGGCATATTTAATTCAAATTGTTAGCGCTTTATTTTCCGCGTAGGGACATGTTTTTTCGGCAAACGTTTTCTGAATGCAAGGCTTAAAATTTGACTTGTTGCTTTCATGGTATCGTCGCCGTTAATTAAGAGTATACTGCTGTCAGCAAAAATGTCTTTCGCCGACGCCTTGCCGTACGAACTGGGAACGTGTTCCAATCATCCCGCTAAAGCAGTAATTATCATTTCATTTGTCTAATTCTTATTAATAGTTACTAAAAAAAAATACTGTCCTTCCTATCCTGAAGCCGTTCCGACAATATTAGGTATTGAAAGCCTTTAGCATCGCTAGTTTTAAAAGATAAGTACTAAATAAGGACTTTAGTCTAGCAATAATCATTAACTAAGTGCGTGCTTACATTAAATACGTATCTTAAAACATAAATGACTACAAGCAGTGTTAGGTC
Source organism: Pandemis heparana (assembly GCA_963854515.1). Classification (NCBI taxonomy): domain Eukaryota; kingdom Metazoa; phylum Arthropoda; class Insecta; order Lepidoptera; family Tortricidae; genus Pandemis; species Pandemis heparana. The sequence continues at coordinate 11,220,866 of OY978006.1, forward strand.
CATGTACCTGAGCTACTGAAAAGGTTCCTCCATTATCGCCACCGCTTCCGTACAAAAATGTAGAGAGGATATTTTTGAAAATACTTAGATCGACTTCTGATGTCGAGGGTTGCCAGACGCATTCGAGATATTAAAACGAGCACGTACGCTGGAGAACATTTTACGGAAAAAAGTACTCGTGTGGCAACTCATACTTTCACGTCAAAATATCTTTACAGCGACTAAGTGAAACCTTAAAAATAATACAGCTGCTGCATACTAAGTTGTGGGTGCTACGCAAAAATGAATTATATTAAGTATACGTTTATTTTAGCATATTTCACTTATTAGAGGTACTAATGTTATCTTGCACGTCCGTGTCGTTAACCTGACTGGCTTTAGCCGGCGTTAACCGGATTGGATTAGTGCGGTTTAAATCTGCGGCGTATTTTGCCTTGACGCAAAACTTACTATTGTCTCGACAGGCAATCTATCAATACAGTGACTTTCCACATTAGCGAAGCCTCCAGCTTATGCAGGATTAGTTAATAAACAAAGCTTTCTATTATATAGAAACTCTTTTCTAACTAGAAGATTTCTAAGTACTTAACTCCGAACCATTGTAAAGTCAATAACATATTACATAATATTGTGAAAGTTTTCAAATTCAAATCACTTTTCTGAGGTACCATAATTTTGACGGTAGTTATTAATTTACAAGGAACTTTTTGGCAGATCAGTTTTAACAGGAACAGCCTTCCCTGGTTCTCACTTTGGTAGTACAACGGCCGCTTAGTAAAAGCGATAAGCTCGTTTATAGGCAGTCATTTGACAATCACCAACAACAACTCTTCCTTTATTTTCACGTTAACGACAATGGAAAGGTTACATTGGTCTGCTACTGCAATAAAAATCGTACAGTTGAAATTGTAAGGTAATTATTAAGCGGATATTGTGAGCACAATATGGTCGAGATTGCTGGCGACGCTCGCTCGTTTATTGTGCTATTCGCGTAACAGCGCTAATTAGCAGAGGCGAAGGACCGAGCGAACGTCTCCCTCGCCTTGTAATGTACCAAGCCCGACCATGGTGTAGCATTGCAAGTACATGACACTAACATGAGAGCACCTAACAGGCCTAACTGTCGTGTAATTTCCTAATAGCTCATTAGGGAAGTGATCGATGCGCTCGGGAGCAATCACAACTTGACCCATACACTCGCAGTCATTACACAGATTAGCCGAAGACACCTGACTCCGTGTCATTACACGAATGAACGTATCAAGTCATGATCTTTCAACATGAAACTACCGTGAGACTCAAACATAATTACAAAAAACCAGATAACTCACGTATAAAAAGCCGAAAGAATGTTCCGACAATTGTTTCGGACTATTCCGTAGTCCTTCATCAGAGAGCGCTCGCCCCGGCGGCAGCGAAACGAACACTGCGCGCCAACGCTCTGCTCGCGCGGCCACTCGGCGCAGCTGACATTGGCCCACAACTACCCTCATTTTTATCGTGATTTTTATTATAGTCCAGGCTTTTTATAGGTGAGTTATCCGGTTTGTTGTAATCAAGTAATGATGGTCTTTCAAGCGCATCGATTACTTCACACGAAAGTTTTTTTCTGAGAATTACACTTCGGTTTCATTTAACGCGTGACTTAAGGGCCTTATTTTCCGTTTATTTAATTAAATTCCTTTGTCTACCGACTATGTACTAGCTGAAAATACATACCTACAGATAGCCAGATCGTTCTACAGTTGTTTCGAAATTCCGGCTAACGCAATGGTCGAAGTAATTTGAATGAAAGGATGGACAAACCTAATTTATTGCACTATACGTTGATGACAATGACGATGCCTAACTACAAAGTGGGTAATGATGCATCATTAACTGCCAACAATCGTAATGCTGGGTTGTGGTCGCTGATAATAATTCCTACTTTGATGAGCCCTCTATGACTATGACGTGTAATCGAGGGCGAGTTGATAAATTATTCAGCCAAAAATTGCAAGCATTAATCAGACTTAGTAGTCTTGATCTTGAGTATTTGGATACATAACAGCAAAGTTTCTCTATTGTTGTATAAAGAATAATGAAAAAGTCTAAATGAGAACAAACGTATTTATTCATGAAGTTAGCTAAAATTAAAAAGTAGGTACCTACGGGAAGCTTAAATGTTTAATAATTTCAAAAACAAACATATTTAAAAGTACACATCGCTACGCCAGCAACATATGTATCCAATATAGGTAGACAAACTTAAAACAAAAAGTAAGTAAGTATCAGTTACGCAGTATTCAGGCAGTACCGCTCCAGTACGGGTGATATCTATAGTTGTCCGGTTTTTCTGACAAAAATACACCATACCTATGTCTATGTAATAGGAAGTATAGTACGTAAGTAAGCCAAAACATGAGGAGTATTGAGGGGTGACATGGCTTACAGGTCCCCGTGGGTAAAGGGTTATTCGTACACCACCATGGTATAACAAAATAATGACAGGTTGCACCCCCACTGAGTCCCCACTATCGACAAGGGAAGAGCGGCGCCGACGGGCGCTGAATTATTAAATGCAATAGGTTTGTCCAATAGAACCATTGCGACTAATGCAATTGGGACATAAGTTGATACTTAGGTAGTTTATAATAATAAAATTAATGAAAAAAAAGACTTACGGAAACTAGTTGGAATTCTAGTTAGGACTTTTGTCCTAGTATGCACTTACGTTGCCGTCCATCTTACATAATGTACCTATAATAAACTATAGTAATGTGTACTTAATTATAATGTATTGTGACCACTAGAATAATTTGTCTTCTACAGACATACAAACAAACACTGCCAGTTAAATAAGTCAGACTAACCCCACTGTGCGTAAGTCAGTCACTGGCTACAATAACTCGAAGTTTGTGCTTAACCGTAGCCACACAATTTCGAAGCGATTATTCCTGTGTCACGAAGTTTAGATAGGATGTTGGTAGCTCGTTATAAACTCTACAATGAGCGCAACTCTTGACGATGGCGTCACGTCAAATATAAAGTCAACTTAACTATGTAATTCGCGACGTTTGCTAAATTTAATATTTTTATGCCCCCGTCCTGTCCAATTTTTACCATGGTATGTATGTTACCACCCCAAAAAAATTGTGATAGAATTAAATTGTCACCAAAACATATGTACCAAACAAGTAAACTGACCACTGAAAGTGGTAAAACAAAATAAATATACAATACATCAAATAGCAACAACAAATATACGAAGTGAAGCCAAATAAGAGTTAGAGAAAATACACAAAAACCCCCGCGGCGAATATTGAAAATCGCATTTAGGAAAATCCGCTGAAGAAAAAAAGTTCACCTCATATACCTACCTAAGTAATAGGTTTGCTAGTCACATTATTTAATACAAGTAATACTTACAACTGCGTATTACTGCTGCCAACGGCCAACGCGGCGCCACAACACCTTGTTCATTCCCGCTGCAATATCCAGAAGCGACATTACTCATAAGTCTAGAATTGTTGTAAAATTGTCGCAGAAAAAAATCCCTCACGAATTAACTAGTTATGAATTAGACATTACTCGTAAGTAGAATTATTGTGAAATTGACATAGAAAAAGCCCTCATGAATTAACTTGTTATGCTGGGATTTCGCCTGTACGCTGACATTTGTTAGCCTGTAGCAATTTAATTATACCTAGTCAGCTAAAACAACGTAGGTAAACGGCAAACGTTTTATGCGATGCATGAAACGATTAGCGGCCATACGATTGATACTTAATAATTCAACGGACGATTTTATTAAACACCGGTTAAAATCATTTGACATTTCTGCGTATAACGTTCAGTAATGTAGAAGAAATAAATGCTGTTTTAACTACGTCCTAATGGCATTTATAGTTAATTTAATGTTAACGTTATTGAACGTGTTGATTAGGTTTTATGAGAAAATAATCAAAGATAGTGCATGACTTGGTCCCAACATGAATTTCGTATAGCCATATAATTTTACGAGTCAATCCCAACGCTGTCATATTCCGGCGCTCCATGAAAGCCGATTGCTACTAAATAGGGAGCTGGTATAGTATAAAAGTCTATACATGGGTATATTGAATTAAGTAAGTAAGTAAGTAAGTAATGCTTTATTGTACAAATATAAAGAAACAGATACAATTCACAAAATAATACAAAAGCCTTTCTTTACCTTATTAAAAAGGAAAAAAATAACAACAGGATGTATTCCAACCCAGATTAATAAAGGTTAGCCACACTTTTTTCACCCATATAGAGTCCGAAGTACGTGACGAGATCACGGGAGGTTTATGCTCTAGAATATAAACCAAATCTTTATGAAGTCAATTTCATGCCACAGCGCGCACAAGCATCAAATATAATAACAGGCCAGCTGGAACAATACTTAAACCATGGAAGAAAAGGAACAAATTCCTTTTTTTATATATATATAAAAGGGGGAAAACGAGCAGACGGGTCACCTGATGGAAAGTAATCACCATCGCCCATGGACACCTGCAAGACTTGGGGAATCACAGGTGCGTTGCCGACCCATTCAAGAACAGGAAGGCTCGCTTTTTAAAGATCCCTAAATTGTACCGCTCAGGGAATGTTGCAGCAGGAAGTTGGTTCCAGATCTTCGTCGTACGAGGAAGGACATTGCGTTTAAAACGCACGGTACTTGACTGCCAACCATCAAGATGTTGAGGATAGAAGGACAGACGGTTCTGCGAAGTGCGGTAGTGGAATTTAGCCGCAGGCAACAATCCGAAATGTTCATCGGAGCACTCCCCATGATATATTCGGTACAATATGCAGAGGGATGCTACTCCCTCCGCACAGCCAGAGAATCGAGCCGACTAGAGAGTGCCTGGTTATCGACAAATCGAGCAGCTCTACGTTAAATGCAGTCAAATGGAAGGATTTGGTACTTGGGTGCCCCAGCCTAGAGATGAGAACAGTACTCCATTATGCGGCCTAAACTGCGCCTTATAGAGTTGTAGGCGATGGGCTGGCGAGAAGTACTGTCCCGCTCTATTGAGCACCCCCAATTTTTTAGAAGCTAATTTAGCTTTGCCTTCCAAATGACCACGGAACTGAACATCACTCGAAATGTCGACACCCAGGACCCCGATAGACAACTTGGCATCAAGACAAGTACCCTCAAAACAAGGCGAAACAATAAAGGGATCCTTTTTAGTGGAGAACGCGCATACTTGTGTCTTTTGGGGATTAAACTGAACCAGGTTGAGTCTACCCCAATCCGAGACATGCTTCAGCATGATCTCGATTTGAGACACAAGTATGTTCCGGCTTTCAGTAAGTGCTCCCTGGGAATGTTAGCGCTACCGGTATAAAGCGCATCCCCAGTACTGTCATCTGCATAGCAATGAATATTGGTGTCACCCAACATGTCATTGATATGCAGAAGAAATAGCGTGGGGGACAGCACACAACCTTGTTTGTTCCTTGTTTGTTTTGTTGTTTTGTTTCCTAACATAGAATAGATCTTTTAAACAAAGAAGATGATGTGATTGGAAACGATGTGTGTGGAATATAGTTTCTTAAAAATAGGTATAAACTGGCCTGGTGCGAATTTTATTTAAAATGCACACCTTTAAACTTAAATCCATAAAGATGTTTAAGGTATAGTAATGATAAGAAAAATATCTATACCTTACTACATGATAACCACAAATCTTCTGACTTTGGATCACGTTTCTGCCACGTCAGTGGTGGAATGTTATTGTCGGTGAGGGAGGGATTCTCGTAATGCTATCCATAATGTATTTACAATCGATTACGTGTTCGGCATTAAAGTTAAAAAGTAGCCTAAAATAGTAAAAAATCTCTATTGAAGCGAACTAAAAACCTGGAGTAGGTAAAGAACTAGGTAAGCCCCGCATTTCACTGAAGGTAATCCAATACATCAGAGATACAGCTAGCTCCATGAAAGGTCTTCTCGTCACCGCGGTACCTAAATGTCATATTTTTCATACAAAGTTTGGTATACTTATTAATCTTTTTTTTTAAATACCGTCATCCGATTCAAAAACCCTTAACTTTTCGACGCGTACGTTGTTCCTATAGCAAATAGGTATTTTGTAGTTAAATTACAAGTCTATATTTAAGTACTTAATTTATATCATATGTAAATAGGTGACTACATATCCATACATCGAATAAATAAAATTTCCATTATAGCTACATACTAATACATGCCGCAACTGCCTAGGTATATTAAGCTGTAGGCCTGAAGGGTACAAAGTAATCCATACAACGCTACATAACATTATCAAACCCGTTTACGATAGGACTAGGTGCGATCCTGAAATAACCTAGAAGGGGCTAGTCTGATTATAGCTCCTTGAAGACAACTAAATCCCACGCACAACGATTGTATTCACCCGTGTATTGGAGTGGGAGTTAAAAAATCAATGAAAAAGATTGCACCTCCTACTCTCTGAATTTTTTTGGGCGAATGAACTTCAGATAAAAGCTTTAGTGTTAAACTAGTGGTTTTCCATTGCTTTATCTTTTTTTATCTTATCCATATTTGCGTAAACTGTAGACTAAATAAAGATCATTATACTGTCAGTGCTTGATATTTACAGGTACACAAAAAAAAAACTCGAAAATCTATTTAAATCTGCATCCACACGAGGTTTAATAAACAGTAGAGTCGTGGGTTGATTTTTTTGAGCCGTAGCTACGTGAAAAAATACCAGAATCTGCTACTGACTTTACAATATTCTTGTATTCAAAACAATGTAGAAACATTTCTACGGTATCAAATCTTAGGCAACCCTTCAAAAAGTTTTCGACATCTTTAAATATGGACGTACGTCTGTTTTTTTGCTTTTGTAAGTTTTGAAAAACATTTTTTAATTTAATTATGTAATTGATTTCCTAAGAAACTTATCTATAATTTTTGAACTCGATTTGTGTTGTGTTGTGTAGTGAGTGTGAAAGAATGTTAAATACTCACTTAATATTTTAGTACTTTGTCTTTGGATTTTCGATTAAGTATACGCGATTTGAACTGATTCTAATTATAAACAGTCACCTCTCTAGTTTTAATGACCATAGAACGTAACCTAGTAGCGTCTCGTATATATTGACATTTATTGATAATTTGTATCTGAAAATTATGTAGGTAGAGTCTGTCTAACGAAACCTGAACCTGTAAAAACGCGGCAATTTCAAAAAATCATGGCAGGGTAGCACAGGATCACTCACACATCTGCAATTTTCTCAGAGGAATGTCAATTTGACATACAACATGACACCTCAGATAGACACACTTAGAGACAAAATGTTGCCAGTCAAATAACTAGTGGGTTCAGCTTTTGTTAGACAGACTCTAAACGAAAAAAAATCGTCATGGTTCTTTTTAAAACGCTTTTAATATGGGTGTAGTACCAAGTATTAAATTATTTATAAATAAATAAAATAAAATATAAAAATAAAATATTAGTTTATTTACTAAAAAGTTTCACAGAATTAAACATGTTACCTATGACCTTCACACTAGGCTGAGCCTGTCTCGTGAGGTCCATTCGTTACAGTTACTTGTTAACATTGATGGTCCAACACTGTTCCCATGCAAGATGGCGACTACATAGGTGAATAAAACTAGGATTCCTAAATGTGGGATGGCCGTTCCAGTAATAAAAAAATAAAAACATAAAATAGGCGAATATACTTAAACTAATAAATGACAAATAGGCCAGTGAAATCCCACACAAGTACAATTACAGAACTGCTACTGGACATTGCAATTTCACATAGTGAGCGAGCTCATGTGTAATTGAGTGAGTACGTGAGTATACGTGTGTGCGTGTATAGTGTTTAAGGGTAGGATGAGTTAATATAAGCATATGAAGTCAACATTGCTTGGAAACCTTTAGTACTTTTTCAGCTTCATCATAGTTAAGCGTCAGCATCCAGCCTAACACTCTTCCCTTGGCCTCGGAAACCGAGCAGCGCCCAAGATCACACACTCTACTTACCTTATTATATGTGTGTGGGTAAAGAAAATCAGGGAATCTTTTTGCAAAAGCAGTTCTCGTGCGAGGAGTTGGCAGCTTAAAAACTCGTTTTTTTAGCATGTCCCCGTAGTCCTTATGGTTAATCACCTTTCGATGCATCAAAGCCACTATCCTCGCTATTGCCAGCTTGCGCACGCTAAGTACACCTATATCCCTGTAGACAGCCGCAGTAGGATAAAGTCTTGGCTTCCTCAAAATCACCTTTAGGATGTACCTTTGAGCTCTCTCCAAGGCCATTAAGATCGAACTACTGGCACCTCCCCATATGGTTATGCAATATGTCAGTATCGACTGACATAAGGCAATGTACACCACTTTGAGAACACAGATGTCCGCAGAATTTCTAAGTAGTTTCATAATGTATACCATTTTGCGAACCCGTGCCGACAGCGCTTCTATATGTTTCCCGAAGTTAAGTTTTTCGTCAAGGGTGATGCCCAGATATTTTATACTAGCAGCGCGGTCAATAATGCTGCAATTGCATGGAGTAAGCAGAGCGCCATCCGTCACTACCCTGAGGCCACAACATGGAGAATGAAGTTTGATCACCGGTTGAACTGTAGGTGTTGAGGTAATCGTTTTGTGGAAACACATGAACTTGGTTTTTGATGCGTTTAGAGTTAGAAGGTATATGTAACCAAACTTTGTATTTTTACATTCCATGGGTCTGTCAGCCATATCTTCCTTGTTGAAACAAACCGTAAGTATTGAGAAAATTTAAACTTCATAGAAAAATCCACTAGAATGTTATTTTAACTTTGTAATCGATAGTGTAGTAGGTACTAGTAGTAAAAATTAAATATAAATTATGAGAAACCCCTTTGCGAACCATCAAAAGCAAACGTACTGCACAATTAAAGGAGAATATCCGGTTTAAAATTGAAAGGAACCTTTCAGGTAGGAATAAAGAATGGACATTTCAAATATTCGAAACGTGATCGTTGAAAAGCATTGGTTTTTAGGGGTACATTAAAAGAATTGGATGCGCGGTGAGCGTGAATCGTATATTCAGCTCGAACGCGTGGGAAGAGTCGGCATACGGCATACGTGCACCAGGCTTCCTGCATCGCGGGATTATGTTTTGCCAAAACGGTTAATCATCTTATAGATAGATACAAATCTGAAATGGGTTCTAAAACAAAATGTTTACATACCTCTACCTAAGTATGTAAGTAACTAGATATTCCACGTATAACATTTTCAGAGGAGTTATCGTTTCACTTAATTGATATCGTATTGAAAACGATTAGGTAAGAAAAACCGAATTTTCTGGAAAATAATAAAATGATCCATATAGATATGGTCATAAGTAGCGTAGCTATGTGAAATAAAAATTAAGCGAGCCGAACATTCGCGAACATCACAAGGATGCAATACGTACTACAAAAGGCTTTTTTCAGTGTGTTAGATGTTACGCTTTACATGTTGTACAGTCACCAGCATAAATAAGTGATCATTTTTGTACCTTGTCGCTTTCAGTCGTTACATGATTTCGTATGGCTTTTCAAACATGACTTTAATGTGACAAGGAACAAAAGTGATCACTTATTTATGCTGGTGACTGTACCTATATAATGGAATTTCCATACCGTGATCAAATATATTTTCACTTAGTACCGTGCCTCTATGACTGTGACAAAACGTTAGTGTTCTCATAAATATTGGACTTCATAAATGACGCAATGGCTGGACTTTGACCCGTCTGCGTCAGACTATGATCGGCCAGACTGCACCGCGCCGTGTGGGACGCTATAACCTGTGATGGTTCGGAGTATCGATCCCTGCTCCCCGCACGGCAACGCTTCATCCAAATTTAAAGCTTCTGAAAACGACACCCGATCGCTATGTCTACATTCTAGTCAAAATACTTGTGATAGCTTAAAATATAGGTGTGTTATCTAGCTGTGTGTATCTGCCTGTATAACCCCTGGATTCATATTATTTTAATTAATGGAGGACGCATTTTGGGCTTGATCTTAGCTATCTTTAAAACTAGTTCACAAACCGAGACCTTTTAATGCCGATGTGAGGTAAAATTTGCAAGGATGTAAGTATTTTTACTTATTAATGGATAAGTTAAACAAAATAAGCCTGAAAATAAAAAATAAATAAATAATAAAAAGCCTGAAAATAAATAATAGCCTGGTTAAATAATTACCTGGGATACTGACAAACTTTTACTTTAGAAGTCAACGCCCTTAGTTGCGATTCAATAAAACATCTAAGTTGTTTAAGTAAAAATAAAGCTGCAACGAATTTCATAACGATTTCATCAAGCTGAGATACTAATCCACAAAAGAAAAATACGAGGTTGTATTTTTAATTAACCAAGTAAGTATGTAAGCTTTCATTTGTACTCTGTGGTTTTCATGAAATGGCTGGAAAATCGTACCTAGTCCACGAGTTACACATTGTTAGTTAAAAACTTTTAGCCATTGGCTCGGAGCAGGCTTACAATCGCAAACAACAGGGCACTGCGGTCAATGATCCTTCATTTGGGAAATAGGATAGTGAATACCTATCAATTCACTAGCGTTAATAATATGTATGGAACTGTCAAGCTTTAAACCAGATTTAGCGACCTAATCGACGTTTAATTAACAAACTCTTTTTTCAGCAAGACCGCTTTAGTTGCTTTTAAATGCCTAAATAAATGGCTAGTCAATTGATTGAGTGTGATTCAGTTGCCAAATTTACAGAGATGTACAAAATGGTTTTAAAAAAGCATTTAAATACAAAATGCAAAATACTTTTCAGATTTACTATTTCAAATGCAAAATACCAAATAGTTTTGCGTTTTGTATTTCAAATGCTAAATGCAAAATAGGTATTTTCAAAATACTTTTTCAAAATAAAATACCTTTTGACCAAATCGAATGATATTTTTATTTATTTTAGGTATTTATCATGAGAAATAGAATAGAGATACAATGCCGAGCCAAATGGCACCGTATGCATGACATTTTGGTCATATTTATCAGTACGCGTACCTATCAATAAATTCTGTTATGTTATTAATAATAATAATCAGCAGGCGCCTCTATCTGTCAAATTCGGCAAAACAAGCGTCATTCGTTCATTTCGTTTTGTTTGACTTGTAATGTTGGCTAAACTTAATCACAAAGTATTTTGCATTTTGAAATGAATATTAAAAATGCAAAATACATCTCAAAAGGTATTTCAAATAAAATACAAAATGCTTTTTACTAAAAGGCATTTAAATGCAAAATACAAAATGGGTATTTTGCATTTTGTATTTGCATTTTAAATAGAAGTATTTCAAATAAATCGCATCTCTGCAAATTTAATAGGTTAGGTAGCGTCACAATTCGCTGTTGCCATTCAAAATCAATGGGGGAATCGTGTTTTGGCAGCCACAGATTGGTGATGTCAAGTCACTTCGAGACTTTTATCGAAATCGTCATTGTTACTGGACTTACTTATTATGATTTTATGTCGTTACGGGCTGATTTGCAGCCGTTACAGGTTATGTAATATGAAATTTACTCATCTGGGACTGTTCCTCATTGACAAAAAGAGCCACAGCGCAGGGTAAGCAGGCCGTTCGAAATTTCATGTACTTAAGTGAATCAGATTCCTGGATACTTTTGAAAATTTTGATCATAAACAGGAACGTACAAAACAGAGAGACAGTGCCAGTATATTTTAATGCAGGTTGTGAGCTTAGTTTTCAACGATGCATTCTTAATTATTACGTACATATGCCGAATATGTGCAACTATAGGTACACCTACACACTTCAAAATATTATATAATTATTTTAAGAGTCTTTGGGAGTTTTTGTCAGTTGCTAGAGCCCTAAAGGGCCTAATTATTTGGCGCATGTGATGAAAGACGGGCATAAAAGTGTTCCGGTACGTTATTTTTCTTTTTCAGGCACTGAACCTCAAAAAACAGAATAAATTGTACATTTGCATGTCAGACATTTCATAAATAAAAAAATAATTAACTCGGTCCGCCAGTCTTCTTCCTGAATACAATTACTTCCACTCGACCAGTGAAAAATGTTGCCTTAATTTCCAGTTGAGCGCCATTAACGTCCACGTTTTTTGTTGATATAAATTTCATCGCAATGTTAATGTTAGGTACGAAGTCTAGAATATAATTTTTTCGGAAGCGAATTAATATGGAGGACAGGACAAGCGTGCACTTTGTTTGAGGCAGAGCAAAGGAGACACGTGCAGAATCGACCAATCATATCTCCTTGAAATCTTTACCTCGCCCGGTCCCCTTTAAAATGTGATAATGTGATTGGTCCATTGTGCAAGTGGCCGTTCCTCAATGGAAGACCACGCTTAGGCTTTATGGAAATAAACCCCTGATCTGACAACTCTGATAGATTGCCGGTCTACTTGCCGTTCTATATATTATGTATACTGCAGACATTTGGATTGATAAATTTAACGAATTACTTTGAATTTTTCACAGTCTTCTTGTTAATGTCGTATCAAAGTTTATATACCAAAATGAATTGTGGAGGTAAGTATACGAACAAATTAAATCTCACTTAGGAACATTTTATGAATTTGCATAATCCTCACAGTTTTGTGTGAGCGAGATAGAAAGCGAAAGAAGATGGCTTCATGTCGACAGGTAATAAGGAGATCGGCTACTTATTTACCCATGACTTTTTGGTATATTTATTTAGTCCTCAAAAAAGCGTTAGAAATGGAAGTACCTTCCCAATAAACTTCAAAAACGATTTAATAAATTACTGACCCCATACTCATAGATCTACCTACAATCGACAGGCTCATTGTGGCCCAATATTTCGTCTACCTACATACATAAATTCGCAAGTAATTAAATCATCATGGACTACCGAAAACACTGGGCTCTATTTATTCAGCGCGGGTTCTTAATAAGCAATATCATATCGTTGCGAGTACTGCGCGCTCGTATTAAGTATGTCTTATTGCACATAAATTGCCATACAATACACCACCGCAACCTCAATTAAATACATTTCATCGACTGAAAACGATTACCGTTTATCACAAAACGTTATTAAAATCCCGATCGAGTTCATTGAAGTAGGTAGATACACTTTTATGTGCGGATTGAATTTTATCTTATATCTTAAAATGTGACATATCTCGAAAGCAGCACTACAGCGGCGAGTCAATATCATTCAAAGGCGGAATCATAGGTAGGTACCAACATAAAATTTACTTGGGTTTAAAACGGTAGGTACCTACCTACACGCAAATACACGTCGGTAATTGACAACATTTCATTTTTATGACACCTGAAAATGTATGTATGGTTCGAAAGCATTTTGCCTCCTGATCACTGCAATATGTTTATATAATTTTAATATCGCTTATTATAAAAAATAATTAAAAATATGTCCTAATTTTACCAAAACTACCACAGGATAGGTGAAACGCCTTTGCTTTTTTCACGAAAAAAAATAAGTGATCATAATTTTGTATTTTTGACAACTTCAAAGTACAAGGGGGGCAACTCTGAAATTCTATTTTCAAAGTTCGTTGCATACCTTCTCTCTCACTCTCAAGATAATGACTATCCGTATGAGCGGAACAGCACGAAGCGAACCTCGAAAATCGAATATTGGAGTATAGGGCCTGACATTGACAATTTGAAATTAACGTCAGTTTTTTTTTCTATAGAGAAAAGACAAAGGCATAAGTGTGTATTCTGTGATAGTATCGGAGTTACGCCCTTTTAGAATAAGCACAAATTAATAAATTAATAATAAATTAAATACAAGCCCTAGCGAAAAAATTAAACTGTCAGCATGTTCATCTTTTCAAACAAAATACAGAGAACCATTAAAATTATAGGCTCAGAAATATGAAATGTTGTCAATTGAGGTAACAGATTCGTTACTTTTAGAACTAAAATGTATACCTGTTATTAAGTAATTTTTCGGTCGTAATCTTAGCGTCACGAATATTCCTTGCATTACCTACCCAAAATAATTCCCGAGGGTTTGCGGCATGGCGCGATAATTCCCCGCATAATTACAAAACCGTCAAGCTAACACATAATTTAATAGGCACCCCCATTAATGAGAAGACCACGGCTTCAATGCATAAATTAACTACCTACGAGATTATTTAATAACCGACCACCCTTACGGTGAAACCACATGCAGCAATAGTTAACAGCTATCGCTCTTTCTAATGGTCCCTTGTCACGTTCTGCTAAAACTGGATCCGTAGCACATTAACCTTTGCTGCGGCCATAAAGCATTTTTTTCCCTTTTTATCCAATGAGCATCTGCGGAAGTGATGGATGCTCATATCCACGATAAAAGTCGAAGTCAGCATGGGTTCAACATAATAAAGCCCGGGGCAGAGGTACGTACCGTTACGTAACTTTTTAAAAACAGTCGATACGCTAGACTAGGATATCCACGAGGATATCACAGACGCAAGCCGCCTATAAAACGACCGATCAACCGACTAACTTGTATCATACATTTAGTACTAGCTTCTGCCCGCGACTTCGTCCGCGTAGAATTAGCAATTGATATGTTTATCGCTATCCCGCGGGAACTATACAATTTTCCGGGATAAAAAGTAGCCTATGTTTTAATCTAGGGTACCAGCTATTTTCGTACCAAATTTTATCCAAATCCGTCCAATCGTTTTAGCTAGAAGAAGGAACAAACATACACACTAACTCACATCGTCACATCGTCACAAACTTTCGCATTTATAATATTAGCAGGATGTACCTAACCTCCAAAATTAAATGCACCGTACCGTACCCTGACCGAACCTTAATAGATTTTGAACAACAATCCCGTCATATTTTTAAGTTGGTAACCTTTATAAAGTTGTCATTACGTAAGTAATCTGACACAAAAGATGGCACAAGATTGATGCACTCGTAGCAAGACGACTGCCGCGGAGAACTTGGCAAACCCCTTTGGATGATTAATAACTTCTCTATGGAAAGTACCCAAACATTATAAAGTGGGGGCGCATGAGAAAGAGCACAACGCCTCTCTTATTAAGCGTGCTCCTTAAAGCCTCTCGTATAAATGGGTTTAAGGTTTTGTAATGTTCGTATTAGGTAAGTATAAAAAGAAACACGTTATTTGGAACATTGGCTACTTATACCTCTTCAAGCTACTCTTAATTTTCAAAAGTGAAGGAACGTAACTGTCACAGAAGGTTTGTGCTAGCCGTGAATAGTTCAGTCAATCTTCGTGTTAGTGTGCGCTTTCATTCATGCATAAATGGAAAGGTGCAGAATCGCACAATCCCATTAGTTGAATTCCTCATCTCACCCGTCCCCCTTTCATGAGATTATTATGATTTGATTTCATACGCCCCCGGTCCTTTCTTCCTCTTTGGATGCGCACCCTTACGTAGATGCGAAAACGTTCCGTTCAACAACAACAACAAAACGACACGCGCTGGGTCGGTGATCAATAAGAAAAGTAAAAGGGAGGTTAGTATAATATTATAACATAATAATAATATTTTTTAAGAGACTTAAGTTTCAATATTGCAGTGGGTAATTAACTACCTTATTCAGTGACAAAATGATATTAATTTAGCCTTCTTGATTTAAATCTAAGATAATTTTTATCACACTGGCCTGTACATCCCATAGGTAGTATATAATGTGCCATTGCGTCGTTTTTTATTGATAAATTTAGCACTTTGAGAATGCTACGCGAGCCATACCTATACATAAACGAGCAGAAAGTCTGTAGTCGTATATTTACTGACTCATCTGGACTTACTCTTCTTTTTTAGTTAAAATTAAATGTTAAAATTGGCTCAGTATGGAACGGTTAACGCGTACGCTATTTTCTCGACTGTGGCACTTGTCTCCTACTTATTGCATTATTAGACAGGGAGAAGAGTTAAACAAGTTTATATTTTGTAAATGGTCATTAAAATTGTTACTCGTTCTCACAACTTTGCCAAATACTCACTAAAGGTAAGCTGTTCTCAAGTAAAGCATAGTTCATAGTTCATAACTGAGTAATAAGTACTTCATTAAATAATTTTAGTAAATGTATATCTGGGGCAGGCACTTCATAATCTACGAGTATAAATACCATAAATACCAAGTATTAAATACTATCATAATTAAATTTTAAGTAAGTATACTCGTAAATTGTTAGAAGAAGCTTCTTCTAACACCGACCTCCTTCTAGGAACTGTAATTTCTTGAAACTCCTAAAACAATTCTAAAAATTGTATCACCAATGTAAAGCCACGTTGTCCCTAATTAACAAAGGCTATTATTTACCGATACCGGAAAAATAGCTATGAAATATCCACGGCGCATAATAAACAAAAAACCTTTGAATAACTTTTTATAACTGGAGACCAAAAGGACAGATTAAAGTCGCATCATACATCATACCTAATTGGAAGACTCAAGGTAAGACATAATAAAATAACTTCAACCTTCTTTTACCCATACTTTTTCTGCTCTTGTGCTTGAATCTGTGAATTCTAATTGTACAGACACGAGTAGTAGCACAAAGACGCTCTTGTTATTGTTGAATCTGTCTATTATCAATCGAGCTCGCTACTGTATCGATTTTTTTTTACTTTAGTGCACGTTCTTTTGTATAAAACACTGCCTATTATTATGGCAACGTTATTACTTATTTAAAAATATATTAATATAGTAGGAGTCTACAAGGAGTCTACGGTCACTGGCAATAACATCGGATAGAAAAAGAATCTCATAAAAAACATCTAACGCCCTCTAGTTATTTTATTCGTATAGCCATTAGGACATATCAAATATTTTGAATACTTTCTCAATCCGATACTTGCGAATCCGGTACCTAACCATTCATACAAAAAGTTCACGCTGACTTATTTCTAAAGCTAAATGATAATAAGTAAATACCTAGTCAATGATATGCTGTTGTTCATTAGCGCAAAACCTCATTACGCCTCAAATGGGACGTTCCAAAAAGGGCCGTGCTAGCCGTGCCCGGCGACCGGCCTCGTAATCCTATTACAAGTTTCCAGTGTCGTTGTCTGCTGCGTCATTTCCGGGGCTCCGAGACAATCAAGAGGCGAGAGGTCGCTACAGCCTACAGCAGTAAAACCACCTCCACCCGTAATCGCTACGCGGCCTGACAATAATGGCTGCTGGTCACTCCAATGCCTTTGGGGCTAATATCACATATAACAGCCATCAGCGCAAAGACAAAAAGGAAGGGTGGAAATGAAATATTTTAGGTGAAAAATGGATTGCAGACGCCGTTATATTGTACCGCGTAGCACTTACTCACGCAGGAGTTTTCCGGTTTACAATATTTCTTTTTGAGGTATTAAATTCGCAGGTTAGGTGTTTGAAAACCAAGCGTCCAGCTTTTTGCGGTGTTATAGAACTTTGGGCTAACTTGATCCCATCCATTTTCTACTGGTAACTGACACACCTATCCTAGTTTTTGGTATATTTGTTAATGGTCCCATTAGAATCCAAAATAGCCTTTAGGTCACGAAGGCCACGTCATTCGGATTCTACTTAATCTCGAAATAAGTGTTTGCGTGTAACAGAAAATCTAACCCAATTATTGACTAACTGGAAGTTACTAATTCGAAGGATATGCCATAATATACTAACGAGCAAAAATAATAGATCTCTTTTTGTAGGAACATCTTTTTATGGAAAACGACCCGTTGTTTTGTTCGTCATTATATATAGAAGCTGATTTTACTAAGAACTATTTTCTTCGGATGGATTTTCCGATCATAAAAGGCACACGAACTATTTATATTTCTACAGCGCAGAGCTTAAAATGCTTCCTGGAGGCGATTGTTGCTCTAATTGGTGCGTGGGCCCGGCTGCGCCTCATCGCGTCGTGCTCTAACGAGACCGTTATGGAGACTTGAACACATTTGCCTGTTACTTTTAACGCTACCGGTTACTAAGAGGATTTAAACAGTGAATTCGTTTATGAGTACATTTCACAAGAGCGTTATTATTTTATAATGATTTTAACAAGACTCAGGCGATCCGTATTCGGTTGGCAATGCCCTTAAAATAATTATAATGCTATTGCATTATAATTATTTTAAGGGCATTGCCAACCCAATTTTGCCATGCTCGTCCATCTGAATGTCTGTGTAGCAGACGTTGAACTTAAGCTACCCAAAATACTAATTCTACGCAGACGAAGTAGCGGGCGATAGATTAGTTGAGTCATAAAACTATGCGCATACTCGTAGTGTCAAGCAAAATAAATCCTTACATTGTGTATGATAGGCAACTAAGAACCCCACTTACACTTTGCGCGTGGCCCGCGGCCCGACAAGCTCTTGGCCAGACGCCACCCAGGCACAGTCACAATAGCGTATGTAGTAACCTTGCATTTAAATATTTTTATATAGCGCTGTCCCAGTGATAAAAGATAGATATTTTTTTATTTGTCCCACCCATGACCACGCTAAGTCTGCCCACATTTTGTTTATCTTTATACTTACGGAGTGTTTGTAATTCGCGTAATTAAAGCACCACATTGTACTTAACATTCCTATATAGGAGCGAGGGTTCACATTAATCTCTTGAAATAATACCATATGCCTACTTACAGCAATAATATAATTTACATCTCCATTTTTACGACCTCATGTTGTAATCATAGCATTGGAACTCAGTACATATATCAGTGTGTATGTAAAGCTTGTTGGACTGACACGCCCTAGTAAATTACCTCTATATATCAGTAAAGGAACATTGTGTGATCCGACCCGTAAACTTAGGCCCTTACGACACGTAGGAATTTATGTGCGGACACAAGATTGCAGGATGTTTTGCCGCGCCTTGACTAAATCAGGCGCTGGAATACCTCGAGATGTATCGGAATTTGGCACGGTTTTGGTTGGAAGGGATCTTAACTATTACAAAACAATTGAGTTCATGTGGGCAAATGGGTTATGTGTAAGTATTTCAGACTAGTATACCGTATTTATTATAAACTTTTGCCATATTTGCTCTTTATTTCTTCAATCTTCATGAAATTTAGAGAAGTTAGACTAAATTATTAAAGCGTGCAGTTCTAGCTTCAATTTTGAATTTATCTCGCACAGCTTGGTAAATTCGTTTTCCATATAAATCCACGATGATAGTGAAGTAGTAGTTTGTGTCAGAGGGTCCTCCATATTTGAGCAGAGTTTCGCAAATGCGGAGGAGAATGTGCCGAATGTGCCAGGTGTCGCCCCCGGGGAGGGGGAGGGAACTCATTAATGCACTACTATTTATTTCTTATACGGCATTTAGGTGATGAGATAAGAAATGTACCTATTGTTCCATCGGGTTTTATTATATAAGTTTCAATTATTATATCGAATCTATTTAAAAAAAAGTTAGTGGTTATAATGACTGAATTCGCTTTAGAAAAAAGTGACGGCCTTCAATTGGACGAGTTACCCTTACCCTACCTTTATATTACAATACATAGAATTGTATTTTTTCAACACAGTCTAGTAAAAAGTTAGTTGTCAGTCTAGTTAATGGGTTAGGTATTCATAAAAAGTTACTAACCTCTTAGACAAAGGTAAATGTCAAAGTAACAGATAAGGACAAACGAATGTTATATTTAATCGTAACTTGCGTTTATAAGTAAGGGAGTTACGTTTTATTATACTCAGCGGTATAAAAGTGTCCCTGACATGTATGCAATATAGGTAATTTTGTATGGAGACTAGTCCAAATTTTGTGCCGCTGAGTGTGTGGACGACTTGCTATACATATTATATGTATATCATAAAACTATTCTGAAATATTGCAGCAAGTGGTTGATTTAATTTAATTAAACTTTAGTGTACAGGTTTTTCATCGTAATTTTCTATTCAGAATTAAGTCAACCTTTGACACGAATGTAATTGAATGTATGAAAATGGAAACATTTGTAAAACATAATGTTAAAAAATCTAAAAAAGTATTTAATAGTTGTATTCAGTTGTGTTAATCCAATCGTTTTCAATATATTCAATATATTCCTGATTAATTTTAAGACATCGTGTGCAATAATTATATTTAAGTAAGATAAAGGCCGATTCAAGACAATGTTATGACTCTTCTGGTGTTGCAGGTGTCCATGGGCGACGGTAATCGTTTTCCATCAGGCGATCCGTCTGCTCGTTTGCCCCCTATATCATAAAAAAAAAAAAAAAAAAAAAAAATGTTAGACCAGTGAGTCAGCAGATTTAACCGCTGGAGCCGCCCAACTAACCTTATTACCCTAAGCCAAAAGAATGGTATGTTTGATTCATGATACATACACAATCGCGGCTGGTGCGGCGTCTGCTCATACAATATCCAGGATAATACCTATCACATTGTGCTGGCAAACAATCGAGCGCTTATCAGTGCCGAAGAAGATTCTACGCTTTTCATACGTTTTGATGTGTTTTGGGTTCAAATATTCATCAAATACGACGTCAGCTGCAAAAATGCTAGAACAAACGAAATATTTTTGGTTTAACTGCCTATTGGATAGGTAGGTACCTTAAGCTCAGACGTGGGAAACTATAATAGTAAACCAAAATGTTCATGTAAATATTGAGATCGAATTCGTATGTACACGACACACATAATATTCTTCAACAGAAAGCCGACTTTGATAGTCGGTACGGTACCTACACGCAGATGGCACTCCTCAATGCTTCAAAAGTCCTCGCGATAAAAGACTTCCCCAGATTTAAACGCTTAAGTGCTTTTTAGGAATCTTTCAAGTATGTAAAAGGAACGTTATTTCATTTCACAAATAAGAACCTAAATTAAGCAACTGAAATACAGTAAGCTTCTTTATGTAAGTACCCACTATTTACCAAGTTAAAATAGTATGAATAAGTAGGTACCTACTTTTTAAAAGCGATAGTTACAAGAGAAATAACAAATCTTATTCTAAGACTAAATAAATTAAGGCTGTAATAATGTTCAGTTACTTAAGCTCTAGCACAGTTACTCAAGGTACCTAAATACAGCTTTCGTTGCACATAATCGTGGCTGCAACTCGAGATGACAAACGAGATTAGTGAGCCGGCTGTAACGGGCGGGGTCCGGGCGCCCGGCGCAAGCTTGCCGGCCGGTTGCTGTAACAATTTCCTTTCAATCTCCTAGTCGTTTCCAATAATCAGACTTTCGTACACGTGATTGAAAACCTTTTAAACCGTTAGGCAAATGTATAACTAGATCCTTGGATTGTGTTGAATTCGAAATACGAGTAGAGCAATTTGTCAACTACCTATTTAGTTGAAAATTTAATTTGAGCTGCAGTTATACACAGATTTTACCATTTCTGAATGGTATTTTCCTTATTATTTTTTCGCTGCCACGTATCTCAGTGAATTCTTGACAAGTACATACTAGTACCATCGTAAATAATAGAATTATAGTTAAGCTTACACAAATAAAAACTAATGACAAACCCTTCTGCTTTACTCCCTGTCTATTGCATATACCAGCAACCCCAAAGGGCGTATCAGGAAAATGGAAAAATCCGGCCTGATAAATCATCCTTTATAAATAGGTGTGTCACTTGGTGACTTTCCCTTGAGATAATGTAATTGGAATTTTGATATTTCCCTTATTTAGTAGCTAACATGCATGGCTTCGGCCGCGTTGCATGTAAAAAATATTTTTTATATTCGTACATGCCTGTATAATGTTTTTTGTTCATAAACATGGACCTTCGCAAAGTAGCGCCTGATTCAATTAATTATTCGAATAATGCTTTCATGCTAACACAACAAAAGAAATCATCAATATCGTTGACGAGTAACGATCATGCATGTGATGTATGCAGTAGGTACATGCGATAAGTATATGCAGCAATTGCTTTTTATTTTTGTAGATACCACTTAACCGGGTATGTTCGGTTTAATTTAACTTGCATCGCAGCGCGCTTTTAGAACGACCGTGTCACTTTATTCACGTTGAAATTATTTGAAATTCATTGATTTGCATTTCAAATACACGCGATCGTAACCGTATTTTCATGTTGTCGTTCTCTAGCGTTAATAATGAAGCATCGCATATTCGCTTACCACCAGCTTATATAGAGAAGTAATAAATTGAATGATTGCTGATTTAATTGCAATTATAAATTGTTATCGTACTATTTGCGTACTATTGGCCAACAATTAGTTAACGAAATAATAGGACCTTTTGCCGTGTCAGGACAGAACTAAATAGGAATAAGTAGAGGCACTTTCAATTAGGTATTGAAGGGCATTTTTTATCAGTCTGTGCGTCTCGATGAATTTAAGTTTTTATGCAAGAAATAATAGTGTTCATAAGTCGTCTTAAGGACGAATAATAAAGAAAATCACAGAAGCAAAGTAACATTTTACTCGGCATGCTGGTGTTACGAAACAAGCCAAACTTTGTTCGCGAGCGATCGATCTTGCCAAGGGGCGATGCGATACGTTTTTGTCGATTGCCGAATGCGATGACCGTCCTATTTGAACTGATGAAAGTATTTGGACAAGAAAGTTATTAATCTTCCAAGACAAAGCTAGGATACAACTACAACCATCTGTACAAGCCTTACAAAAAGGTTATTGGATTTCTAAATAAGTATAAATAAGTAGGTGATTTCAATTTCCGTACATTACTCAAAAAAAGAAGTAGGTACAGAAACAATTTTATACTAACCTTTCATTCGTTTTTGTTTAAAGTTGAACTCTTTTCAATTCGAATTTCTTCACAAGGAAGTCTTTTGAGGTCCTTTAACTCTAACTTACCCGGGTTTCGAACCTCCCGTTAAAACTTTATACTGCTTTTCATCGGGTGAACAAAAGAATC
This sequence comes from Pandemis heparana, assembly GCA_963854515.1. Taxonomy (NCBI): domain Eukaryota; kingdom Metazoa; phylum Arthropoda; class Insecta; order Lepidoptera; family Tortricidae; genus Pandemis; species Pandemis heparana. The sequence continues at coordinate 11,243,707 of OY978006.1, forward strand.
CGGCTTTCCAGTTTTTCATTTTCTCAAAGTAAGCAAATAATGAGAATGAGGCGCAGAAAATTCAGAGAAATAAATGACGTCATTTCATTTAAGCAGATTCGTAGCCGGGCGGAGTGTCGCGCGGCCCGCGCCCGTCGAATCACGCTGAATGGGAAATTTCCACGCATAAAGAGGCGGCCGAGTTGCAATAATATTATTTGTAAATGCTTACTTACACCGACTGGAACTTCTAGTCACAAAATCAAAGTCTGAATTTTATTTTGCAAATAGCCTGCTAAGGGCTTTTTACATGTCCTTTTTTGTGACTACCCAGTGCTTTCAGAAAGATCATCATTGACATGAAGACTGCGCCGCAAAAACTTGGAAGAACGGGAAGAACAATTGACGGAGATAATACGAGTTATGGACGCGATACAAATGAAATATTTACGTTATTAAATATTTAACAATTTCTGAAACTTGGAGATGTGTACAGCTAAGTTTTATCTTACCTTAAAAAGGAAGAGGTTCTATATTCAGCTTTATGTGTCCTGATACAGGAAAGTATTTCTTTAGAAATAAAAGGTTTTTAAAACTCTGCATAGTTAGTGAAATAAAATAACGAAATCTTTTCTTGAGTTTGCGAATAAGTGCTCGTTTCATTTTGATAAACATGGCTAATAAGTCTACGCTGTATGTAGTAAATGTAAATTTACTTACAAATATAGGTAAAGAGTAACAAAACTGTTATTTTTGTTCTATCAAGTTTAAACCGCTGAAGGTAACATTGCGCTTCTGTAGATAACCGTTTTCTATTTGCTGTCGTCGATATAGAAGATCCCGAGTCGGGGGCAAATGCAGGAGCTACACCCTGTTTGTACGCTCCTATTACCGCCCCATTAGGAGGTAAGGCTAGCTGGAAAGGCAATGTTAGAACCGAAAATCGGAGAAAAAATTAAACTAGCAAATAACCCTATTAAACATTTTATACTCGCACAGGTACAGTAAATATGAGTAGAAAAACAACGCCACAAAATACTTTACTTTAGTAAACAGACACTGTTTTAGACAATTATATTATGCTTCTGTGAAAGCACTTTCCGAAACGATTACTACCTTGCGCTATTCTTTAGGTACAAAAACTGCCAACAACCACATTTCTCACGACTGTTTGTATTTAAATAATTCGGTAAATTTTAACTAAATATGATGCAAAATGTGTTCGTGTCTGCATACATATTTTCTGAACGCAACATACCAACTTTCTCACTCCCTCAGAATCTCTTGATCTCTCTCTCGACCGGCTACCGATCGAGCCTCACACGACTAAACTCTAAGTTCAGTTACAAGTTAAGTTGTCAAAGTCTTTCGTCTACAATGGCGCCTAACGTGGGGCCATTACAGATGGTACACTTGTAGTAATCAAACTAAACTCCCTCACATTATTACGCCTTGTTATCTCTACGATTGAGGAAAACTTGAAAAAAATCTTAATATAATTTGGCTGCAAACCCAGAATCTAAATACCTATCATTACTCGGCTGCAGTAGGAAGAGGCGCGTCAAGAATCTTTGACATCGGAGTACGAAGGTACACGGTTTACCTCGAGCCGCCGCAAGTTGCTCCCATGTTAGGCCGCTTAGGCCGTGTATCCACTACCGCCGTTGTTGAGCAGACACCGAGAACGTAGATCTTTATTTACCTGGTTGAACTGAGTTCAATATGAAGTGATGCAATGTTTGGATAAGATCAAACATGTCTTGTTTTTAGGGTGTATCGGCTCGTCACAATTTACTACTCTAAACTTCAGCAGCCCCGATGACGGCGCTCGGGTGACGGGCGTGTACTGGACATGTGGTAGCAGTAAATGTATGTATCGCTAGTTCAGTGCCGACATGTCGTTTTCGGTGACGTCCGGTGACGGCTTCGGTGAGCAAACCGCCTTATATCTGACGGTTACGAACTTTCGCCTTTTTGTCTTCTGCGCTTTTTAGGTCGTCCTTTGTTTTTTCTTTGCTGCCAGTGACACTATCGTAGGTAATTTTGACTAACGTCTTGTGTTTATAATCCTGGGAAGTGGAAATCCTATTGGTAGTAAAGAAATAACGACATATCAGAACAATTTCTACCGATTACTCTTATAAAAAACTAGCTGATGCCAGCGACTTCGTCTGCAAAGAATTCGTTTATCGCTATCCCGCGGGAACTACGCAATTTTCCGGGATAAAAAGTAGCCTATGTGCTATTCCAGGCTTTTCTCTATGTATGTGCCAAATTTCATCAAGATCCGTTGGGCCGTTTTGGCGTGATTGAGTAACAAACAAACAAACATCCATCCATCCATCCATCCATCCATCCATACTTTCGCATTTATAATATTAGTAGGATTCCAAACTTGGCATACTACTTAGTACCTAACATCCAGAAATTCAAAACACGCATTCATAACGTCATCATCATGAATACAAGTTTTTGAAAATCGAATACGAAAACTGAACTAATTCGACTAATATTTATTGTTTTTATGTTCAGCGTTGAAAATCAGCGTCCCGGTTGGCCGGCAGGGTGCTTGCTGATTGGGACATTTTTGGCGCTGTTTGCCAAGGTGTATTTTCAATATTTTCATTAACTAACGTTTTTTGTCCTTTTTTTACCCGTCTAATTGGGAATGGTTGATTATTTTAAAAGTGCCTGATAATTAATTATCTATTCATAGGAATAACCGTCCTTAGCTACAGAAAAAAATTACAGATTTTTCCGTTAAGCCATATGTATATTTTGTAAAAATAAAAACATTTTACTCAGTCTCTTGTCGGCCCCATAACGGCTGATAAGAGACACATCCATAACATCACAAATTAAAAAAAATGGCTGCTTGAATCTGTGGTACACAATGACATTTGGCACTGATGTTGATAGCTCTATCGGAAGCTAAAAGTAGCAACGGCTAAGTGGCGCTGTCTATAAATAATCAGTGATACTACTACCATCACAGGAATTTCAATAAAAATACAATTTTACACAACACATTTATTGTTTATACAACAATACATTTTTTTCACAGATTTTGGAAATTTTGTTTTTTTTTCTACTCTTAATCAACAATACTACTGATTCCTAATAGTAATTTTTATTGAAATTGCATACTTTATTAAAAGAGCGGGAAAATTTAAACCTTTTGGATATATACCCCCTTGCAAAAAAGAAACGGGCACCCATGGTTTTTGAATTCTATGTGCATAAAAGCTTAGGTACTTTCTAAGCTTAAATGCCTATAAATTTGAAAAACCATAGGTGCCCAATTTTTTTGCAAGGGGGTGTATTTCGCTGTCGTGAAATTTTAGTTTCACTATTAATAATTGATTACCTACATTTTGTCTATGTAGTTTTCTTAATTTATTTTTGAGAAAAACAATATACAAGCTTCAACCGTTAAGTGCCATACTGAAATCGTATTTAAAAATCCTTGCCTACGGCTCGGATTTCACACTCTTCCAGTATGGCTTACTTACTGGTCTCTTCAGTAATGTACTATTTAAATGTAAGCAAAACAAGACATTAATCCTATGCGTTCATATCAGTATACAATTACTCACAACATCGTTTTCGTTATAGTTCAGTTTTTCAACTAAATCCATTCATGATCACTAATACTAGGAAAATACGATGTCATCATTTTACCTTTGTACTGGCATTTATGGCACGTTTTCGGAATTTTGTTTCAGGAGATGTGATTGGAGGCAATTCAGATAGGACTGGTGTAATGCGGCGATTCGTATGCAAGTCTGTTTGTTTTTGTAGTATCCGTGCCCCCTATCCCTCGAGTTCTCTCAGCCCACACCCTTTATTGCGTATAAGAAACAATCGCAGTCAGTTCTCCTGCTCATTTGAGTAATGCGTAAGAGGGACAGGAATAAACCACCTCCTAATTTCATTTTGGATGAACACCGAACACCCTTGCGCGTTCGCTTAGGCTTTCTTTTAGAAGAGATAGATTACTTCGTTGGTAATGATAAGCATCATATTTTGCTCATGAATTGCTTTCGTCGGTAAAAATGTTTTTTTTTCAAAAACTTTTATTTTGCTAAATAAACTGAAAAAAAAACTTCAGTCTTGTTTGTTAAACACATTCTAGAATAGCATGAATGCATTTGACAGAAAGGAGGAACGTGGTCGTGTATAGGTTTAAATGTTGAATATACTTAGCTTGTTTGTTAGGAATAAGTTTATTCTCTAACTTTTTGAATAGCTAGCTCTCTTGGGACAAAATTAAAGTTTATTTAATACGTTCATTTTTCTAAAATGATGTAAGTAGTATGTTTCAGCTAACATGCAATTATTAATAGATATTGAGGTATATCGTTAAACTCGGTAGGTTAGATACGAGTCTCAATAGTGTACGCATGGAAAGATAGAAAACATCTAACCCTAACATTTAAATGAAAAACCGTGAAAAATATTTCAGCACAGTACCACTCGTCACGGCTGTAACGATCAGAGTATAATTTTTCAATTTCCTTTGCCAACACTTTTTGTCGAAATTAAAGGTGTATTTCAAAAGCTTTTAGAAACCAAAAAAATTAATGGTCATACAATACGAGTAGCTTAATGGGTTTTCATTAGATAAAACTGAATATTTTGATTATTTAGTTCAAAGTACTCCAGTTGTTTTATTTGAGTCATCACAAAATGGAAATGAATGGAGCAGTGGGGGCGATGTATCGCCGATCGGATTCGCCTCTATCGAACGAGTCTATGCTTTATGCTCTAAGGTATTTTCATTCTTCCCTGTTCCATTTGGTAAACAAAATTCTAACCTCAATGTGCAAATAAGTTTTGTAAAGAATAAGGTGTACTCGTAATGTTATCAAATAAACCTGAGGCAACATTTTGTACATAATTTTGCTGATATTTTATCTCAAGTTCCTTTATTTACGACGAAATAGTTAAAAAATAACAAAAATTAGAAGTTTTGAGGTTAGAATTTTGTTTACCAAATAGGACAGGTAAGAAAAGGGTAAGAATGAAAATACTGCTCGTATGCCTTCCTATTCACATAAAAAAAACCTTACGTTACATTAGGCATTAGAAAATTAGGCTGGTAAGCTAAATGAATTTCAAGCACCTTAGTTATAGGCGCCTTTGATCGATGTGTAAGCATTTCGTGGAATTGCTTAGCTGAAATAATTATGGAGATGCGACGGCTCGGGTGGGAGGCGGCGCGGGGCGAGCGCACTTCCACGCGAGCACCCGAACCGTCTTCCTATCCACATCCGACCAATTACACTCACTTCACTTCCTACGTGATCAAAAGTATCAAATTTAAACCAATCATGTATATAAGAAACACCGGAAAAATAAACGCAGCTCCACAAAGCAGTCAGAAAGACGTAATATTTACCTAAAACCGAAAATGATACAATACCAAACCGATCATTTAAGCAGAGAAGTTTCCTAGAGGTATGAGAAAAATTTATATTCAGGCAAGGGAGGATTAAGTCTCATTGAACAGTTAATAGACCAATCCTGTAACATGGTTGTCGTGTTTTGTATCCTCCTAAGGACACCTCTGACCAGCGAGAGCCCGCCACCGGACTCGGCAAATGCAATTTACTAGCCTCCACGGGATACACTAAACTTCTTACAGTAAATATTCATTAGGTCAAACCCACATGATGATAACGACCAGCAGAACCGTAATTCCCTCCACATACATTTTACATAATGTGTAAACGTTTGCCTCTAGAGTTGATATATCTGTTAGAACTAGTGTACTAGAATTAAAGTAAGGCGTTTATTTTTCTTAACTGAATTTGACTGCTCGAGTTTTTTTTAAATAGCTTTGAATCAGCTTCTGTCATGTCATTAGAGATGATCAGATGACGCTGCATATGAAAAATGCATAAGACAATGTATTATATTTTTACCCGACTGCGCCAGAAGGAGGATTATGTTTTTCGAGTGAACCTGTGTATGTATGTATATTTCTTTGGCACACTCTTGAGCCTAAATGGCTGGTCCGATTTGAGTTTGAGAGGTATCATTAGATTCATCTTTATTATGAGAGTGACACTGGGTACCCACCCAGTTAATATTATTATTACATGTTCATGGATACATTAATATTACCCAGCCGGATTTTTGTTTTTTTTTAATAAATTTGGGTATTTTTCATATTTGAAATTTTGCTATTGGGAGTGGAGACCAATCTAACAAATAATCAAAGATCATAAAAATCTGAACAGCCATTCTTGACTTAAAAATGGTGTAAATAATCACTACCTAAGTACATAGTATAAAACAAAGTCGCTTTCCGCTGTCTGTCTGTTTGTCTCTATGTATGCTTAGATCTTTAAAACTATGCAACGGATTTTGATGCGGTTTTTTTTAATAGATATTATGATACAAGTGGAAGGTTTATAGGTATAATTCTACGCAGACGAAGTCGTGGGCAGAAGCTAGTATATAATATAAGATTCAATCAAAGTATTTAATCGATTAATTAAGACGTAATCATATTTTTTATAGTATAAATAAAGAGTATATTATTATTATTTTTATTTAACACCGATACAACCTGGTTTATTTCGATTGAGTCTGCTATTGGTACACAATTCAAAGTCCCGCTGTCAATACATGACACGAATCTGCGTGTTAGCCAATCCATTCACCTGAAACTAGTTCTGACAACTTTAACTATTGATACCTATTATGAATTCCCATTAGGTTTTGTTTATTTTCTATAGAAGACAAGTGATACCTACTAAGAAGAGGGATTGAGAAGCAAACCAGTTCGAATGGCAGTTTCTCGTCTCGACCATACGAGAAAAAATATAGTATCATGTAAACTATACAAACGATTGCGTTTGCGATATGCGTTTTACCCGTTCTCACGTACGGTTGCGAGACTTGGACACTGACAAGATCTGTGATCCACCATGTTCAAGTGGCGCAAAGGGCTATGGAGAGAAAAATGCTAGGTGTCTCCTTGTTAGACCACATACCAAACACAGAGATCAGAAGAAGAACTGGTGTTGCCGACATTGCCCTCATAGTGTCTTCATTAAAATGGAGATGGGAGGGCCACGTGTGCCGAAGGGATGACGGACGGTGGACTCGAACCGTGCTAGACTGGAGACCGAGAACTGGCTTTAGGAATAGAGGCAGACCACTGGCTCGTTGGAGTGACGACATCGCCAGTAAAGCAGGGAAATTGTGGAGGAGAACAGCTCGAAACAGAAGAGAATGGCGTGCATTAGAGGAGGCCTATGTCCTGCAGTGGACGTAAAAGGGCAGAAAAAGAAGAAGAAGAAGAAGAAGATACAAACGATATCGCACGAAAATGGATGATAAGCGCCTCGCCTTTGATGTCTCCGTGTAAACAAAATTTGAATTCGACACTCGTATATATCATGAACTAGAGTTCATGTACTATTCAGTCGCCATCTCGAGTACATTCCGAGAGGGTGTTCTGACACCAGGTTTTGTTACTTTTAAAAAATAAAGTTTTTTTTTTTCAAATAGATCTCCCTGTTACTACTCTGTAGTTTCCCGCCAAAAAGTTTTTTTTTTCTTAAAACCAACGTCACGCCATTTCAGCTAAGAGCCTAAATATAATAAATTATAATTAATGATTAACAACAAATCACGTAAACTTCACTATAAAAACTTGCATGAAAATCGCACGTACGTGGAAAAATGCCTCGCGAGAACGAGTCGAGTCGAGAAATCGTAAGCAAATAGGTATCTCCCTAGAATTTACCTCCTCGTGCAAACTATTTCGCCTGGCATAATATGTGCCTGATATCCGTACGAGTATCGCATGACATAATCGTAGGCGAGTTTTTATTTCTCGCATGAATGTAAACATTTTTGTGCGATATTGGCCTGACGATTATTGCATACGATTTCTCGCCCCAAAACGTGCGAGAAATTCGTACCGTCTAAATGGGCCTAACGTTCAAATTGTTCGAACTTACTACTCAGTTATGTTAACTGATATTAATAAAACCGTCATTTGATCCCATAAATGTAATCAAAAATGTTTCTGTACTATTAAGAATTTGAAGTAGGTAATTTTAACAAACTGAAAAAGTAGAGACACTTATCGAGAGCAGCGGCGAGTTTTTGCAGACGTACTTAAGTGTTAAATTTGATTAAATTAAGTAATTTCTATTCCATTAATTTTGTGTTGAAGATATTTGTCCTGAATCATGCAGCAGGGAGTGCCAGCCAACTGTAACACATTTTTCCCGTGTTTTTATTGTTATAGTATTTTCGGCATCTGAAAATATTAAGTACATGCCTGTATTTTAAATAGATGAACAACATCTGGATAATGTTCCTTAAATCTACACGAATGTTTCAATTTATCTATATACGATGACGTGTGTCTGACTGAGCATTCGCTCCATCAATACGCATGAACAGATTTCAATCAATTTCATGGTGGGGATAACCGTAGAGAAGATATAAATAATAAGAAATCTTGTAAAAATACCCCAACAAATTTAATATTCCTATTCTTCAACGTTTTATGGAACTTTTGCCAAACTGTTGCAGAAAAGGTCGCGAACAAAAGTTTTCTTAAGAGACGCCCGTCACAAAAAGGATGTAGGTAGGTAAGTTTTAATGAAAGAAACTCTTCATGGACAATAATAGAAAGTAGCCTATGCACCCCTAACAAGTTCTCGGCGGGTCTGGGTAGTGATTAAAGCAATCAGTCGGGAATGTACCACCAAGCAGTTTGCTCTAATGTACACAGTTTGCTACTCAAGATAATTTCCGTAAGGATACAGCAAGTCTTGGTCTTAGTACGGACAAATGCGGGAAAATGATTCGCCCTTATAACTTAAAAGTAAGTTACTGGTGCAAAAGTGTATCACAACCAGAGCTAAGTTCACAACTAAATATTTTTAGACATGTGGACCGACATCGACAATAGTAGGTGTGGTGTGGTGGTATCCACTCCCAAACCCAAAGATGGTGGTCACAAAAATCGATAGGTACTAGTCCACAGCCATGAGTTTTAAGTTTACTTTGTCAGGCATCAATTTATTTGATTGGATACTCTGTTTAAATATTTCAATTAACGAAATAACAGTCAGGTAACCTGCTCACTAAGCGCGATAAGTCTCCGCACCGACCTCAATGTGAAATTAAGTTGGAAATGTTGGAATTATCCAACTGTAAGCTACTAAACAGAATGCAACGCGTTGACCTGTTCACGGCTACCATTAGTCAAGATCGATCAATGGGGTCACAGTACGATAACCGACTCAATTGACCGAGCAGTGGTCCACAGCTCAAAAATGTGCCATCGATCGTGGTTACACTCACGATATGTATAAAGGCAGTATTTGGCTTTGAAAATAACAACATTAGATATTAGACGGAAATTTTACCATTTTTGAATGATACCTACAAACATGAACGATGGAAAGATATAGCACGCAGGGATAAAGCCTTGTTACCGACGTTTTTGGGTCGCGATGCTGAGTGCACCCCACGCGTCGGCTCTTAGCAACGGGCACTTGGAAGCCGCCACGAGTTGCGCATTTCTGCATGCTGTTTGCAGTTCTTAAGTCTTTTTGACGGTATGCTTTGAATGCTGGAATATTTTCATACTTTCAGCAAATAAACTTAAGGGTGCCACCGCAGCTTGACGGTAAAACTCATTTCTTTAGCGTCGTCATCTGCGCGTCAAATTATGTAGGTGTCTATTATTACTTAAAATTATACCTAGGTCAAAGGTAGCCCGATGACTAGGTTTTTATTGAAACTGGTTTTCGTGGCCTTTTAGGTCTTGTCAGGTACCTTAGGCTCTGTCTACCCCGTAAGGAATAAAGACGTGATTGATGTATGTATGTATGGTTTTCTTTCAAGACTCCATAAATCTAATAAATGTTACAAATTTAACCTTCACGTAAGAGTTGCTCGAGCTTATTGGGTTTAGTAGTGACACACATTAAGTAGACAAAAGTAAAAGGACAAATAAATCCAGTTACTATTGCTAGTACATAACTAAATCCTGACTCTTTTTCACGAAACTAAAGGATTTACTTATTGTCGTAGAACAGGAGGTATTCGGAACGCAAATATTTCTACACCTTTTCGTAATTTACGTAGGTACCCAAAATTGACTGGTATTTATTGATCTCGGCTTCTTTACCTCTGTTTTTTTCTCTGGCGGTTCCTCAACTCGGTCAAGTGACTATCTTCTTTTGTGGCTTATTCCGGTATTAAAAGGGCTTAGACTGACATGAGCTCAGGAATTGGACGCGAGTAAGATTTAGCTAAAATAAAAGTTTTACTGCACAATATTTGAAATATAATGTTTTCATTCGAACATATTTTAATCCTCAGAAGGAAATATTGCCAGGCCGGCCAATAAGGTAATTCAATATCCTTTTTATAATTTCAGTTAGATACTGTAACGCACTGGCTACTTCACAACCAGCAAATTTGACGCGAAGACAGTTGTTCGCCTGATGCTGACAGTAGAAAACATTGTTTAGAGTTGGAGCAACCCTCATGCAGTATGTGTCGAGAACTCGGTGGAGAGCTGGTATTTTTAGGGGCACTTCACTGTTTTAATATTGAAAACACCGTAAAATTGTAGGACGCGTTTTATTCGCCATTGATACAAAAAGGAAGTCGTAAACAAAAAAGGCAGTAGTGCCAACTTAATAATTATAGTGTTGGGGTTGCCAACAGTATGTTCATACTCTATACTGTTTAATCGAAGGAATAGCACTGTATACCGTCTGACTATGTCATAAATATACTTAACTCGTTTTTCTATTCTCGTTTTCACGAGAAGACAACAATAATTATTGCATGGATCATATAGCTTGTCTCCGAACGCTGGCACAGGCCAGATACTGATGACGGTAAGATACGGAAGATGATGATGATGATGCCTATATGCACATTATCGTAGTATATAAGGTATATATAACTTGTCCAACAAAAACATATCAAAACGCTTTAACCAATTATTTTTTAACCTTAAACGTTCGATGAAAACTCGCGCTCGAAACCAGATTCTACCGTAATTTCAGCAAGTGCAAAGAAAATCAATATGCACCAAGTATCAGTACAGAGTTGGGTACTTTTGCTGCTGCTGTACAAGCTATTATTAACCTGAAGTACCAATAAAGTATCAATAAATTCTTTAAGCGTTTTTTAACCACCTATTGTATACTTTGTTCATTGTTTCTGTATTGTTTTGTAGTAATTTTTAGTGTTCAATAAAGAGTATTTGTATTGTATTGTAAAACTGCCCAAATGTTCAGTGAACTTCTGAGTGATAAGATTTAGAACCCAAAAGTTGGAGCTGGGCGGTGTTAAGGTGGAAACACATTGTTAACACGCGACGCGACCCGATGCAACGAATGTATGCGCATGGCGTCGCGTCGGATGTTCATAGTGTGGTTCTGGTCATAGAAAATAATACAATTTGATTCGACTCAACACGCGTCGCGTTGCATCGGGTCGCGTCGCGTGTTAATAATGTTATTCCACCTTTATTCCTAGTTAGTGTCAAGTTTTATTTTGCTGAATATAATTTTTTAACAACAAGAATCATTGTAAAACAACAACAATTTTTTAACGGAGTATTTATCGTTTATTCTTGTTCTCTCTTGTCTTGTGTACTCTTGGTCTTGTTGTTGTTTATTGTTGTTGTTTTTTATCCTTGTTTTTGTTTCTGTTCACTGATGGCCTAAAATGGATAATTTTAATCCGTACGAAGAGTCCCTTATCTTTCCCTCTACATATGTATATATGAACGGCAGCTTAGTCAACGTCGGAACGTTAACAGAAGAGATTAAGACTGTGTTTGCTTAATTGATTATACAATGAACCGCTGGGAAAATACTGAATTAAAGTTTAAATCATTTTATATTGAAGTCCTGAGATGAGATGAGCGCGGGCGGAACGTGCTGCCGCAGCCGCCACGACATTAATGGTTTACCACGATAACTTGCTAGAATCGCTTTGATTGCACGCGCCTAAAACTCAAATCCCTTGTTTTACTCCAAAGATTAGATTTCAGCTTTTAGCAGAACTCTTTCGATGCTAGGAGTCGATCGCGCGCGCTCCAGCCGACTAAGCCATTTATCTGAAAGGCACAAATTGATGGATTGATTCAGCGACATGAACTGAACATAACCGCGCTATGCCCTATCAGCCAACCAATCCTCTCGATTAAGCTCCGATCGTGTTCTCCAAAAACGATTCATTTAAATAACCGACGCCGATGTTATCAATCGCTACCCTCTGCTTTATTAACTGCTTAAAGTTAACGACCAATCCGATCGTGTTCGTTATGTGCACGTTCATCAAGGTTCTAATTTTAAAATGCTGTTAAAGTGCTGCGTACCAAGTTTAATAAATGTCTGACATATTTTCGGTGTCTGCATTCTCATTCCAACGGGCATATTTAATCACCGCGTGAGTACCAACAAAAGCTCATTCCAAGGAAGAAACAAAGCGTTTAGCGTTAAATTTAAAATATTTACCAAAATGTATGAGATTGTACGTTAAATTGCAGATTAGAGCTTGATATCTATTTCAGGAAATTTTACATGAAACACCTATACCTCGCAGCACGCGGCCTACGCTGTGTTGCATATATATAGAAGGGTATCATTGTCTTTGGGTATCCAACGGCGCAGCGCGGCGGCGGGTCCGCGCGGACGCGTGGCCTACACGTAGCGCATTAATCATCGGGTTCGGCTGGAATTATATTTTACCCCTACGGCAACCCTTCCGTCGCGCTACGAAACTTCGTAGCACCCGTAGCACTTCTCTCGTGGTTCATTTACTCAAACCGTAGCACCGCCGCTGCGGCGCTGACCGCCGCATCAACACGTCGAGACCGCGTTACAATATCACGCGTCGGTAAACAACACTGGTAGTTACTTACATATGTCAATTGTACAAACAGCTGCCCCAAAAACATTACGTAACGCGCGTGCATCACTGCAATTTCAGCTCTAACTTTAAAGTCCTCCTTGTTAAATAACAGTTATATTTTTCGACGGCTTTGGAGTTTGAATACGCAGTTCGGATAAAGCATGTTTACGGACTACTGCAAGGCAAAGAAGCCGTCGGTAGCATCCCGTCACATCTGCGGGAAAATACGCAGCGAGCCAACTGAATTTGTTTTCCAATATCCTAACGCTGACTGAAATCAGTTTAGAGGTCCGATTTTTCTTTAGGTAAGTGCGGGTATTATAATGCTGTTTTTAAATGTAGTCGAACCGCTAGAGCAATATAGAAAGTTTAGAAACACTACAATCTCAATTTTGCTTTTAAAGAAGTAGATTTTCTAAATTAAAAGAAAATCAACTATATGACACACTTTAAACAAATCGCAATGCAGTTTTTGAAATTATGAAGCGATTGTACCTGGATGAATCAAATATGCGAGCAAACAAAACAATGAGCGAACGTTATATAACAAGTAGCCGAGCGAGCGGGATGGTAACGAAAATGTGTGAAGAATTTTGTAAACAAATATCTTACCGGTTCAGGCGAGAGGCGGAAACAGAGTGAAGTGCTCGAATTCAGTACGTCGAAGTAGACAAAGAAAAAAACGCAGTGCGTGAGGCGCTTCGCGCGTCGCGTCGGTGTCGGGAGACGCTTGGGTCGCGGCGCGAGTACGGGACGCGGCACGGGGCAGGTCCGCTCGCGGGGAAGGCTGGAGTGGAAGTCGCGTCGCGGCGCCCTCCGGCCCTCCGCCGGTTATGTAACACGCGCGGAGTAGCGCAGCGCGGCCCGGACCCCTCACCCCGTCTTTAGGGAAAAGATGAATGAGCAAAGTTTCCTAGCGGCGGCTAGTGCGCGGCCCACGGACCTCGCTCCGCGTCGTTTGGGCCCGCGTTACATAAAGCTCCGCCGCGTCTGCGCGCTGCCGCGGGGACGCTGCGGCTCCGCGCCGCTGGAGACGCCTGCGCCGCCGAACACTTTCTTTTATGAACACGGCATGACCTGTCATTTATTCACATTTGCAGTCAGTAAAAGTGAAGTACCTAGGTTTTCATAATTTATTCCAAATTTATTTTAACTTTTAATGTTTAGTATAAGTTTTATTTTTTAACCGACTTAAAAAAAAGAAGGAGGTTCTCAATTCGGTTGTATTTTTTTTTGTTAAGTTATTTTAAGGTAGCCTTAGTTCATATTTTTATCAATACAATTGTTGCTCCTTAATTTTTGTAATTTGGTAACCAATCTAACTGCTTATTCATAAACGTCTGTGAAGCTTAAACAAACGAAACATTATTTCACACTGACGAGCTAAATAAAGGGTCATTTTGTTTGTCAGATGTTACAACAAGTTTTTTTTTTATAGCCTTTTTATTCCGAATTCACTACAATTTCAGTAAGTACCTACATGTTGTTGTTGTTAAGTATTTTTTTTTATTAAATTGTCGCATAATTCGGCGTGCCTCATGGCATAGGCCTCCTCCGTGTATTGGAGGGTTTGGGCTATAGTTCCCACGCGCGCCCAGTGCGGATTGGGAACTTAACACACACCGTTGAATTTCTTCGCAGATGTGTGCAGGTTTCCTCACGATGTTTTCCTTCACCGAAAAGCTCATGGCAAATTTCAAATGTAATTTTCGCACATAAATTCCGAAAAACTCAGAGGTGCGAGCCTGGGATTTGAACCCACGACGCTCTGCATGAGAGGCCACAGGTCAAACCACTAGGCTACCAAGGCTTAAACAACAAGTACCTACAACCGATTCGTAACTTTTTGCTGTTAACTGTTTTTCGTGTTCACTTCCATGCTGATCTGAGAGTAAAGAAAAAAACATAGAATGTACCAGTTGCTTCTCTTCCCGCGCAGATGGTAAAAGCCCATCGAAGGAATGGCCGAAAATCATAGGAATCTTGTTATAGGTGATGCGGCTAGCAACCTAACACTATATTGATTCCACTTTCCACCTATACGCCCACAGTCTTGCTAAACATGGCTTGTAGGTCTTGCTACCTTAGGCTCTACCCATCACTATTTTGTTTCCCCTTTCCAATTATACGCCCACAATCATGCTAAACGTGGCCTTTAGGTCTTGTTGGCTTAGGCTCTGTCTACCCTGTAAGGGATAAAGACGTGATTTGTGTATGAGTACGTGTCATTTTTTTTCTGTAATCAGTAAAATTGCTAACATTTGAAACAATTGAGACCAGAAAGCCGTCAAAGAGGTAAGTAAAGCTAAAGTATCCATAAGAATAGTTAATCTGGAAGTTTTAGGCTTAAGTATTAAATAAACTAGTAAACGTTTCCGGCTGCGCTACTGTGAGAAGCAACGGCCGAGGTACGAATACCTATACCATGCAAGTAAACAATCATGACTGTACCTAAATTTAGGTAGCATATTAAACTGTTCCCGGACACAATGACTATGAATTATCCGTTTGATAAATAAACCTTGATGTACATGGTGTCACGTAACGCACAGGTAATAAGGCTACCGGCATGCCGACATTCCTTGATGTAGTGAAAGGAAACGTTACGTATTGTAATAATAATTAGTTCGATTCAGTAAAAACAAAAAATGTTAACGTTTTCTTTTGAGTTTTCTCCGTTGTTACCACACACCCTGTGATTAATAAATGTTTCAATAAATTTATGATGCGAGATTTCCCTAATTTTAAGCTCATTTCGCCGGATAAGAAACGAAGTCAATGAAAATGTACTGTGATTTATAGCTCAAAGCGCCAACATACTTAATTGCCGAAACGGTTGGGATTTACGAAGCATCAATATGATTTTATTATTTAAAGTCGGTACTTAAATTCTTACTTAAATATACTTGACTCTTTCAAATAGAAATAACTGGTTATTCACACTTTGACGTCGACTAGTGTTATTTTTGCGAAGCCGTCGTTAATTAAATCTTGATGACGTAAATTTTCCTAGGCTTCTAGTACACACCTAGTTTGCTTGAATTTTGCCATTATTTGAATTAGTTAATCTTGTACACAGCGCTAAATAGCAATCGCAAGGAGATGACAGGTAACATTATGATGTTTTATGAAACTAATAAAAGACAAAGTTCAGTACAACGTAGAAACAGGCATAATATAAAACAGGATCACAAAATACATCTCAGTGGCATCTCCAGGGCACGGTACGAAGAATAATAATTAATTTTAATTACGAATCTGAGAATTATAACTCACGTTTCATATTATTTAGGAATTCATAACGTGAACCCCTAGGTGCTATCGTGCGGCATTAATTTTGATGGTACTGTAGAAATTTACCGTGTTATCTTTACGTCGCAGCATCAAATACTTACCCACCTGATAATTAAATAGAGTAGGTTGTATGATAATTATGATAAATAAATAAACTTGTAGTGATGCAACATCATACTATTTCTTGTCACTGTCGAGGAAGATACTACCTATCTATTTACTTCGTATGTGGTCATTTATATCTCTTCAGACTAATTTTATTGACAGCTTTAGTCTAAAAGAAAAACAACCCCCCCCCCCCCCCCCCGTTCAATTAGATACACATTACGTCAAATTATCTCATAATATCAAAGGGCTCGGACCGCTACATCTGAGGCCTCTGAAATTGAACTCCCGCAACCCGTTTAATTTTGTTGGGTCCGTTCGTTAATTTCGCCGCCTTCTCTATTACTGGGATCAAATTTTATAGGCGAATGTTGCAAATAAGGGTTTTTTGGGTTCCTTTTAGTAGAGTAAAAGTTGAGCGCGCAAAATTCAATTTATGTACCAACTCCGTTTGCTAAATTTACATTTAATAACTTTCCGAAACAATTTATCCAACTACCTACATTAAAATATCTTCGTTAATGTATCCGTTAATCCCTTGTAGTCCTTGTCTAATAAAACTGAATTTGCTACACATGCAACATTCCGTTGTTGAGACAAGCAGCGGACCAGAAAATGTAAAGTACCCGAGCTACGCTGCGCCCCCGCGGCGTAGCAGCTCGGGTAATCGTAGCAGACGCGCTCATGACGTAGCGGTATCGCGACTATTGCGAACGTTGATATTCAACGAACAGTGTCTACGCAACCTGCACCCTATATACATATTATATATATATAGACATCCCCCATAATCGGAACTTCACATACGCGATAACAGTACCTATATTAGTGGTGCCACATCCATCAGATCCGGCAAATTTCCCCAATCGACGTGGATCGATGCGTGTGGTTCTATCCAATAGCTCTGATCCGATTGGATAATTAGATGATGTTAACCGACGATCGGGGCGCGTCGCCGTCGGCTGATCTCATTTGCTTAATTTCCTCTGCCCCAAATTTTTTTAACGGTAACCTGGACAAGTCACTATTTCAGCATAATTACTTTTATATTCACTGAATATTTAGATATACTTCGCTTCGAGTAGGTATATCCTGTAGTTATTCTTACTCGTTTTCATAATTAGTCAATCCAACCACAAGTGAGTCTAATTTGAATCGCGAGATTTGACCAACACGTAGTCACACTGTAAGATGGCAAAGATTGTAGAAATCAACGCAAAAAGAGCCAGTGTTCGTCTTCAGTTCTATTATTAACTTACTAGCTTCTGCTCGCGACTTCTTCCGCGTAGAATTTACCAATTCATATGTTTATCGCTATCTCGCTGGAACCATGCTATTTTTCGGGATAAAAAGTAGCCTGTTTTAATCTAGGATACCAGCTATCACCGTTCTAAATTTTATCCAAATCCGTCCAGTCGTTTTAGCGTGAAGAAGGAACTTACATACACACTCACTCACATCGTCACATCGTCAGTCACAAACTTTCGCATTTATAATATTAGTAGGATAATTTATTATGCAATCCAGCTGTGCGAATTACATTTTAACTCATTCTTGCGTTTAAGAGTGGATAGAAATGGCCAAGCAAAACAAAAATTTTCTACTTTTACCCAATGTTAATACCCGCCTCATTTATCATGATAAAGCGTTATGTAAAGGTCGGTCCTCCCATTTTTTTTATTTATTTGTCTTGTATCGGTACCGAAATAATATAAAATTCAGTTATCGCGTTGTAGTACCTGTTGTCGCCATCTAGGGTGTTTCTTCAGCAACGTTTTCAGACAAACTGAATCAGTAGACGGCGCTGTTCAAGCTACACTGGTTACAGTGGAGTTTAAGTTGAAAATAATTGCCGCTAGATGTCACCAAGTGACTATCCCGGATCTTGTGTAAAGGCGTGGCAACCGCAATTCAAACACATATACGACCCTGAGATTTCTAAAGGTACTTGCTATGGGTGATGTAGCGGTATATCACGCATCACGGAATGATGAGGATCCGGGTTCGATCCTGTGTTCTAATTTTCAGTGTCCTTTACAAATTTAATTTCTAACGGGTAATACCGTATAAGTAAACATAAAAAATCAAGAAGTAACATTCTTGATTCATTTGATAATAAAATAAATGCTCTAAATCTTGAATTATATACTAAAATCACATTCGCACACATCTACGTTTAGTATTGTAAGCTCCAAATTCTACGCCGATACTAAACGACAGGTATTTTATTAAAAATCAATTTAATTTCAACTATTTTATTAATAAGTGGTAATTCACATACCGTAAAATATATTGTACATATTTGCACCGGTGATTTGCATTAAAAGCAAATAAAACTAATACTACGTAATATTTAAGCACATCCCCAACAGGCATGCAATGTAAGTTATCTATGTACACAAAATATGGCATTGAATTGCTTTTCTGAATATAAAACATCATGTTACACTTCTATAGCTTATGTTTATGTCAAACTGCGGGCGTTGCGAAGCGTGCGCTGGACGTGTTGACGTTGTGTCACGTACCACGTACCACCCGAATGCATGCGTTCCCTCTATCACGTTCACGCGCATGATTTATACGACCACATCAAGCGAACGCAACGACGCTCTCGAACTTTGGCCAAGCCTTAATTTTAGGACATGGAATAATCATATGATTTTAAAGCCGGCTACTCACACACCTGCCGCAGGGGCAATATTGGAAGCAGGGCCAGAATTGCCTCCTTAATTGTGATGTGTATAGGCAAGCAGGGGCAATTTTTAGAACAGCCGAAATTGCCCCGACCGCCGTGCGACCGATATTGCCCCTGCGGCAGGTGTGTGCGTAGCCGGCTTAACAAAATCTGTCAAACCTCGCTCATTTCCGTTATTTGTTACTTAATCTAACTATTGTAACAAGTAGCAGACCATTGCCATTGCCATAACAAAAATAATAACGACGGTCCAGGATTAATTTTGAGCGAATGCCGAAATAGGCGATATACAAGCAGAAAGTGCACTTCGGTCCATCGATACAATAGGGCAATAGCAAATAACTGCACTAACTAGTTTTTTTGTAATCGTAGGATGAAAAATCAAAACGATCCCATTATATTTAGATACAATATACACAAGTTGACCCATGAACTGTCAGTCTCCAATATATTTACCTACCAAAGGATCACCACTAGCACCAACTTGCGTTCGGTTTAGTTTTCAATCGAGTCATCCAAGCATCCAATTAAAAAAAAAATTGAATTATAAGAATATTCCTCTTTCTTGTCGCATAAACTGTCGAAAAATAAACGTTATGTCAAAATGTATTTGGCGGTTTACCGCAATTTTAGTAAAAAATTCGTGCCAATTTAATTCAGCTCAAAAACATCAAGTACCTGGATGGCCGAGCTTCGCTCGGTTTTTTTTGGTTCGTTTTCTAAAAATGAAACCAAGCTAGATAGACCTAGCTAGATTTATCGTACCTGAAACCCCCTGCATACTAAATTTCATGAAAATCGTTGGAGCAATTTCCGAGATTCAGATATATGTATTATACAAGAATTGCTCGTTTAAAGGTATTAGATAGATTAATACAAATACAAATTCTGGTGACAAGCAGGCACGCCAATTATGTTTAGTGATAATGATGATAATGATGTAGTGAATAATTATTTACCATAGGCTTAGCTCGGAAAGCACCATTACTCACGAAGTGTCAATAAATTACCATTAATATGAAATTTCATTAGTCAATGTCAAAAATGACATGTTTGTGAATAGGTAGAGGTATAGCCGACGAAAAATAAATATTCACTATACCTGTACAACTACGCAAACTTATATGCCTACGCCGACAGCACTAGTAAATAGCTTGTCGGTTAATGTCTTACAAATTCTACCCGACTGGCTTCAGGAAACAGGTTTTATATTGCTTACTTTCTATGTCAAACATTAAGAGAGGCATGAAGAGAGAAGAAAACGTGCTTGTTTTTTACTTAGTCAATAACATTAAAATTTGTATAAAATAACGTACCTACAAGTACCTAAATACTTAACATACAGATCAACGATAAATGTTATATAGGCATAGGCCACCCATTTGTTAGCCAAGAGAAATTAACCAGTAGAGTGGTAAATCTGCTTTTGCAACACAATACTTTATACGCGATTTTTTTCCTTTATCCTCTGCATAGAACTAAGCCTAAATGTAAGTTATCACATTATGATCAAAAGATATTTGACAATAAAATTACCGAGCTATTTATCAATTTTTTTCTTTTCATAAGAACCTTACTCGAAATTTAACAAATATTTAAAAAAAACCGAATTGATCCAGCCGTCCTCGAATTTTGCGTTTATACGATAGATACCACGCAACAAATAACCATTCACTACCAATAACGATCGTGTCATGTATTTGCTAGGCTAACTTTAGTGTTCTGCTTAACCTTGGGCTGGCCAATCAGAGCTCAACAATAGTAGTCTGGCATAATTTAATTCAATGAATTGTATGCCATTTCCACTCTATTCGTTAATTCCTCTATGTTCGTAGGTATGCCCGTCTCGAAGTTCCCTTGTACTGTGCTTTTAGGATTTCTGATCATTCATTACTCAAATCCCCCATTAAAATGCCAAAACACTTATGACGTTAGTTTTTTAGTATAAAATGCATATTTGGTTCCAACAAGACACAAGTAGCTGGTTGGCGATAATATTCATATTTTTAACAAATTATTTGCTACACAGAGTTAGCTTGAACGCCACTTTTGCCCAAACATAAATAGAACGACACAAGAGATTTAACACTAATAAAACAAGACACAAAAACAATGTCAAATGTCGTTCAAATATATCGCCCTAAAACATCAAAACAGCCTTAAGTCGTTAGCTCTTAGAATAATAAAATAGTGCCTACAATAGAAAATACAAAATTATTACAATGTCTAATACTTGAAGATCACTAATACTTATTTGTCAGGTTGCCTAATAAATAGTGTCAAATGAACCAATATTTTCATTAGGCGGCAATACGTTTAAAGTAAAAGCTGATATGAATATTGGGGCTAATGATTGAATCGTATTTTACAAAATAAATGACAATCAGGATATACGCGTGTGTGCAGGGTCTTTAATCCGTTGATTTTTAGAGCCCCGGCAGTAACGCGCCGAGAATCAACAAGAGTCCATTTCTTTAGGCGGCTAAAATATTCAAAACCACAACGTACCAATCACAAATACAGTCAAGATCAAATTTTTACTATGGATTAGCGTAAAGATACAGAAAGTATGTCCTAAAATTCGCATAAAACGAATTCTCCCCCGTTATCATCTAGACTGATTGATTGTAATTCTATAGTAGTTTAGATAGTATTTGCTTTCAAGTCTCGTTGCCGCCATGCGCTAATTAAAACGAAACAAATCATTGCCTTCAAGTTCGACAATAACCCCAATTATTTCATAATAGTTTCACTTAAAAACATCGTTATTTTGGGCATACATAACAGGAGTCAAGTAAATACTGTAGGTAATGTAAAAAATTTTTAGCTTGGAAAATTTTAGGCATTCAACGATAATTTTAAACTTAACAATATGTACTTACAATACCTAGATACGTAAGAAATCTATTATTGCGATAAGAATATAAATTGTGAGCATAATAGCACATATATTATAAGTATCTAAGCGTTTATAAAAGGGTGGTGTAGCATAATATTTCGTTTATTTGCAATCTTGCACGTTGAATTTTCAGTGTTCGGTTTGACTCAAGATTTTGTATAATATGTGAGAATGCAAGTACAGTCAAGAAATAGTTATTTGTGATTCAAGGTTGGTAAGTAAGGTTTTACAAAAGAGTTGACGAGTTGATAAACCCGAGCCGCGAGGCGAGGGTTTTCACCGTCACGAGTTTGTAAAACTTTGCCAACCGTGTATCGTACGACGTTTTTCAATACATTTGTGAGAAAATAGGCAATTAATAACACAAAATTTAAGAATAAATACCTTACCCGAGATTTTGATGGCAAAAGACTATTTTGCGCGATTTGCGCCTTACTTAAAAAATCGGGCGGAGTTAATTCCATGTTATTGTCGACTTCATCACTTGAAGAACTCATTTTTTTTGGTTTTTGTACACAATAATCAACAACACAGAACAACACAGTTTTACAAAAATGGCGCGTCCGTGTACCGAAATGCGAAATGTTTTGTTTTCAATTAGGTGAACTAAAATTATCAGGCAAAGGTTCAACGCGTTCAGCCACTGCGCTTTTTTCGAATAAATAAAAGGTGGAAATCATTAAAATCTCAGGTAATTAAATTACAGTTTATACTAATTACAATAAATTTTGCAAATTCATTACTTAGTTTTGTATATTTATACATTTTTCTGCGTATAAGTCGATATTTTTTATTTTTGTCATTTAATACTCTTTGCTTGTAAACTTTTAAAATGGTCAATTAAAAAAAAAACTATTAAAAAATCGCACTAGTGCGGTAAAATTAACTTACGAGCCATGTATACATCCTTTGAAAGTGAATTTTTCGAGCAAATGTATTGAAAAACACAATTTTCAAAAGGCTTTCATTGAAAATGCTTTTTTGCGGAATGTGATGGTGCAGCAGCGACCCTTGCGAAAAAATTTGACCGACTTCTAGAGTTTAGAATGACTAAATATCTTGTACATGTAAAGCACCGACAACAGTCCGATAGCCAAATGCCAACAGAAAATCTTGTGTTATAAAGGAAATTCTTAGTTAAGGCGACATTACGCGCAAACACTTTATTTTTTCAATTTAGTTCGTCGGCTTACCCGTCCT
Source organism: Pandemis heparana (assembly GCA_963854515.1). Lineage (NCBI taxonomy): Eukaryota > Metazoa > Arthropoda > Insecta > Lepidoptera > Tortricidae > Pandemis > Pandemis heparana. The sequence goes on from OY978006.1 coordinate 11,266,800, forward strand.
CTTGTAGTGTCAGTACGCTCTGAAAAGGGCGGACTCAACACTAGCGCGGGGAAGCGTAGTCTTGAGCGCTGAGCTAGAGCCTTTACTCATATTCATATATCAGGAATTTATTTTAACCCACGGTAAGTATGTAAATCTGAATTGTTAAAAGTTTACTATAGTTACGTTTAGCAAGGAAAAATGATATTTTTTCTATTACTTTGCTAAAAAAATCTTTTGTCATAGTCGTATCATCGCCTCAACGAGATCTACCAAATTTAAAAAAAACATTGGTGGTTCTATAAAAAATCCGTGTGGAGTCTACATTTCTACAACACACATAAAATTGAACTATATACAATCCCTAAATATTTCTTCTCTATTTGTGCGTAAGTTATAATTACTATATTTTACTTACAAGCTACCTAGACGTAATGTGAAGACAAATTTATTCACTTATTTCAGACAGTAATTAACGTAACACGAACACAGCATGTTTAGATAATTAATCTTTGCGAAAAGGGTTTTATGATCTTCAAATAGTAAATGAAAGTATATTTTTTAACATTCTTTTCTATTGCTAATATACGTATGCCAAAAACTGAGGCCTATTGTACAGTAAAAGGCATAAATATATGTACGTTGCCAAGACGTCAAAAACATCTATACAACTTCATGCCACAAACAATAAGACCGGTGACACATATTTCACATGATGGCTGTATAGATATTTATGCATTCGACTGTACGGTATTTCACTTATGCTTCACATTTGTGTTTCGAACTTTTTGCATTTTCTAGGTTCAGTGTCGAATTCAGGCCATACAATACTGGGAAGTTAGACATTCGAAGATTGTACGGCGCCGTTCCGCTCACATTAATATGAACTTCGAATTTGGGAGTAGAATCCCATACAGAATACAAGTAAGTGTTACGTAAAATAAGATTCCTGCAAAAATGAACATTGTTATTATAGAATGGAAGACGCTTAAATTATACTTGCAAATACTTATCTACTATTAAGAGATACTGTCATGTCATGATCATCACGTATATCAAGACATACTTACAGTAAATTCGAATTAAAGAAGTACTTGTGAATGTCGTTATTAGGTGATATTCGGTACATATATCAATTTAACAATTGGGAGCGGAGTCTATGCTACAGAAAAATATGTTTTGGCTGCGCGTAATGTGACACAGTGACTATATATCACTGACATTTTGCGCAATTTGGTCATAAACAATGAAATAATACGAATATAAATGGCAATAAGTGTGAACATTGTACAGAAACTCAAACAGATATTGTGTGAGTGCCTCGAAACAAATAACAAGAGTTTGTCGGGCCTCTCCGAACCCGGCGACCCCTCGTCCGATATAACCTTCATTTTTTTCAAAGAGCAGTCTCTTACGGCTTGCATCAGAAAATCTTGATTTTACATGCACATCTGCCAGAGTTAACGCATTCAATGAATAATTCGCATGTCTGCGATGCAAATGCGAACTAACTTAAATAATATCTACAGTAAAATTTAAATACATTTTAGGATTGCTTATAAGGGTCCAACATAAAAACATAATACTTGGTTCAGTGCTGGTTGCTTCTGGAGGCCTCGGCGTCCTGCCGCGTGATGTTGAACGCCTCGGTCTTCAGGAAGTCGACCGTCTTGTAGGCGCTGTCCGCCTCCACCTCCGACAAAGACTTGCCGTGCCCTATTTCTATTTTCCTTCGAGGCATCTCTTGGGGCTGAAAAATTATAATTAATTTAATATTTCATCACGGAATCAAGCGACAGGTGTGACTTACGTCTAGACTACTAATAGATATGGTGTCGCCGAAGCGTGGCTTGTACTGATTTTTTACAAAGCAAAGCTTGTATGTAACAGCTTAGCTATTTACCTTGGATGGCGCTGGCTTAGAGGTTTGCAGGTCTAAGTCTAAATACTGCAGAGCGTCCGCTTTCGTGCCGTCATTATAGAAATGCAAAACTATCTGTAAAGTGAAAAAAAAATACAAGCTGTAAATGATGGATGTTCACAATGCTACGAATGGCCACATTTACTATCAATATTGATAATAATGTGTTTTTTTTTGCACACAACAGGAAAAACACTACAGACTGAGAGTAGCACAAAGACGAACTTAACCGTAACAAGGTATCTCTTGCAGCAAACCTAAATAATAGTGCCTTTCTGCATGTATCTCAGTGTTTGTCAATTGTACCTATTTGATTTATGTTTATTTTGCACAATAAAGAGTTCACATACGTACATATAATAGTGGTTTAGCATTTTCTTTTCTCGAACATTGTATTATATTTATATGATTCTTTTACTGTTTATGATGTATGGTTTAATTAAGTAGAATTTACTTGTCCATTGAGAGTGTTGATATGGCCGATGCTAGCGTGGCGCGGCTTGAGCGCGCGGTCCACGGCCGGCGGCAACGACGACACGTTGCAGTACTGCATCGACTGCGAACACGGACGCACTCAAAGCCTCTAGCCTCAATTATGACACAAAAAACGTCTCGAACGCGTTCACGTAAACATCTCAATTAGTACGAGTATGGGGAAATTAGCAGCGCTACTAGCAGGTAACTGCTACGAACTAATCCAAAGTATTTGACACTTCAATCGAAGTTGGAGACATTTACTGCAGCAAAAAGTAAACTAAGCTAGCTTTTTAGTCCGTTATTGACGCGTAAAAATATCAATCTAGCAATCTAGTGCGGTAAATCTCAATCCCGTTGGAATATCGGAATTAAAGGTCATTCATTAAAATTCGTCCAGCAGTTTTAGCGTGATAGAATAACGAAAAAAAATTAAATGAAATAGTTTTCATTTACCTATGCCCAAGGTTTCATACTAGCGCCATACCAAATTTTATCACGATCGGTTGAGTAGGTTACGTGTGAAAGTGTAACCATCAAAGTCACATTAGCATTTAAAATACTAGTTAGGATAGCAGGTTGGGGTTGTACCGGGTGTCCAGGGGAGTACTCGTCCTCGTCGTCGGTGCTGCGCAGGGGCAGGATGCCGCGCGCGGGGGACGGCGGCGCGCCCTGCGACCGGCGCCGTGCCGCGCCACCCACGCCCACCTGACACACCAACGCAACTAATAACTACTACAGTAGGCGGCAAATAAGTAAAACGTGGAGGGGATATGCGCACTATGAAAAACATCATTTTTTATTTATTTATTTATTTTATTATGATATACTAGATATAAAACTGAGGTAGATACGTCATAGGCGATCTCCCCGTGGCAAGCGAAAAGTAAGGTAATTGCCTAACTTGTGTTTAGTCGCTGTCGGCGCGCGCAGAGGTCCTTATATATCAAGTAACGGCAATAACGTTGCCATGTCCGAAAGAAGTTTTGTTCAGCTATAATGCGTCTATTAATAATATGTCATTGCCGCAGGGTAATTGTGTAACTATTTTGACATCCGGCATCGGATTGAAGTGACAGTTCTTGTATGAATGTGACAGCTAGCTGATTCCGATGCCAATTGTCAGCCCATACATGAACTGTCAAAATGAACACGATGGCGATTGCGAGAGAGATAGACAATAAGGGCCTGTTTCACCACTCTCTAAGTTATCTATGATTCCGTCTCCTTATCAATACGAAACAGACAGAGACGTCATCATAGATAAACTGACACGAGAGTGGTGAAACAGGCCCAAGCCTAGCGGTCCCTATGGGATCATAAAATGTGGAAGGCCGCGCGTTCGTGAATGAACAGATCCTTACTATTTTGGAAAGCTAATAAGAGCTAATTGCGAAGGCAGGTCACAATTGCATTGCAAGCGATCACGTTCGAACACAAAATCCTGAGCGCTCAAAAAGCCACCTACGCCATTCGGTGGAAAAAAAAACTTATATTTCTGGCCATATTTTTTACAGAAATACTCACAAACACGTTATCATCTATTGGTTCATTAATTTTTGGTCCAAGATAGGGTTCTTTTTGTACATTGCTTTTCGATGATACAGCTAAGGTCTTGGGAGGCCGGGGCGGTACAGGAGGCCCTGAAAAAAAAACTTGTATGTATAACTAAAATGCAGTGGTTATATTCTCTTTGGGTATAACAACGAGAAACGTGAGTCGGTATATTTAGTAACTTGTTTTACTACTGACTTACCATCATCAGGAATGCCATTTTTCTTAGGGCTAACAGCAAGTTTGGTAAAGGACTTGGTCACGGACCAGTCCCCTGAAAGTTAAAAGTAACAGTAAGTATTTCTTCAGACGCAACGAATAAATCAATATATGTATAAAATTATGATAACAATATTTTCGAACCGGGTAGGAACGGGAGGCGTGTGAATAATACATTGCACATGCAACTTCATTTTTGCATGCTCACATACATAATATATGAGAATATCTTTGTCCCAAGGTGAAGTTAAGATCAAAATCAGTTTTACAACAAAGGAAATAAATAGAATAAAGTGTTTATAAATAGTGGCAAGTAATTGTTACCTATGTTAGATTGACTAGCATTAAGAGACTTGCACTCGTCCTCGCTGAGATTGGAGTCGTTCTCAGAGAACTCGGCGTTGTTCAGCCTGAACTGCGGCTGGCTCAAGTACACCTGGTTCCCTCTGTTGTTCGGAACCATCTCGAATGGTCTCCTTTTACTTGTAACAATATTCTTCGGATCAAACGTAAATGTCCTTGAATCCTAAAAAGAAAATAACTGTGTGACTTTCTTTCTCTTCAGGTATAGTAGATATCACTAATAACTGTAGTTTGATGTACCTGGGCTCGGATGCCAGTAATACATTCCGAAATTCGAATGTATGGACCAGTGCTGTCGGGGCATTCATACTGTTCATTCATTGCAGACATAGAGGTCATGTTGCCCTGGTAAGTTCCTGTAATAAAAGCATTATTTTATTTTATTTACAAGGAAAATAAATGATTACTCACTTATTTACAAAAAAAAAATCACATTTATCTATAATTAATTATGAAGTCAAGACATTTCACTTGAAGCAGGTTTATAAACTTTTAAACTAACTATGTTTGTATCTTGCAATTCAACTCTTATCCACTTGCAATTGGCTTTATGTAGAGCTTTCAAGTCAAGGAAATTAATAAAAAAACAACAGGTTGCACTCTGGGAATGACGGCAGAAGTAAACACTTGAACCGCGCGGTATAAAGAGAGAGGGATATTACTTCCTCTCCTACGCCGTGTCGGCGATCTACCCTCCCTTCGTCTTACGATTTTTTTTTTCACAAATCCTGTTTATTATAAATCATACGAGCACGATAACTGATGCTGGCAGCCGCAAATAAGTTTACGACGCGAAAGCATTAGATTTCGCAGAGCAGGAAAGTGTTTCTAGTCACAAAACCACAATTTAAAAATAAAACACTTAACATTGATTGCCACATTGTTTTATACTACAACTTTTGACCAAATAAAGGTCCGACCACACCGCCGCGTATACGCAGTGACGTGTGGTAGGCGAAACGTTTTCTCACCGTTTCTTCATACATTTTGTTGCGATTCCGTAACGTCACCGTTTTTTAAGCGGCGGTGTGGTCGCACCATTACGCTTTGAATTTGTTGCTAAAATGTATCCGTTACCTTATCTAACCAACATTACTACATAGTATAAAACAAAGTTGCTTTCCACTGTCTGTCTGTCCCTATGTATGCTTAGATCTTTAAAACTACGTAACGGATTTTGATACAGTTTCTTTAATAGATAGAGTGATTCAAGAGGAAGGTTTATATGTATACTTATTACTTAATTCTACGCAGACGAAGTCGCGGGCAGAAGCTAGTTATACATAAATGCAAGTTTGTGAGGATGGACGTTTATTACTCTTTCGCGCAAAATCGAAATATTTAAACGAATTCTAATGAAATTTGGCACACATGTAGTTTATAACATGTATTAGCACATAGGACACTTTTTATCCTGGTAAATTACGTAAGGTTCCGTGAAATAGCTGTAAGTCATAGGCAGACACGAGCATTAGCTAACTTTAACTGTCAATCTAATCTAACTAATATTATAAATGCCAAAGTATGGTTCATGTTTGTTTGTTACTCAATGACGCCAGAACGGCCCAACGAATCTGAATGAAATTCGGGACATAGATAGAGAAAAGTCTGGAATAGCACATAGGCTACTTTTTATCCCGGAAAATTCTCGCAGGATAGCCATAGACGAATTCTTTGCAGACGAAGTTGCGGGCAACAGCTAGTACTATCATAGAAATACAATAAGGCAACCAGTACAGCGTCAACCTCAATAAATAGGACAGTTCAAAATTCGCGATGCATTTTTGATATTTTAAAAGTTAAGTAATATTAGCAATCATAATGAAACCAACGGCAGCAACATTAAACTCCCCAACCATAATGCGCTATGAAAATTAAAGATAAGATGTGGGATAACATAAATACAATATCGTGTACAAAGGGCGGCTGACTGTAGCCATTTCGTCATACTGCCATTAAAGAAATATAAAACATGAACATGCCTGGAGAAAAAAAATAAAAACAGTAATTATCTTTCCATTCAAAAATATATCTGTCTATGAAATATTTTTTTTTCTTTATAATTTCTGTTATTTGTTCTATTGTAAATAAATACAAATAAAACAGCCGAAGACCTTTTTAAAACAAGTACTTAATCTATTACTTTTTTGGTTAATGCCATTTTAATAATTTCAAAATGGCATCAATTAAGGAGACTGCTGTCTTCATTTTAATGTAATTAAAAACCAATACATTTAGCAAAACAACTATCACTGGTCAAATCTTACTTACTGATATATTTAAAAAAAAAACAAAAGCATAAGTTTTGGAAGATGTATGACATGATGATGATTTATTCATTAAACTCAAAACATGGTGAACAGACTTTAAACTGCGTTAACACATCAGGTACTGATAGAAAATTGCACAGTATAAATAAAGATAGAAGTGATTATAAATAAATTATTTGTAGACAAAGTCAACAGCAACAGATAGTGACATAGAGACAATGTTTAGATACAAATACAGAGAAATGGGTATATTTTCTTATTACAGATTTTAAATTTTTTGCAATCAATTGTAACACAAATTAATACTCACACCTACCAGATTAATACTTACGTAGCTTATGTTGTTTGAAGATCCAGCAGATGACTGATGAATAAAAAGGTACCTTTTTTTGGGTATTTTATCAGATAATAGTTTTGTTGTCCAAAAAAAAATACTCACCCATCACTACAGAAGTGTCTTCTGTTGATCTCAGACCGCAAACTTTACAGATAGCATCAACCCACTTCTCCATGTCAGCTTCACAGTCAGCCTCCAAGTGATATGTCCTGGACTGGGTCTGTATGGTAAACACAGAGCCGCGGAGCTTAGGATCAAGAGAACCGCTCCCACTGCGTTCCATATGCAATCCAGCGTCAACCTGCCACAAGCACACGGCTATGAGTGACACGAGGAAAATGCGAAACAATAAACCAGGAAAGGATAATGTTATTTAAATGTAACAGTTAGGGTTGCCACTAGTGGTTTTTAAAATTTACACTGGTCACTTAATTAAAATTGTGGTATCAGCATTTACAAAAAAAAGTTAGCTTACAGGTAGAAGCAGTAAAATACTTAGTGATTATTAATCTTTATGAAGTTGTGTTAAATAAGTGTATTTTCTTTAAGATTATGCTAACTTCTTACTTCTTTTTAATGGTAATTTAAAAAAAATCAATATTATGTTTTGTATGTTTGCTCAGCATTAGTTTGAATAGTTGCTCAGTATCTCATATTAATTAATATTGCATATTTTTTTCTTTGTTTGTTTCAATCTTACTATAGTGGTATATATCATAAACATCATTGGCAGGAGGGCGGAGACGAAGCCTCGACAAATTGAGTATTTTAGACCTCACTAGGACGATAAGTAAGTCACCTGTTCGCATAAATCGAGGTTGATGGTGCCCTTGAGGCGCCTGCAATTCCTTTCAGCGTAATAGTCTAGGAAGTATTGGCCAGGCAGCTCGCCCGACTGTCGTAAAGCAAACCATCTTCTTCGCCATTTCTGGGAATTAAGAAAAAATCGCGTAAAACACGTGAAATGAACCGTACTCTAAGTTGTAACCAAATTGATTTTCGGAACCACATTCTAATCAAACAAAACCAAGATAAACTCGATCAAGGATCAATGTGTCAACAAAGGTAAAAGTTGCTTTTATTGCTTACCGTTCTCCAGATACGCTTTGTGGGTGGCGATTTGGTCAACCAGCCCTCGAAAACAATGTTTCTCGACATTGTTTAGTTAAATAAAAACTTATCCTAGTAAAATGAGTCGCACATAACAACCACTACATTGAATTGTAATTGAAATTGCACTTTTTGTAGATCAGATCAGACATCACTCACATCACACACATAGCAGAGCACAGATTAAAAAATAAATATTTTGTAAAGAAAAGATCGTCAGTGTTGCTAGGAATAAAATAAGAACGTATTGTAAAGGGGGCTAAGTTTGTTGTCGGAGTCTTTGATAAAGCCGGAGTGCCATATGGATAAGTATTCGACCATATTTTTTATATTTGGTTCGACCGTTACAAAATATTATTAACTAATAACTAGCTGTTCCCCGCGACTTTGCCCGCGTTACAATTCTTTTCTTATTTTTTGTTTTATTTCTTGTTAAAAACATTCAGTGTGTCATAAGGAACATCATGAAAAAAAATATGGCCCAGCCGTGAGCCGGGGGGCTACACCAAAATTCGATTTTCGAAGTTCGTATCATACCGTCCCTCTCGCACTCAAATATATTACTATTAGTGTGAGCGGAACGGCACAAAACGAACTTCCAAAATCGAATTTCAGAGTAACTACAAGGCCTGGTCTCGAGTTTTGTGATTAGCAACATTCATTTTTAATTATTATAAAATTAGTTTAGAAAGAAGAGCAAAGTCAACTGCGAGAAAATCGATGAACAAGTTTTTGAAGTGAAAACCTCTTTAGCAGCGTTGGGCGCTTTTTGGGATGGGTAAAAAATGTTAAACTCGCGTCAGGCGTAAGACGGAGGGAGAGTTTAAGTACCAGGATATCAGGATCCTCTGAGCTTGCAATGAAGCTAGAGTCGCGTTAGATTTTTAAAGTGTAGGTACGCTGATTTCGTCGCGTTAACGTATGTGGTTTGGCCTAGTAGTATAAGGTGTGGAATAACAGTCTGTTCTGTCAGGTGACCGCAGTTCAAATCTCGTGTATGTTTTTCTTTTTATTTGGCCGGCACTCCTGTAGTTGCTACCCGGTGGTTTTTTTTTCGAACTTCGAATCATTGGCACCTTGGATAAAGCCGCGATTTGTGTTTGTATGTATGTATATTATGGTGGTTGACGTAACGAGGACGTGACGTTCACGACTTGGGGTGGTGCTGACGGTGGAGCGATTCAATTTAACTGCCGTTCTATCCTATTGTTGTTCTATGGGCTAATGTTACAAATTATACGTAATATTATGAAGCCCCATTAAGTAAACATAAATTGAATACCTACTTAATAATAACGTTCGTATTAGCGTGGTATTAGCTAGGTAGGTACAAAGAGAATAAAGCCAATTTTTATTAACTTGTAATCCAACAAAACTTTCAGAATACAATCTGAGCCTAGGTACCATAAACTACAAACACGTAAGTCACTAACGTCATAATAGCAAACATTGACGCTGTAAAAGGCGCCTAAAATGATTTTTTATAAATAAAAATTACAGATATAGGTAAATATGGAAAATAACCAGCAACCTCCGAAAGGTCACCCCAGAGATCCTCATAGCAATGTTCCCAAATTCGGCGGATATGATCCCAACAAGTAGGTACCTACCCACATCACTTTTATTTTTATTATAATGGATTATTAAATCCGTTTAAATTCTGGTTTTCTATAAATACCTACCTACAGAATTGCCTATCCTTTGTCTCAAGCATACAGGAGTATTGCCTTGTGGTTAGATATACGTAGTTCGTCGGGCAACGCTCCTCAGTTTAGCTTCAGCGACTGTACCCTAACCCAGCTGTACAGATATTAAAGAAATGGTAAGAAATCATTTTTTTATGAAATTTAATTTGTGACTTCATAACCCTGTTGTTTCAGTTACATGCTGGATCATGTTAATATGACGGTACTCACCGACGAGAGCCTCACGCCGGGACGGCCGCCGTGTCTTACACAGCGCACCATCGGGCACTTCCTGCAACCCCTTACTAGGCAACTGGTTGAGGTGCCTCCAAGGTATCGTTGCCTCAATTTGAGATTTACCTTATGAGTACCTACGTGCGTGCAACATATTTTTATTCTTAGATGATCCCTTTGAATGCGGTGGATCAGGTTATTCGGAGAACCGACTCCGAACTTGAACGCCACATACTCGATGGGCACTTGAATGGGACTAATACAATCTGGGGCTACTTAATATGTATTTTTCGGTGTCTTCAGTCCTCAACGCATAAACACGCGCACAAAGTCGAAGCAGTCACAGATTACTTAATAGGTAGTTACCCTACTACGGCAAAGTTTACAATTACGAAATGTATAAGAATCAGTACATACCTACCGAAAATTCATTCCTGTGGAACCTTTTCACAGTAAATGTCGTACGTTACATTAAATATAAATTGACTATATATAAGAAAAAAGAAAATCATCGTGACGTTTACTGTGAGAACGTTTTACGGTGCGTCACGGATAAATTTGTTCGATAGGTAGTACCTAATTAAACCTAGGGTTTAAATTGTGACAGGCCAACAGTCTACGAGTTACCGGACGCCGTCATAGACCAGATGGTGAAGCGCGATAAGGCTTTTTGGGTCGATAAGCCCGGCGCGAACGCATACACGCTCCACGATGCTTATAAAGACTATGGCATGACCACGGAAATGGTTAAACCAAGTGAGTTTACGAACCCATGGTGTAGTTAGAGAAGGGGCTAGGGGGGCGGACACCTCACGTAAAGGCAGATAGCACAGTCATTATCACCACAGAGCGACCTAAAAATGTCCTAAATTTTAGAGTCTAGCACATTATTATCATGTGACCATGTCGTACCAACGACGTCATCAAAAGCACCGCCTTCACTGGATCAAATGTGTTTGTAGAGCTATACCTATGGAGGTAATCGTGCAACTCGAGCGTTGCCTTTGATGGAATAGAAACTAATGAGCATTAGCTAGCACGTTACCTACTCTTGACCATGTGATATTTTTTGTTAGCTGTCGTTATTGGTTATTGGTAACAGAAAGTAACGTATAGCCTCACTAGTTTCTGATGGCGACTGTTTGCCAGTGGTCTACTAATATAAGACCTTAAATTTTAAGATCAACAACTAAATACTGTGTCTTCAATCACGAGGCATTATTATTATTTTTAACAAAAGGTCGAACTATTCCCACCGGCTTGCCTATTTTAAGGCAGTTGGGCAATTTATTGTGCAGAATTAGGGGAAAAGGCTAGTTAAGTTTCCTTCGGCTTGCCTTCTGATATACTTGACGCCACGCCACTGCTACCTATATTAATGTGTTACAATATTATGTTTGCATTGTTAGCTCGCCAAGACGTGTTTCCCCGCTCCTACCAATACGACTTAGACTGCGTCAGATACCGTCGCCTACACGGCTGTGACGGATTAAAACAACCAAAAGATCAACCGAAGGTGAAATATTAATTCATTCTAACCATAAGTCACTAGAAATGTTTACAAAAGCTATTAGGTACACATATATCTTAAAGAGTCGACTTCGTTGTTGTCGGTGAATTCGAATGATAAAACGAAACATGTACCTACCAATAATTACTTACGCTCGACTTACATTACAGCTCCGTGACACTGCAGTTGACTACATTGAAATGTGACCAGGGGGGTGTAACTTTTATCTGCAGTTCCGGCGATTGGCACTTTCAAGGCATCCTTAATTCCCCAGAAACCCCTGAAAGCGAACTGCCGCGACTGTAGGCACGCCAACCGGCCCGGGCTCACCCCGTTCCAGCTGGCGTGGGCGGAGGACCCCGGCCAGCGCCGCTGGCGGTACTATCCCGACCTCGCTGCCAATCTCACCACCAAAGAGATCCGGGAATTAATGGACGAGTAACACATTTTAATTCACATAGTGCCAGGGATACACTATGGGAGAAAATGTCCTGCGACACGTGTCGCCAGCGTCGTCGGGTGAAGTGGCGCGATGTTGCCGGACTTCGCTCGACATGACGTCTGGGGGGGCTTCTCCGAAATACTATTTTCGACGTTTGTATCACACCGCCCCTCTCACTCTCAAATTAATAACTAATAGTGAGAGCGGAGCGGCACCAAACGAACTTCGAAAATTGAATTTCGGAGTATAAGGCCTGGCAACATCGCGCAACACTTCGTCCCCAGCGATGTCTGGTGAAGTGGCGCATGTCAGGCGTATTCGGCCGGCTTTGCTTTGCTTGACATGACGCCGACACCATGGCTTGGAATATTTGTCCCCAAGTGTATCCCTGGCTTTAGTCTACCATTTCTTGCTCTTTTGTAGCAGTATATCCAAAGGCGCAGAAGCGGAATAGTCCTAAAACTTAACACTAGTAACTTCTCAGTAACTAAAACTAACTTGCTTGTCTTCTAGTTTTTTATTGTTTCTAAACTGTGTTTCCTAGCTTTGAATGCCAAACCTGATTTGCAAACGGCTAAAGAAATCTAAAAAATGTTTAAATAATATTGTTCTCATTGCAGAGTAGGTCGGCCTTATCAAAACGAAGCATGTAATTGGTACTACAAGAACTATCCTTCTGTTAAATACGACTGCATCGTGAGGAAGTTTGGCAAATAAAAAGATGTGTTCCAAATAATACCATTTTTTATTATGATGAGATACGACTTGACTTGCGGATATGTCGCAGGCGGAGTGCAGTAATCCGCCATATTACAAAATGCCTAGCCGTTTTGGTCGTTTTGCAATGCGGCGGTTCAACGATTAGCCGGATTGAATGCGGCTGAATGAAAATCCGCCGCAATGTATGTATTCGGTGCCATACGTTCTTCAACACGGCTAGCCGTAATCAGCGAGTCATTTATTAGTCGCCGCATTGACAGTTTTTAGTTCAGTCGACATAGCTCCGCTTCGCTTCGCTCTATTTCCGCTGAGTTAACCTAGTTTTTAGTGGATAGGTACACTAAAAAATCCATCTTTATTTCTTACTAGCTTCTGCCCGTGACTTCGTCTGCATAGAAGTAGCAATTAACAGTCTATCGCTAACCCGTGGGAACTATGCAATTTTCCGGGATAAAAAGTAAACTATGTTTTAATCTAGGGTACCAGCTATCTTCGTTCCAAATTGTATCCAAATCCGTCCAGTCATTTTAGCGTGAAGAAGGAACAAACATACACACTCACTCACTCACATCGTCATATCATCACATCATCACATCGTCACAAACTTTCGCATTTATAATACCTATTAGTAGGATTTGGTTATAGTAGTTTGGTGTGTGTGTGCACTGAGGGACCACTTGGTTTTTAATGGTTTTAACATATTATAGTAAGTGTAAAATTTAGTAGTAGTAGCGAATTAATTTGTAAAGAAATCCTGGAAGTTGTAAAGACTTTTTTGCAGATAACTGGTATTTGCAGTAAATATTTGACGAAATTGATTAATAGTTGTGCTTTAGTTTAACTTTTATAATCTTCCTTGCGATTTTTACTAATGTTTGCAAAAAGAAAAATGCATTTTTTATACAAATGTACCGGATTATTAGTTATTTTATGTGGTCCCTCAGGGACCAAAGAAGGAAGACTGCTTTAGTGTATAATCATTGCCAAATTACGTTTCGGTCATTACGAATGCGTTTAAGCATGTTTTTACTAAATCTGTTACATCAAAATAAGCCAGCATATTAAATACTTGCCCAGACGTGGAAGGTTCAGTGTGTGAACTGAGGGACCACACCTTTGGCTGTATAGCTTTTTAGTGAATTCTTTACAAATTCCAGGATTTCTTTACAAATTAATTCGCTACTACTACTAAATTTTACACTTACTAAAATATGTTAAAACCATTAAAAATCAAGTGGTCCCTCAGTGCTGCCACAGACTTCATTATAAAGAAGTCTGTGGATCCGCCACACTACAAAATGTGTCATTCAAAATGGCTTGGCGTTTTGTAATACGGCGGCTCCAATGGCGGCTCACTACAATTCGCCTGTGACAGATGCATTAATACGAGTATGTGTCAGATCTTGCTTTATATGTTGCTTATTGCCAGAATTCTAAATTATCACCCAACAATATATCGTCGTCATCTATTTCGTGAAATATATTTAAGGAACTAAGTAATAATCCTACTAATATTATAAATGCGAAAGTTTGTGACGATGTGAGTGAGTGTGTCTGTTTGTTCCTTCTTCGCGCTGATACAACTGAACTGAGATAGCTGGTGCCCCAGATTAAAACATAGGGTACTTTTTATCCCGGAAAATTGCACAGTTCCCGCGGGATAGCGATAAACATGTAAATTACTAATTCTATGCGAACGAAGTCGCGGGCAGAAGCTAGTCAAAAATAATATTAAGTGGCGCGACAGCGACAGGAGGTAGGAGAGAACGGGAAAGGCAATTTACTTCTCTCCAGGGCCCTATTTTATAAAGCTACAGGTTACAATTCTACAGGCGTTTATTGGCAACATTTGTCCTGTTTTTTACAATTTGCGTTTTATAAAAGTACTGTGTAACAATTTTACATGCTACAGGTACAGGCGCCTGTAGGCTGATCATAGACAAAAACGTGGACCTTTATTAGTTTTAAATGCATAATCGAACAAGCGTTTTATAAAAATATTGTAAAATACAACTGTAGATTGGTACAATTGTAACGAAAACTTACATACGTCTTGAGACTGGTAACAAGGGCTACAGGTGCAGAATTATCCTCTTCTTCAAGTTATTCAACTCAAGATCTTCAATTTAAGGAATGATCCGCTTATGAAGGACTCGTCTAACTCGTTATTATAAGAAAAACGGGACTTAATCACGTTATAACAATGGGTAAAAATCGCGAAAGTTTAAATCGTCGAGGGCGAATATTCAGCGACTTTTCGTCATTATCGTCTCAGCATATACCATTAATAGAGATGATGCTGAGACTTAACTTTTTATAACAACGAAACACAGTATCGATGCTGCATTTAGCTTTATCCAAAGTTGTTGCAGCTTGTCCTTCTGTTAGGATAATAATCGTGGGACGACAAGGACGCATGAACCGAGCGGTCAGAACGCTTGAATATTGGCCCTTTAACTCAGACTCGGACGAAGAGAGTCCACGAAAGCGTCGACCTAGGGTGTTTCGCCCAAGAATAAAATGTCGACTTTGAAACACCTTTCCAATTTAATGAAAGGTTCAGAATGAACTCTACGCAAATGGAGTACATTCTACAAGAAATTGGGAGCTTATTCGAATCGTAATCGCAATCGCAAATTTACGTATATTTTATTTGTACCTATTTATCAAGTTCGTAGGATAATATTTTGTGGCCATCAAATTCTTATTTCTATTCTATTCTCCCTTAATGGCGGCCGAATATATTTTTTACTATATATTATTGTAATATATGTAATAGAATAGCAAAGAAACCTCTTTGTATTTGTCATTTATAAGAGCCACTTTTTTTTTAATTAGTGATGTCCATCACACCTGTACAAATTACTTGTAATCGAGTTTTACAATGCCGTATTACAAATGTAGCTTTCCGTGTGTCTTTATAAAACACCTGTAATTGTACACAGTGCATTACAGGCGACTGTCGCCTGTAGACTTGTAACCTGTAGCCTGTAACTTTATAAAACAGGGCCCAGATGGCACATTTTTTCTTCCTCTTTAATGTCACAATACTCAATCTATCTATCACTAAACAGGTGTATAAAACAAAGTCGTTTTCCGTTGTCTCTCTGTCCCTATGTATGCTTAGATCTTTAAAACTACGCAACGGATTTTAAAGTAATTCAAAAGGAAGGTTTATAA
This sequence comes from Pandemis heparana, assembly GCA_963854515.1. NCBI lineage: Eukaryota > Metazoa > Arthropoda > Insecta > Lepidoptera > Tortricidae > Pandemis > Pandemis heparana. Next base: position 11,282,798 of record OY978006.1, read on the forward strand.
TATGTATAATTCTAACGCTAACAATAATAAAGAAAATGGAATAGACGCTACGGGTACATCCCAAATATAGATTTCTTTAATGAGTTAGGTTATTTTAAAATGACCTTTTTCGTGTGAATGTTCAAAGCACAAGGCATGGCTAAAGGGCTAAAGGGTCAGATTTAAAATAACCATGGAGGTCTGCCTGATTTGTTATGGCCACTAATGCCAGAGTTTTAAAAAGAAGTAAATATTTTCTTATGATGTAACGTTTCTCTTTTATTTCATACGTCAAAATTCTAAGTATGTCACAGTTCCCCTGAGAAAAAAATAATATAAAAAATCCCATCCCCGTTACTCAGCTGCGATGGCAAGGCATGACTCGAAATCGAGCATCAAGCAAGATGACGGCCTCTTCCTTCTGGAAGTATTAATTGATAAAGTTGTGTTTACGAAAAGTCCATGCTTTTCGGATAAGGACTTCAGGACATGCGTCAACATCGAGTGTCCCGCCGTTGAGCCGCTGGAGATCTGCGACGATGACCCCGGCGTGTGCGTCGCCAAAAGTGGCGGGCCGTTTGTCAAAACTTTTAACAATGGCAAATCATGTCTCTTTTCACTCAAAGAAGGCGATATCAGTAAAGCAATGAGCAAGTTTCCCATCAAAGTATCCGTTTCCAAAGCGCTTCCATGCGGTTGCTTGCCGACGAAAATAGTCATGGGCGAGGCTACAATCGACATGACTAAAGAGTTCGTGCAAGCTCGTAAGAAATTTTTAGAAGACCCCAACAGTGTGAGCTATCAAGCGCTGAAGGATTCATTCCGTATACTTGCACCGGACGGTTCGGAGGCCGGCGAGATTATCATGTTCTTGCGTATTTCATGTTTTGGAAAATTGATCATCACCAGATTCCAAGGCGCCGGTGGTCCTCCCAACTTAGGTGGAGGAGTTGCAGGTGGTTCTGGGGTAGTTGATAGATCGTGCAACCCACGGAAAGATTTCCAGACCACTCAAGATCCCTGTGCGTGTGGAGCCGCCCGAGGAAACAGCGCGAGCGCCAACGGGGCCGGCAGCGCTTCCTGCCCAGGGGGCGGCGGAGGATTGTGCCCACCGGGTAACCTTATACAATTATATTAACATTTTATCAATCTCTTTAGCTACCTATATATGATTTTTAAACGCTAATTGTCGTAACGATTTCAGCTCGCGATCCCTATAATAGCACGCCATGCGAAGACCCAGATGATCCATGTTATTGCTCTGGCCCGAAACCACAAACTAAACAACAAATGCTTTGCAGGAATACTGATCAATACTGTTTACATGTCCCCAAAGGTGAGCTTTACCAATTTTTTCTAAAAACTCTTGGATAAAAACATACCAGGTACAAATTTGTGGCTTAATAAATTCTAAAACATTATGATTCTTTATCCTGATAATAACATATTTATATGAGGCATACCTACTTATAATATTTTTATACCTAATGAATCACAGTCACAAATATTGTAGTTGGTACCGACCCCTATATTCTTCCCTCGCTTATAAAAGTCTCTTGGCACGGTATATAATTATGCAATAAGTGAACGCATGAGAACAAGTTTATTAATATGGCCAGGTCGCAGTAAGCAATTTGAAGAGATAGGCACCAACATAGCGGGCAACGAGTTAAAGATTAAAGTACCTGCCAGTGCCTCTATCATCAAGAAGATAAGTCAGACGCATTGTTCGATGCAGCGCCCTTATACTAAAGCAGGAAAAGACGGCGGCCCGTGCGCACCTCCGTGTGGCAAGAATCAAATAAGCCTGGCCATGCCTAGCGAGGCCACTTGCTGCTCCGGCGCGCAGCCAGCCGATACGCAGTTCACCTGCACTACGGAAGGCTGCACAATGGCATCCAAACACGGCCAGCAAGCTGCAATGCAACGAGGGACTGGGGATAATAAACAAGAGCTTCCCAATAAAGAAGTATTCGTTTTAAAAGTTGCAAAAACCGCCATGCATGGGGACAAAAAATGCAAATTGGAGCTCGAGCTTGTTACACCAAAAGGCCCAGATAAAAAACCTCCAGTTCAAAAAGTAGACACCAGAATACAATCCGATCTCGATTGCGAATGTTTCATTAGAAGAATAAAAAAACCTAAGAAAAAACGCAAATAAAATATCAAGAACTGCAATCAATACCTAAAGTACAAACTCCGCACTCAGCTATAGTTCTAGGTTTAAACGTCATCTTAAAATCGTACACAACTTTTTCAAATTTATCTAGCTTTCTTTTTGGTGACAATTTCATGACATGATCACAAAATTGTGCAGATTGCTGCCCGACGGGAAACAAGGTCGTATTCCAAATACCCGAAGATACCTGCGGTATGAATCACAAGCAACGGGCCTATTTCAACTTCAACTCGGACGGGGTCGGTGACGTGTCCAGAGACGAGCCGGGTCAGTTAACGTCGCCGACTGCGGAAGACTATCCCGGGGTTGTTTACGATTTCCCCAAGCAAGTTATAAAGCTACGCATCGGGAAGACAGTCGAGATGCCGGGACGGAAGTCTAAGCTTGAGTACCAGTTCATAACGCCTGTTGTGACTCACGACAAGGTCGTACCCGTCAAAGACACGCGTACTGCACAGTGCGTGCCATGCTGTCGCGATTGTTGCCGAAAGTGCTAAATTCAATATATCGTAACTTAATCAAAATTTGACTGTAGTGAATAAATTGATATTGAGAGACTGTTATTTTCCTCACGGCCCAAATTAACAATTTCAACGTCATTTCAAACATTAAGGCTTCCTTAACACGGGCCAGGTGCTGCCAACAGCAGAGTATTTGCAATTTATTACGGCACTTCCAGTCGAGTTCACGCGGCACGCTACAACTGCAAGCGTCACCATTGGCCGCCGCTTGTCATCGACGAGCGGCTTGGGCTGTCAGTTGTAGACATGGGGAAAAGCGTTACATTTTGATATCAGTGACTGACGATCCCGTTCCAAAAAAGTCACCGTGAAAAGTCACCGTGACTTTGTCACGCCTGTTACTCGTGTCACTGCATGATATTTGTGTCAAGGTTATTTTTGTCACACTGTTATTTCATCGTGATTTTGTCACGCCGGTTACTCGTATCACCATATGATATTGTCGCAGTGCTATTATGACGTGATTTTGTCACACCGTTATCACACAAGTAGTTGATCCAAAATAACCTTTACACTTTTACAGGCTTAGAACTGTCGCACATTATAAGTAAAAAATAAATACATTTGGGAAATTAGTTTATAGTCATCATAATCATCACAATCATCATCATGTCATCATCATCATCATCATAATCATCATCATAGCCATCAGCATCATCATAATCATCATCACAATCATCATCATGCCATCATCATCATCATCATCATAGCCATCATCATCATCATCATAATCATCATCACAATCATCATCATGTCATCATCATCATCATCAACATAGCCATTATCATCATCATAATCATCATCGTCATAATCATCATCACCATCGTCATAACCATCATCATCATCATCATCATCATCATTATGGACGGTGTTCATCTTTTTCATGTGTTTTATGTAGGTACAATAAAGAGTTATACATACATACATACATAACATACATCCTTTTCTACGAGTATGCTTCATTAAAACAACTCTTTGACACGGATGAGTGTGCAAGAATTCATAATTTTATCGCTGTCTCACTCGCTCTCAGCCAGCAGGCATCATCCGATGTTCGCCACGAAGTTCCGAATCCGAACACTCCCGACTAAGCCCGATTAGAGCCGAGTCACGTCACAGTCAGTCACTGTCACTGCATCGCGTCTCGTCACTGCTTGCGCTAGGCGCTAGGAAGGAACAGTAAGGAACGTATGTGATTTTGTAACGTTGTTATTTTGTAAAAAGTCACAGTGACACGTTTTGAAGGCGAGTCACGGTGACTTTGTCACCGTGACGTTATTTAACCCCCATGTCTAGTCAGTTGCCTTGCAGTTGCCTCTGCCGCTGGTTACATGACACCCGTGACGCAGGGCCGTAACCCACTGGGGCGACAAGGCTTCGTCGTCAGCTGCCTTATCAAACTACTTAATTTATATTCACATCTACGGCAACCAACACACTTAGCTGTGGTTTGGCACCGTCAAATGTACCTACTTGTATCGGACCTAAGTTCCAGTGGATTAGGTCCCTAAGTTTTAAATAGAGTTTTCACACTAAGCCCCTTTTTTTGTTATATTTAGTAGGTACCTTAGAGTTTATTGTCAAAGTTGGGCTTACCTAAATCAGTCAGTCACGCATTTTTCCCTCGCGGCTGTTACATTTTTTAACAGAACAGAAAATGCAGCGGCCTACAAAATGTAGATGTTTTGAAGTAAAATATGGTACCTAATGATAATGACATGTAGTTAAAAATCGCCGTCTTAACCTGGTATCCATTAAGCTCCACTATTTCGATCACGTCCTTTTTTTATAAAATATGACGAATAAAGGTCCCACCACACCGTCGCGTATACGCAGTGACGTGTCGTAGGCGTCACGTTTTCTCACCGTTTCTTCATAAATTTTGTTGCGTATGTACGCACCGTCAACGTCTTTTACGCACCAGTGTGGTCGGACCTTTAAGGTGCGACCACACCGCCGCTTAAAAAACGCTGACGTTACGGAATCGCAACAAAATGTATGAGAAACGTTGAGAAAACGTGACGCCTACGACACGTCACTGCGTATACGCGGCGGTGTGGTCGGACCTTACACTTCACCATAAGATCAACGGAACCCGGTTCCTATTTCTACTCTGTTTGCCGTTCCGATTTGAAGATACCTAACGAACCTAACCTAATTTTACTATCTCTAGTGAGGATTTTTATAAAATTATAACAGTGGGACAAAACGGTAGGACCACGGGTAATGTTGTTAATTTTGGTAAATACTTGGGAGATCCAAATAGCGAATGCTAGTGGATACCACCAGTCTTAAATCTAAAAAATGGGTCTCTATTGTTTGCCCGAATTTCATATGCCATAAATGTATTGTTTGCCATAATGATCATTTGCCTTAACCCTTTTTTCTCTTTATTTGTTAATTATTCAGGATTGTTATGAATCAAACCTAACCTAACCTATAGAGTTCTACAGGATTGCCATTACAAAGCTCCTGAAAAAATTACGGTTTCAGAGAAAAAAAGGGTTATGGCAAATGATCATTATGGCAAACATTACATTATGGCATTTGAAATTTGGGCAAAAGAGGGGCTCCGCTCAAAAATATCTAAATACGCAGTTTTGTATTTTATGAAAGTATACGTTCTAGTTCAGATATTTCTTAGCACCCAGACAACTGATGCTGTATCTGATGGGAAATACGATAAACCTGATTCTAGCTGCCTTTTTCGTCACAAAAACTTGCGTTTACTAACCGTCCAAGATTCTCTTATACTTGAGACACTTTCGTCACTAGATACCTAGTGGACGATAGATAACTAAGTAGGTATATTGTTGTTTTGCTATAACAAGAAATAAAGGTTCGTACACTGGTCGTAGGTGCATTGCCGAGTATGCCGTTTTGCCAAGACCTGACTCAAGAACAAAATCAAACCAAAAGAACGCCGAGTACAGAGGAGCAACACAGCTTAATCAATCATTTTATGGGTGCTGCAATAGATAAGTACCATAAAAGGGAATCGAACCCTAATTTCGTTTTAGAAAAAGTTGATAATGGCTGTTTAGAACTCTATTTGTCTTTGCCAAAAGAGTCGAGTACCACATCTAAACTTAGCTCATTTTCATCATCGCCCAGCGCATGGACTCTCAGATCAAAGAGACGCAGCGTATCGTTTTCGGATACCGTTAATTATCTTTCGAACGATGATACTTGTAGTAACTTTAGTACAAAGATAGACGTAAATGGACCTATATTTGGCAAAACGGAAACCACGGTTTATATGACGCTTTTTGACGAGTCCGGCCGCCATCGCACATCAGGAACACAAGCCACAGCTTCGATTAATAAATGTTTTCAGGCTACTCCTGCGCAGAGCTATTTGCAATATCAACCTAGCGCCTACGGCGGCACTACTTCTAATTGTAGTTCTATCTGCAGTATGTCGACTGTACCCTGCAGGAGTAGTATTCAGAGACCGGTGCCGGGAAATGTGCGCTATTCTGATATTATTTGTTACTTGGGAGAAAATGAAAATTCTAAAGAACAGGGGATGGGATCACGGTCATGCTTAAATCGCACCATAATAGTAGCACCACTTAAACAAGAAAAAAAATGTAGAAATGCGGCGAAATCCAATAAACAGTGCTCAACAATGTCGCCAGAACCCAGAGAATTTAAAAAAACAAAGGGGTGTTCAGCTGGAACTAGCCCATCAAAAGCTGTAAGCATAAAAGATCCGGAAAAACCATGCCCGGCAGCGTTTGGAACTAAAGCAGACATTGTCGCAACTATTTCACATGTCAAAATTGGACCAAGGGAGTATTGTCCAGTGCACGGAAAAGAACCATGTCAAGGCCCCAAATGTATAGTTGCAGCGAATAGTGGCGAAGAGAAGGCTCCCGTTAAAATTTCAAATGTAAACAATCCTCGCCGTGGAGTATTTGAATTGGTCATTCGTAGGATAAGTGGGGCACCTTTGGCCAGAAATGAATTGATGTTGGAATGGACGCCGCCGCCTGCTCGAACACCTCCCTGTGGTGTACCTTGTCCCGTAGTATGCTCACCACCAGGACCTTGCAGACCAGCAAAATGCAGAATGATTGTATGCCGTTCTTCATGCGAACCTAAGTGTTGTAGAAAACGGTGCAAAAAGCCGTGTGGACCAAAGCCATGTCGAGTTGTGCCATGTCTACCACCTCCCCCGTTGAAACCTTGCAAGCCATGTAAACCTTGTGATCCTCCCTTCCCATTTAAACCTTCTCCTTGTTCTCCCTGCCCACCTTGCTCGTCTTGCCCGCCCTGTCCTTCATTCCCCTTCTGCTCTCCCTGCCCACCTTGTCCATCTTCACCTTCCTGCCCTAAGCCTAAAAAATCTTGCAGGCCTCCAAGGCCTTGTAAACCTTTTAAATGTCGACCCTGTTCGCCTTGTAAACCAATTAAATGTCGACCTTGTTCGCCTTGTAAGCCATTCAAGCCTTGTCCATCACCTAAACCTTGTAAATCTTGTCGACCATGTAAACCTTGCAAACCCGACTTGGCTAGTCCAACACCCAGAACAAGCATTATTTTTAAGCCTAGCGCATCCTGCAGGCCTAAATCTAAATGCTCTAAGCCTCGCTGCAGTCGTTGTGGTCCCTGTACTCCTTCTGGTCCGTTCAAGCCCCGCTGTCCTTCCCCGCCCTGCCTTTCTTGTTGCAAGCCTTGTAAACCTCGTAAGCCGTGTGGGCCAGCGCCTTGCCGCAGACCTGCTTGTAAGCGGTGCAAACCTCGTAAGACTTGCAAACCTTGCCCTCCACCCGCATGCAAACCTTGCAGGCCGTGTCCAAGTCCTCCTTCTTGCGATGCTTGCCCTCCTTTACCATGTTCGACACCTTGTTATCTTCCCTCTTGCAGTAGTCCATGCTTCCGTCCCTGTCCAGTAGGTCACAGACGTACCCGTAAATGTCGAAGTCAGCCTAAAATGAGAGCTCACAAGAAAAGAATTTCCCCTTGCTGGAATCGCATGAATAGCTGTCCGGTGGTACGGTGCAGAAGCGTGTCCGGGCCCTGCACTTCTTGTTGCGGCTTGCTGCCCTGCGCGCCCCCCGTCTGCAGGCCGCCGAGATGCTGCAAGAGCGTCTGTTCATCCTGCTGTGGCTAGAGAAGACGAACGTTACCGTGACCGACCATGGACTTGGCCGATCGGCGTAAATGACTCATTGTTTGAGTTATAAAATTAAGGAAAAAGCTGCTGAAAATAAAGGTACTTACAGATGTAGTGCGAAATGATTTTCCATTACATTTCGTTGAATCCCGTGCGTTTTTCAACTTTAACAACATGCGAATAAGGTTCTTATTTATAAAACAATTCAATCTGACAGCTGCATTGTATACACGACTTTAATAACATGCAACTAAAGTTGAAAACCGGATAAAATTTAACGAAATGTCATGGAAAATAATTTTGCACTACACCTGTACCTATCGTAACAAAATTTGTAATAAGACACAACTCGGCATGGCAAGTGACGGCCTTTTGCGCCTTGAGACGCAACTAATCATATAATGTTTTATTTTACAGGCCTAATTGATTGCCAGAAATAATTACTAAATGAAGTTAATAGTACTTAGTTAATAATGCAGTATGACTGATGATATACCTAGAACAAATAGTTTAGTGGTTCAACGTCTTATAAAATAACAAATATTATCGTCCTCTAAGAAATAAAATACATATATATGCCAGTACCTACTTGTCACTTTTTTATTTATGACCTTCATTACAATCCATGTTTCTAAAAGAAAAAAGAAAAGTAGGGCTTAAACGGTTGGTGTAAGGTAACTATGTCTTTCATTTGTTTGTCAGTTGAGACCTTTTTTCTTAGAAAACGCATGGAGGAATCAAATTGAGATAAATATGAATACACTAAGGGCTATATGGCTTCTTACGTACACATACACAAATCACGTCTTTATTCCTTACGGGGTGTCTTTAGGTAACAAGCAGTGGCGTAACTATATAGGGTGGCAGGAGTGGCAGAATGCCACAGGCCCCTGGCTCTACGGGGCCCCGAACTGGCTTGGTTTGGAACACAGAAGGGACACTGCTGCACTTCTTTATAACGAGGAAGGCCCCCATCTGACGAATTTGCCACGGGCCCCGGACGTTATAGTTACGCCACTGGTAACAAGACCCATGGGCCATTTTTATGTGCAATAAAGAGTTTACATACATACATACATATCGTCACGCCTCTTTCCCACAGGGGTAGGAAGAGACTACTTTGTTCCACTTGCTACGATCCTGACATACCTCTTTCGCCGCACATACATACACGACACACACATACACACACACACACACATACATACATACACGTTTAGCAAGATTGTGGGCGTATATGGTATACCTAGGTGGAAACTGTGGAAAGTAATAATCAAAATACGATGGGGGTTGCTAGCCGCATGATTGCTATGTTTACCCTATAATGCCCATTCCCTCAATGGGCGTTTACGATCTGCGCGGGAAGATAAGCAACTGGTACATTCTATGTTTACCCTATGCTCCCATAGCAGCATAGAAGAACTGTAACGTTTAACATCTTCGCCGCCACGTCAAATACAAGAGACGAAGCCTTAAGTTGAACAAAACCCAATTGACAATAATATATTGCTCGTTTAAAGGTATTAGATAGATAGATAAAAAGACATTCGAAAAAAGGTAGCATTTTTTCCGGGTGGACTAAATTAGGTGGACCACGAGACCACGACCCATAGCCTAATCTAACCTATCTATTTTTACTGAAGGTAAGTACCTACTTATTCATTTACATATACAACCCCTTTTAAAAAAAATGGTTTTTTGTATTTTATGTGCATAAAAGCTTACTTTCTAAGCTTTAATGCCTAAAAATCTGAAAAACCATATAGGTGTCCGATTTTTTTGCTAGGGGGTATACATTCAGATCAATTTGTTCTAATTCTAAGTGGACACAAGCGAAACACACGCTTAAGTACAACACCCTCCATAGCAGTCTTAGCAGTTCGGATAATAAAGACCTTCCCTAATATTTCTGGTCAACCTATGAAAAAACAGGAGCTGGTGAGATTAAATAGGTAGGGATTACACTCGTCAAAATGTTTCCTGTAGAAAACTGAGAGGCGAAATAATGAGTTTTCTCAGAGAAGCCTATCCAGAGCCTGACTTAATAGTTATTTGTGTCACGAGGGAACAAAATGATGTATTTACGGCGAGGGCGCTACATTGAATCCAGAGCGTAATGAGGGATTCAAGTGTTAACGCCCAAGATGAAAATAATTTTGCTCCCGAGTGGCTCATACAACTTTTCACACCGAACATTAAAAAACTTAAAAAAAAAGAATACTGAATATAATAGAGCTACCAGCACAGAAAAATGGCGTGGTTTCACAATTATCAACTGCAAAAAATTGAATTTGAAAAAAAAACACTTGGAAAAGCCTTGAACAGAAAATCTGCACTTTGATCCCTCTCGACAGGGAGCAAAGCTTACTTTTCTGAATGAGAGGTGTGAAAGTTAATGGCAGACCGTCAGTCAGTCCGTTAGAAACCCTTATTTCCCGCCGTATGTCAATGCATGAGTGATCAAGTCCACTCGTCTACCTACTTTTGGCAAAGCCTCTCTTTCCTCAACGCTCATGGTAAGTATACAGAACAGAACGTAAAAAGGCAAGTAGGTTTTACAATACGTAAAACAATACGGATACGATGTAAGTATTCATAATCCTACTAATATTATAAATGCGAAAGTTTGTGACGATGTGAGTGAGTTTGTATGTTTGTTCCTTCTTCACGCTAAAACGACTGGACGGATTTGGATAAAATTTGGAACGAAGATAGCTGGTACCCTAGATTAAAACATAGGCAACTTTTTATTCTGGAAAATAGCATAGTTCCCGGGGGATAGCCATAAACATGTCAATTGCTAATTCTACGCAGACGAAGTCGCGGGCAGAAGCTAGTCTATCATATACTAGCTTCTGCCCGCGACTTAGTCTGAGTAGAATTATACATATAAAACGTTCCTCTTGAATCATCTATCTATTAAAAAAACCGCATCAAAATCAGTTGCATAGTTTTAAAGATCTAAGCATACATAGGGACAGACAGACAGCGGAAAGCGAGTTTGTTTTATACTATGTAGTGATAGTGATTGGGAAGCTTTGGGAAGACAAAGAGACAATTTGACATTTTAGGTATTATGAGCCCATGGTAATTTGAAAATTAGGGGTATTAGTGAATCAATAAGGTAGGTAATATGAAATTTAGTGGTTTTAAGCCCAAACCGGTGCGAAGTGTATGGTGGGGGTATAGAAAACGATCACAGCGCATGCCGTGGCAGAAATGTGCAACAATAGAAGGCATTAGGGTGCGACCAAACCGCCGCGTATACGCAGTGACGTGTCGTTTGCGTCACGTTTTTTCACCGTTTCTTCGTGGTTTCTTCACACATTTTGTTGCGATTCCGTAACGTCACCGTTTTTTAAGCGGCAGTGTGGTCGCACCTTTACCCGTGAACCCGAGCGGTGAACCCACCGTATGTCCCACTGTTACAAAAATCCTCGCTAGAGATAGTTAAATTAGGTTAGTTTTGTTAGGTATATCTTCAAATGCCCGAAGGGCAAACCGGGCAGAAGTAGGAACCCCGCGAGAGCGGGGCTCCGTCGACCTTGTGGTGAAGTGTTTTTTTTTATAACTCGTCATTTTTTATAACAGTGAGAAATAACAGTGGGACCACGGGTAGCGACGTGGTAGCCATTTATGTGCGAAATTACATTTGAAATTAACCATGAGCTTTTCCGTGAAGGAAAACATCGTGTGGAAACCGGACCAATCCCAATAAGGCTTAGTTACCCTTTTGGGTTGAAAGGTCAGATGGCAGTCGCTTCTGTAAAACTAAGTGCCTACGCCAAATCTTGGGATTAGGTTGTCAAAGCGGACCCCCAGGCTCACTGAGCCGTGGCAAATGCCGGGAAAAACGCTAGGAAGATGAGTCCCAAATTAAGCAAAACTTGTACTATGGGTACTGGAAACGGATAAACAGGTACTCAAAAATAGATTATTACAATAACTAGTGCCGATAAGTAAAAATCAACGGGACCACGAGAAAACGGGGGTAATTCAAAGTCAGATTAGGGATTAGGCACACGCGGGCAATACGGTCACGATTCTTCTCGCATGTGTAAGCAGAACTTTAAATAAGTTCGATAACGATATTTCGCTGTCAAAATCATTGTCAGGATTTAATAATGGCGGTTCTGGTCGGTGAAAAATTATCGTTTTAATATTTAAATACTGTTGTCGCGGAAATGTCGGACAAAAAAATCGCTAAAAGTATACAGGTGCAAGGGAAGGCCAAATCCAAGAACAAAAAAGATGGGAGGGGCCCCTGTCCGTTTCTGTGCAACATGGTGCCTACCAACGTGCCGGGCCCCGGACAAGCGCAGACAGTCCTCCATCCGAGAAAAGACGTATTCGTTTTAAAGGTATCGTATTATTTCGTTACTTTTAAGTACTTAACTGCCACTTAGTTTTCTGAATTCATGCCCGAAGTTAAATTTGAAATTAACCACTTTTCGGTGAAGGAGGATATCGCGAGGAAAGCACCTGCCAGGTGTGCGTGAAACTTACATACCCTACTGAGCTTGCTGATTCTGATAGAAAGCCTGCGTCTAGCAGTATTTAGTTAGGAATTTTATAGGCTACAAACGGCTTTTACTTATCAAAACCTTCGGTTGGGGGGCTTGCTAGAGTTCCATAACGTTGCAGCGGTGGATCCTTCCACTGATTCATCATAAAATGTAGATAGATACATGTAAGCCTCAATAATAAGCACCCCCTATACCAAGAGTGAATAATGATGGTCTGGGTGTGGTCCACGTTTCGTAAATAATAGTCAACTGCTGACAGGTCACTTAACAATTATTATATCTAACGTTAGTTTTTTTTATCTATAGGTCGCAAAAGTAGGAGAAATGGGTGATCGACGCTGCAAGATGGAACTTGAACTGGTGACACCGAAAGGTATGGAAAGGAAGGCACCGGGGAGAGTCGACACCAGAGAAACCCAATGTGACCCGGAGCCTTGCATGTGCTGCTGCCAAAAGGCCAAGAAACCGAAGAAAAGGAAATAATTCTGAAAGCAGCAATCTTGTTTGCAAAACATAGATCAAACTGCCCGTGTCAGAAGTGATCGTATCTCGTTTATCTCAAATTCTAAACCGTATACTGCTTTATCGTAAATTAAAATTCCCACATTCTACTTTGAAGTATTCGTTTTATTAAAATAGATATTATTTATGAAACTTTTGCACTGTTGTGATTTTCTTCCCTCACTTCATCAGATAGTCAATAGTGGTGTTTTTTTTGGTGTAGATAGGTACTTATGATAATGGCTTCGTAGAGAATTATAGTCAGTCGTTTAAATACAAACGGGAAGGGAAAAAATGCAAAGAACTGTCCAAACGGGGGTATGTACGATATACTTACACATCTAAGTATGAATGTCCGTTGCTTATTCACAGCAAAAGCTACTGAACTGGTTTGGGCCAGACACAAAGATGGTTTCAAACCATTTTATCCCGGAAAATGTATTTCTGGCGGAAGACCTATAATTAACGAATTCTGAAAGCAGAATTCACAGGAAATATTATCTTCAGTGCTATGCGATGCGCTCTAAGTCCTTCAGAGATAATTCAGATTCTGTAGAATAGAATATGACATTGTGTAATACTAATCCGGGGTGAGAAATGGATTGAAAAATCTGTCATCCCATGTCATCATCATCATCAACATCATCATCTCCAGCCTACATACGTCCCACTGCTGGGCACAAGACTCCTCTCACAATGAGAGGGCATGGGCTATAGTTCCCACGCGGGCAAATCCCATATACTTGCGTCAATATATATATCACTTTCATGCTGTCTGGGAGCAAAGAAAAACATAGAATGTACCAGTTGCTTCGTTGCTTCTCTTTCCGCGCAGATGGTAAAAGCCCATCGGTCCCATCCATTTACTATACTTGCGAAATACACACATAGGCACTATGATATACATAGCATAAAATATATATACCCCCTTGCAAAAAAAACGGGCACCCATGGTTTTTGTATTTTATGTGCATGAAAGCCTACTTTCTAAGCTTTAATGCCTAAAAATCTGAAAAACCAACCACAGGATAATACCTGTGGCCCCATCGATCGATGCTTGATGATGAAAGTATTAAAAATATATTCAAAAATAATTACTCAACAAACCTCGAGTCACCACTTCTCAATTTTTACCACATTTTTATCATTATAACTAAATTATTACATTATTACTCCATGAATCGTCTATGAATAATACTCTATGACTTATGATTAGTTTAACATGACATTGCGATGTTACGTTTCAGCAGCCTAAATTGCAAAAATTTTTGGTGAAATTAACATGTTAGAATAAAGCCCCGCAATTTTTGGAATTGACCATTATATGCTTATAAAATGTCGGGAAAAGACAAAGGTAAACAGGACAAAGACGAAAAACCAAAAACACGAAAACCATACGAAGAAATCGGGGCGATATTCAACGGAAATGAAGTAAGTTTTTTTTTTCAGTACTAACTGGTAGGTACTGACTGGTATAAGTAGGTGTTGGTATAACTAGCTTTTGCCCGCGACTCCGTCTACGTGGAATTAGTATTTTGGGTAGGTTATTTTTAGTGGCAAACATACAATTATAGAAAAACTCATATTCCGCCTTATAGGGTAGGTATCGCATCTTCGTAGTAAATTTCGCTCCCCTTTTCACATCCTTAAAGGGTGATTTCTTGCATTCAAAAAGAGGCAAAACCTGTTCTTACTTTCGGCACCAGAATATCGCGGCAACGTAGTCGGGGTTATAATTACAGACTGGACCAATTGATCAGCGAAACCCAAAACTGTCTGTTTGTTTGCTAAGATAAAGATACGAGTACCTAAGAGCACCTCTAAGCCACCAAAGCTGACTCCATCCCAGCTGAAGCTACAGCAGCAGTGCACGTGTGATGACAACGAGTCCATGTGCTCCGAGACCTGCGGGATGGGCTTGGGCGGCGCTGACGGCAACGCTCTTAACTTCCAGGTAACAAAACATCATACACTATAAACAGTGCAGCCGAACTCACCAATGAAAGCGTATGATGCTGCCTTAAAATTTTGCACGAGTCCGATTTTGAAAGCATACATACCACTCGAATCTGGAAAAATATCTGTATTGCTACAAAACTACAGCTCAAATCAAATTTCTTACTTTCTAAGATAGAGAAATGTAATGTCAAATAAACTGGATGTTTAATTAAATTGCACGTGCGTGACTTTAGTGGGACTAATTCTTAATCACCGTGACTGTTACTGTTACCTAACACATATGTACAAAACTCGAACATCTAACAAAGAAAATAATTCTTTGCGCATAATTTAGTGACCCTAATCTGATAAATTAGGTATTCACATCAAAGATCCACCATGAATTGAGTCCTTCAATGAGGACGAGTAAACTTTTTGCTATTTTACGTAACTTAACTGCACTACGTTACGCAGGAGCTTGCTTTTGGAATATATGCATCCATTTTATTTTCATACTTAATATCCTTCCGCAAAGTAACACCTGCATCAGTACCTATAGTAACAACCATAATATGTAAGAAAGTTGGTCTACAGAGAGAATATGTTTGCTGTTGCAACCATACTTATTAAGGTATGGCGTAATTGTAGCTAGCAAGAACTTAGCCAATTATTCATGAAATAGATGCAATTGGTGGATAATGTTTTTTTTTAAGAATATTTAAAAAGTGATTTTCTGTTGCGTTTTTCCGTAGATTCCCGACGACATTTGTGAAGCTTTGACGCACAGGACTCAGTTGAATTCTGAGCTAATTTACAGCAAGAAAGAAGCCCATGACACAATGTGCAGCGTTTGCAATGTGACTCCCAAAGATGCACCTAAAGGAGTCAAGGCTCAGAAAGTCCTGCATCCGGACAAGGATGTGTTCATATTAAAGATCGGCAAGCAAACGGACGAGCCCAACCGTACCGGCAACATCGAGGTGACTATAAAAATCGTTGCTCTCTTTTAGGCACTTGTCCCACCGCCGGCGAGTAGCGAGGAGCGAGCGTTTTTTAGTATGGAAATTTTGTCGCTTTTGTTCCATACTAAAAAACACTCCCTTCTCGCTACTCCCCGGCGGTGGGACAAGTGCCTTATGCTAAATTAATTTAGTACCTAGTTACTATAGGTAGATCACAGAAGGTAGGTAGATAAATACTAATAAACAAAAACACTTATCCAATTTTAAGAATTCTTTCGCTAATCGAAAGCCATCGTCGATTAACAGGCGCATGTTTTTATACAGGTAATGAATTTTCTCATGGGTTACTGAATTGTTAAGGTGATGATGAGAGCATTTTTTATAAGTCTGTAAAAAAAATCGTTACTTTTTGCTGAAGATTCTGTATTGCCAATGGGTCTACAACTCTACATATCTGCCAAATTTAGGTGAATCCCATTCAGACCATGCACAAGGCCGTACATAGTGAAGTTGGACTGCCACCACGACCCAACCATGTCTCAATTCATGTCAACCTTTCGTCTCTAGGGTTATTTTTGTAACATTTTGTATTAAGTGATAAAAAGTTTACATTCATACACAAAATTTAGTGCTTATTAAATAAAATCGTCTTGAAGGTGGAACTTGTGACGCCGCGAGCCCCTGCTAAGGCTAAGCCGGCCACGCACTCCTGCAAGCACATCCAGTGCGAGGAAGACGACATCCCGTGCTGCATGCCGTGCCGAACCTGCCGCGGCGTTGCACCCAAGAAGAGGAGGACTCGCCGCCCCAAATGCTGCTCCTAACATGGCAACATATGGTGCATTGTGACAATTTAAACATTTTGCAGAATCGCGGTTGTTGTGCACTGGTCTGATGTATTTGTGTAACATTGGCATTTATTAAATTATCCGTCAAGAAATGTGCCCGTTTATTTACCTACATGTCGGGTTGGGATCACATGCATTTTTATTTATTTATTTATTTATTATTGCATATTAGTCCGAGAAAGAGCTGAAAAAACCGGCAAAGTGCGAGTCGGACACGCGCACCGAAAGTTTTTTTTTTTTTTTTTTATGTCAATAGGAAGGCAAACGTGCAAAGTTCCGTACAAATTCGCCAAGTTATTATAAAAAATCCGGTGTTAGCAGAGCGAGAGAGCAGACTAGAGAGTGTGAGGTCATTTTATATTGGCTACTTAAACAGACAGACAAATTATTAAAAAAAAAACTACTTACTAGATCTCGTTCAAACCAATTTTCGGTGGAAGTTTGCATGGTAATCTACATCATATATTTTTTTAGTTTTATCATTCTCTTATTATAGAAGTTAAGGGGGGGGGGACGTGGGGGGGACACACATTTTACCACTTTCAATATCATTTTTGAAGACCTAACTATAAATGCCACACACGTATGGGTTTGACGAAAAAAAAAATTTGAGTTTCAGTATGGGGAACCCCCAAAATTTATTGTTTTATTTTTTCTATTTTTGTGTGATAATCTTAATGCGGTTCACAAAATACATCTATTTACCAAGTTTCAACAGTATAGGTTCTATAGTTTCGGAAAAAAGTGGCTGTGACATACGGACGGACAGACAGACAGACAGACAGACATGACGAATCTATAAGGGTTCCGTTTTTTGCCATTTGGCTACGGAACCCTAAAAAAGCTTTAGGTGACTCATGTCATGTGTCTTAATCGACGTAGATCTCATATTAACTGTCCAATAACTATAAATATACATTTTGAAATATTTAAAGACGACTTGAAGTTTAAGAAGCTGAAGTGGTAGGTACATACATATGCGATGACAGTAATATTTTAAGTGATCCTATCCTCGCTGTAAACTCTCGCTAACCAATCACGATCTAGGGCAGCGATAAATGCTCTACGGGACGCAGCTAATTGCAATGTGGCTATGAAACTGCTTGGTTTAGTTTAGTCGTATTACTTGTCAGGGGAACAATGTAACATTATTGCTTGGATAATAGTGTTGTGTGACCTTTACCGTCTGTGTGGGCAGTGGTTACATGGCTGTGCTGATAGAACAAATCAGTAACACGTACAACATTTATTTATACATAGAAATTATCGCACACTTTTGACCTACTAATACATATAAATTACAATAGAAGCTCGCAGCAAAGGCTGCGTTAAACATGCCAGTATCTTATACATTTTTGTGCAAGTACCTACTTGGCACGCGTATGTCAAATTTCATACAAATATGACACATGAGTGCAAGCTACTTGCACAAAAATGTACATGCTACTGGCATGTGTAACGCAGCCTTAAATTTATTTATTTCCATTCAAAATATTTTTTTTCCCGTTCTTTATCTCGTGAGAAATTAGCAAAATCCCTTCTAAATGCTTTTTTGATCTAAATAATATAATAATCCTTTTCTTTTCTTATCCCAGGGGAATTTTGCAAAATATAGAAATCAGTTTCCAGATCATAATTACTTACCTCTTGACAGGCCAAGTTTAAAGTTTCTAGTAATCATAGTTAAGGAGATAGGACCATTCCAAAGTAAAAATACATATAAATCCCTTTTACTTCCTAGCCCGCGGGAATTTCGGTAAGTTCTGAAATTAATTTTTAGCACTTAAGATTCCTTAGGTAGGTCTACTTGTTTGTGATAGGGTGCCTTTGCAACGAACTTATAAACCCCAACCCGAGGGAATTTCTAAAAATCTCATGACCTCTCTAGAGCTTTAAAATGCGGTACTAATATAAAACGGTGACTTACGAGACATTCCAACTTTAAAGAGTACTTAGTAATATTTTTGGCTTTTATGTGAGTTCAAACTTTTTGAATAAAATCGGATTGAGTTTTCAACATTGTTTAATATAGAATTGGGTTTTAATGGTTAATTAATTAAAACAATGTGCTTTGCGGCCATGACATCTGTGTCTGTTTTTATTTTATTTTTCCTGCCACAGATAACATATGACACATCCCCCGCTTAACTCTATTACCGTTTCTATTGTATATTTAACTTAATTCAAAATCACTTAAGTAAGCTGGCCTTTTAATCAACCGACCAGTTCTTGTTACCACAGGTGCCTCAAGCAATTCTTCTGACCCCCTTCTATTTATTGTTAGGTGATGTTACCATATCTTGACTGCCTAGAACTGAGTGATCATCTGTACTAGTGGCATGATGTTCTGCCCGTCTATTAATTGATTGAGGCACTACTGGAGTTTCAAACATTAACTCCTCTTTAACATTAAACTTATTTTTACTTAACCTAATATGTCTTTCATTTCTTCTTACTAAGTTACCCTTTTCATTTTTAACAATGAATGATCTAGGTTCACTAACTTTTTCTATTATTTTTCCCGGGTACCAACGCTTATCAGGCATATTCTGTATCACCACCTCTTCCCCTTTTTGGAATGACTTCTTTTGTTTAGAATTTTTGTTGTAGTTAGCACTAGATTTTTCATTGTTAATTGACATTTGTTCTTTTACATTTACACACAATTTGGGTTTAAGTACTTCCTTAGTACTGGGTAAATTTGTTCTCAATAATCTACTCATTAACAATTCAGAAGGGCAATAATCTAAATTTGCCACTGGACTAGTTCTGTAGTGTAACATTGCCATATCAAAATTAGTGCCACTCTCTTTACATTTTTTTAACAAGTTTTTAACAATTCCAACTGCTTTCTCTGCCATCCCATTAGATTGAGCATAAAGAGGACTAGATTTAACTAGCTCTATATCATTCTGTAACGCAAACTGCCTGAATTCAAAACTACCAAATGGCATGTTGTCACTGACTATATATCTAGGAATTCCATGTGTACTAAACATTTTTTTCAACTTACATATTATGTTAGAGGTTGTTTTATTTTCTAACATCTCCACCTCAATCCATTTAGAAAAATAATCTACAACAACTAGGTAATCCTCGCCTGCAAAATGAGCTATATCCATTCCTATTTTATTGAATGGAAGCTCAGGAATCTCATGTGATATTAAAGGCTGTTTACAGTTAGACAATCTATATTTTTCACAAACTTTACATTCTAATACATTTTCCTCTATATCTCTTGACATTCCTGGCCAGTATAATACTTTCCTTGCGCGCTTTTTACATTTTACTACACCTGAATGTCCTGTATGTATTATATTTAACATTTCATTTCTTAATTGTCTTGGTACAAGTACTCTATTGCCAAAATACACTATGCCTTCTGTTACTACTAGCTCATTTTTTAACTTGTACAACTTTTTTAATTCTCTACCATATATATTTCTGTCATTTTTAGGCCACTTTGAGTTATACCACATAATTATTTGTTGTAAATTACCATCTTTCTGTGTTTCTGTTTGTAATTCTGTCAATTTAGTTTCTGATATTTGTAAGTCATTTTCCAGTCCATAAACTACCTCTGAATCTACACAGTGAACCAACTCTTTTAATGCTGGTTCTACTTGCCCATTTGTTATATTAAAATGCCTAGACAAATAGTCTGCAACATACATGTGAGATCCCGGAATATATTTTATTTCAAAGTCATATTTTAAAAGTTTCAAAACCATTCTCTGTAATCTAGCTGAAATTTTGTTTATATCTTTGTTCATTATGGCCACTAAAGGCTTATGGTCAGTTTCAACAACTATTCTACGCCCATAAACAAACTGATGGTACTTTTCCATAGCTAAACAAATAGCAAAAAGTTCTTTTTCTATGGGAGCCCACCGCTGTTGACATTCAGTGTAACACCGTGAGTAAAATGATATTGGTTTGCCTTTTTGTAGCAAACAAGCTCCCATGCCACTTTTAGAGCTATCACTTTGTAATGTCAACACTCCATTATTTTCTAAAATGGCTAAAGTAGGTGCACTACTAATTTTCATTTTTAGTTCTTTGAATGCTTGTGTTTGTGCACTACCCCAGTCCCACACTACATCTTTTTTTAGCAGATCTCTAAGAGAAGCAGTTGTTTTTGTATATTCAGGTATGAATTTACTTAAATAATTAGTCATACCTAGGAACTTCTGAAGTTCTTTGACATTTCTTGGCTCTTTCAAATCTACAATGGCTTTCACATGCTCCGGATCAGGTTTGATTCCTGACTTTGACACTAACAATCCCACATACTTAACAAAATCTTTCTTATACTGCACTTTGCTTTGATTAAACTTTACATTAAACTTTCTTGCTCTTTCTATGACTTTGTTTAAGATTAAATCATGATTCGATACACTATCACCAGCAATAATTAGATCATCAAAATATATATTTACTCCTACTATATCACCAAATATAGCTGTATTTATTCTTTGCATTACCTCTGGAGCTGAAGAAATTCCAAATGGCATTCTTTTGAAGCAGTACCTGCCAAATGGGGTCCCAAATGTACACAGCTTTTGTTCATCATCTAGGCTTACTTGAAAAAACCCATCCTTTAGGTCTGGTACTGTGAAGACGCTTTTACCTGCAAGTGAATTATAAATTTCTTCAGGTGAAGGGATCTGATAATTTTCTCTTAAGATTGCTTGATTCAACTCTTTGGGGTCTAAACATAGTCTCAGTGATTTGTCTGGCTTTTCTACTATTACAAGATTATTACACCACAAGGTTGGCCCTTCAATTTTTTCTATAATACCTCTACTTTCATAATTACACAAAGTTTCTTTGAGCCTTTCCTTAATAGTTTGTGGAACTCTTCTTATAGGTTTTATAACTGGTTGTGAGTTTTCTTTTAATTTTATAGTATATGTGCCAATATTGCCCAACCCTGAGAATACATCTTGATTACTTTGTAAAAATTTACTCTTTTCCTCGCTGACTATATTATCAATTCTTTTTATTAAGTTAAATTTTACACACTCTGGCAAGCCTAATATGGGCTGTATTGGCATATCTACTATACAGAACCGTACCAATCCTTCTTTTCCTCTAACTACACATTTCAATTCAACACTTCCTACTGTTTTAACCTCTTGTCCATTGTACACTATCAACACCGTAGGCCCACTGAGCTTGATTTTGTCTTTTTTAAACTTATTGAATAACTTAACTGGCAATGTATTGCAATCTGCCCCTGTGTCTAACTTAAACTTTATGTTAACTCCATCCACACATATTGTTTCATGCCATTGTAGCTTGTCAAAACTACTTACAGAGTCCACAACGAATTCTTCAGAACTACAATCACTGCCAAGAGTGCACTCCTTCACACCATCCACCTTCTTTCTAAATGATTTCCGAGCTTGAAACTTTCCTTCATCTCTTGTCTTGTTGAACCTGCACATCACAGCATAATGGTTGTATATGTTGGACACTGAACATCTTCTTCCATATGCGGGACAATTTCTAGCTTCATGTTGTTTACCACACTTGTTACACTGGAACATTTTTGTATTAAATCTTTTCCTTGAGACATCTACATTTTCTTTTACAACATTGACTTCTGTTTTAAATTTATCTTTCATCTCCTTCAATTGTTTCTTACTGTGTTCTGCTGCTCGACATATATCAATGGCTTCTGTCAGCTCCAAATTTTTTTCCCTCAACAGTCTTTCCTTAATACTCGCGTCCTTTACTCCTATTATCAACATGTCTCTGATTAAGCGCTCTTCTTCTTTAAATTCACACAATTTCGCAGCACATCTAAGTCTTGTGATGAAATGTTCTATGTTCTCTTCTTGCTCCTGTCTCAGATTAAAAAATTTGTAACTATTGGCTACAGTGTTGCTTTTAGTGCCGTAGTATTTGTCTAACTCTTCTATTAAATCCTCCCACTTCGTCACTTCTTTTAGGCCATTGTATATATCAATAATTTCTTCTCCCGCACAACTCAAAAATATGGCTATCTTCCTTTCATCGTCTTCTATTGAAAGGCCGGTAGCCTTAAGGTATATGCCAAACATTTGTTTGTATTTCTTCCATGAGCTTGCATCTTCTATTTTTATACACGTTGGTGGCTTTAATCCTCCAATTACTTTAATGTCTTTAACATTTTCCGCCATTTTCACTTCGCTTTTGTATTTTCCCACTCAGGTGTTTTAAGACCTCCGATAGTTTTATACTTTATTCTGCCCACAATAGGTTATTTGCTTTTGTTAATTTGATTATTATTATCCGATTTTCACACCTGACACCATGTTTAATATAGAATTGGGTTTTAATGGTTAATTAATTAAAACAATGTGCTTTGCGGCCATGACATCTGTGTCTGTTTTTTATTTTATTTTTCCTGCCACAGATAACATATGACACAAACATGTTTTCAAACATGGCTGTGTCAAAATAAAATGTAATTTAAATCAAAAGCACTAAGGAGTATTGATATCAACTTCGATCGAAGCTAATCACCCCCAAAACAACTTACTTACTCCCCTTTTTGAACCTCGTTAGGAGATGAATTTCAAGAAAATACGAAACACGTGTTCCATCTATTATGTTAAAGAATGTTTATGCAAAATTTGAAGTAGATAGGACCAAGGAATCACGTTGTCCCATACAAATTTAGCCCCTCTTTTTCACCCCCTTAGAGGTAGAATTTCGGGAAACTCTTTCTTATCGGATGCCTACATCATACAAAGAACAGACCCTCCAAATTTCAGGTCTCTACGATCGGCTGTGCACTAATCCGTCCGTCAGTCAGTCAATCATTCAGGATAAAGCATTTTATATTATGTCGAATAATGAACATTGGTTCTTAATACAGGAGCTTCGTTGTGAGTGCGGTTGGATTGATTAATAGCACCATACCATTCATTTTTTTTTTTGGCCTGATACCATACACTTGAAACGCCAGTGTTGCCATACGCGGCGCGCTAGACAGGGTCTGAGGTTGTTGCGCGGGAAAACGATTGTCATTTACTTTCTCAGTATAACAACCTATTTATCACCCTAAACCTAAACGCATATACCTTCTCCGTTCCGTCGTGGGTAAAAAGAAATGGACGGGCATACAGTGACCTCGCCGGGAACTGCCCTGCGTTTCTCAGTTGCTAACTAGGCTTTTCTTTTCGTTACTGCGGATTATTGTGATATTGACGTTACCTAAGTTACCTAAGTTGCACTGGAAGTTTGTAATACTGTTTCGGTGTTGAGTTTACTACAATAGTAGACCTCTGATAATTTTCCAAAGCAGTTTCATTTAATGTCCGAATCCCCTTTTTGCCCACGATTAAACACACGATTTAGACGGGTCTTTACTCTTTACATTATCTCTCTTCGATATGTAAGTATATAGATTATTTTTCTTTGATCTTGGATAAGTTTAAATTTTAACAAGTCAAGCACAATAAAAATCAAAGCAGCGCATTAAATTTCTGTTTTTGCGTTTGCGTAGTGTATATAAAATAATAAATGCGCTTTTGTAAGTACCTACACAAAGTTCCTTGACAAAGTGTCGTGACTCGTGACCACATGATTTGTGAGGCTACCTAGCCTGGTGTCTCTTCTCAAAGTCGTGAAATTTTTGCCAAATTTAGAACATGTGTGTGTGTTAAGACACAGTTTAATGTGGGATAATGCACCAGGATAAGTGAAAATGAACGAAAGTTTCCGTATCTGGGGCGCAGTTATAAATAATACCTGAGACACTATTTGGAAGTATGCCAAGTAGTGTCAAAAACGTGTCTTCGTCGACAGATTTACGTACTTTCACGGAGGTAATTATATATTGATGTAGAGGTAGGTATGTTTATGTTGCACCTGCGCTTCGGATAATAATAAATATGCGTGTAAAATGATAATTGATATAATTACGTTTCGTAATTATTGATTTCCTTGAACTGGACTTTCTGAACAACGTTTTTTTGTAGGTACATCAGTACATTATACGTATTATTTTAAGAATTCCAAGCATGACGTACCTACCTATAAAACCAAACCATTTTAAAGAGTTTACCTTACGTAGCCCGGCCGTCCATCGGACTTGTGTCTTTCACTGTCAGTCTGTTATGATATAAGTAACGTACAGAATATCCATATTTAATCAATCCCTCTGCCCGATTATCATATCAAGTCCTCCTCTAGTGCCGCAATGGAATCCAAGTGCCTGCAAAATTGCGATAAGGGCACTGAATGAAAATAGGGAATGTTTTAATTTAAATCAATACTTACCTACATATTTATCGACTTCGGTACATATATCTTTACACGAATTTATAGTAATGAATTTTTCGTCTAAGTAGATAAATGCATCTGCTAGGTACTAAATGTAATGTAGAAACTTCTTTGTGCATTAGAAACAAAGCTTTCAAGGCTGTGCGTCGCAACGAAACCGTGAAACGCCGCTTGGAGCTTGCATCAGCTTTCAAAACAAGGTAAATACTGTAAACATGTAAGTATACAGATGGCTGACCCTGTAGGTAAATTTGTGTTATTTAGATTTTAGAGTCCAAATGAATTAATAATTTGGTACGAGTATTACCTACTCACACCTTATGCCTATTTACTAACTAGCTCGCCGCTTACTTTCGTTACTTACAGCTTTTTTTTGTTAATAATTTCGCCAGTTTTCGACCGATTAGTGGAGTTCTCAAATTCAGAATGAAAAAAAAAATTAATTAATATAATCGAGAAAAATAAGACACATAGTGAATATAGTCTACTATCATTTAATGCCCTTTATTTTCAAGTAAGACCTAGAAATAATTAAATAAAAATCAATAAAGCCGAAAATGCCGGTTTTACCAGTTTTCGACCGAAATTTCCAATATCCGACTTTAAATTGGCATTGTTCATTTTTTTTAGTATGCTCTAATTCGAAAACCATTTGGAGGAAAACCATCAAATAACCGATTTATCTTGTCCGATTTCAAAAATACTTTACGATTGCAGATATTTTTGTAAAAGTACTTTTGACCTTTGTTTGATCTAACGACTGGGTTTTTAGTCAGAATCGGGCATTCAATGTTTGCTATAAAAATGGAAAAAAAAAAGTTTATCTAAGCCACTACGGTATCTGTCATGCTGTCACTGTCACATCTAACTTAACCTGCAAACATTACAAATAAAAGCAAATTCAAAGCATAAAACTGTAACAAACAATGGATATTTATAAAAAAATGTTTTGTTCCGGGATGCAACAATGACTCGAACTATAGCCCCAACAAAATCATTGTGAAAATCAGAGAAAATTTGCGGAACGAATGGTGTATGCAAGCTAATGTGGAATATTTCAATGTTTACACGATGTATTGTTGCAAAGACCACTTTAATGTAAGTAGGAGTCAGGAAAGTTCGCAGGGGTGAAACCAAAAAGCAAAAACAGCACGGAAAACAATAATAACACCAACGAACGGAAATAAATCGAACACGCGAATATTGTTATTGTTTTTGACGTTAAATTCACACACACATTCACAGATTATGACGTTGACAATGTTGACACATAGACAAAACCATAGACAAAATTGTTTTTTTTTTTATATTTCTGTACGAAGGCTATTGGGATCTTGTCTAAATTAACCAATTATCAAACAGCGAAAAAATATTTATTATTAATAAACAAAGCTACGTAGAAGCATAATATTCAAATTAGTTCCTTGAAATAGTCCATTCTATCAAATAAAGGTGTTAAAAGCACAGCTTAAAAAAAATGAACAATGCCAATTCGTCAGTTCTCGACTATGGTGTGATGACAAATACATGAAGTACAAAATATGTTTTAAATATAAAAACCCGCACTTTCTTAAAATAAAAAAAACATACACAACATTATGACAACAAAATAAAACGTGTAACTAAGATCAATCTTGGATTTATTTAGTTTTCTAATTACGAATTTACTGGATATTAAAAAACATTCGTATTTTGTCCTTTTTATCAGCTAAAAAATAGATTTCGGGACAAAATACGTGTCGTGTTATGTGATATATGTGACGTGTGTGTGTTGTACAAAAAATATATAATTTTAGCTTAAAAACTGTATATTTTCGAATATAGTAGTCGGAATATGGCATACAGTTATTACAAATCCAGATTTCGACTACGTTTTTACGACACCCGGTATGTTTACGACACTTGAAATAATCCGGTCGAAAACTCGCTGACACAATTCTGGTGTTAATAAGATTCAAATTTAAAAATTAGGTTCAGTAGTTTCTTCAATAATATGTCAAAAAAGATGCAACCTTACTGGACTCTGCGACGCCAGTTTTCGACCGCAACGGTCGAGAAGTAGGTATTTACGAAAACGAGTTAACCAGTTACCGACTATAAAATTTTATACATTTTTCAAAGGAATCTAAAATAATACTTATTTTTAATAAATACTAAGACTCATTGTCTATCAATACAAATAACAAACAAATTAATAAACATAAAATTACATTTAAAAACATACCATGAACCGTGAGGCTCCTCGCAAATTTTTTCGCAACGAAGTACGCGTCGTTAGGTGTTCGTTGCGAACCTACATTGATTTATTTTTATGTTCCGTACGCTGTTTACAAACGTGAATTTTGTCTATGTGTGCGTATAACCGAACTATTTGGGTTTACCACGGTATTTTTGTTAAGTTTCTAATCTTGTTAGTATTGCTATTTTATACCGATTAGTCAACCATGTCGATAAAAAAGTCGAAAAGTGGCGACGGTCGGCGAACTGGCGAAACGACCATATTCAATTAATTATATTTGGCCCTTTGTGCGATAGCGCTGTGATTGCGTACTTATCATCATGTCACGTTAACCGCATTTGATAAGCCATGCCAAATGTGTGATGACGACTGTACTAGGCACTTCGTTAATCAGGTAACATAGGTAGGTACGTAAATCGTCAAAAATACCAATACCAAGTTCTCAAACATGTCAAGTCAATCCTAGTGCAAGGCGCGTGATTACGCGTTGTTACCTATATATATTTACTTAGTAGGTACCTATAAGCACTTAAGCCTCATTGATTCGTACGTAACGTTCTGATGACGGTTAATGGGTGACTACTTTTTTTTCCGTTTTTTAAACGTCTCATTCATTCGCTCTTTATGAAATGTATCTTAATAATGGGATTAGGACATTGAACCGGCGAGGTGACCTCATCTTAGTTAGCTGATAGTCGCCGACCCTCGAATTTTCGTGTAACATCCCCGAAGGTCGATATCGGTCGCGACTAACAGCGCCAAGGTCACTCTGTGACAAAGTGTTGAACGAGCATGTTAAGTAGTAAGTATTGTACTATTTGTACTACTACGTCTATCTCATCTACGGATAATCTCTTTAGCGTGCAAACAATAGACATTTAACTTCGACTTCATTTCTGAATTTTGCGATATACCTATTTACCTACATACAAGCTTACCATGGATGGATGTTTAAGTGTTACATACAGTATGTATAAATATATGGGACATAACGTTTTACGCTAAATTCTCCTTGACACTACCTACCTAACGCTGAAATTTTATTAGGCCATATCAGAAATTCAGGTAAGTACCTACCTAACCTAGTCCAATGGCATACATCCGTAGGTACGTACTCGTATTAAAAATGTCGGCATAAATAGGATAGAATCCAAATAATATCAGCATCGTGACCCGACGAATGCTGAGTGGATTCCTTTTTCACTATAAGTAACTACATTTTTCATTATTTAGTTAGATAAGTGTTTAACAATTTAAGTTCCTCTACTTAATCCTGTCGTTCAGAGTTTGAAATTGCTTGATTGATCTACCGCGGTCCAATTAGCATCTTAGCCATCCCATAACCCATAACTCTTGCCGGACTATAGTCGACAATAGATCTATGCAGACATTTTACAATGGATATTTAACTTCGTGTGTTCTACTTATCCAAGGTACTTGTAGATCGTTAATGATAGACGCGGGTTGTCCAGCAACGGTAGTTTTTACGCGCGTGCCGTGCCTACTGCCTGTAGTAGCGGAGAATGGGCTGACGTAAGACGCGGCGGCCACGCGTCATACAACTCCGCCGACGTACGCCTACAAACTGAAAAACTCTGTAAAAGCCGTGCTAAATGTGTCGCTTATGAAATTAACAAAATATAGATAAGGCCTTTTGCTGACCTACTTTTGCACGCGCCAATAAACAATCCATTACGTTACGATACACTTGTGTAGGGCTGTAGGGTAAACCACAGAATTGGCACCCTTCCAGTTATTGACGTATGCACTATTATTACCGCGCAACAGGGGCAAAGAACTCACCAAAAATTGCGCCGGTTGTGCCAATGTTCCGGTCTTTGTGTTCGTGGCAGGAAGAGTAAACATTTGATAGGTACTGCAAGTGTCGGAAACTTGCACTGATTCGCATAATCTTCCTTTTCAGGCCTTCACCTCTTACACACGTAACCCTCGCTCGTGAAATAACTTTTTTATTTAACATTTACGATTCGCCTTTTTTATCGGTTGTTATCGGTGTTGTTTTTAATTAAATCGTTCTGTTGAAATAACGCAAGTCATATGCTGATGTGGGAAATCGAACATCAAATGAGTCGAAGGATCAATCACGTGTCAATTATATTTATCATTGACATCTCTGAGCATTATACAAGACAAGTTTAAGATTGATTCGAATTGTGATATGATAACCAATTACTACCGACGATGATTTCTCTTAGTTAGACTAAGCAGGAATTACTTATTCTGAAAATATGACGGAGACGTTTCGGCGTATTAAATAAAATTACTTCATCAGTGGAATCGTCTCTCAGAAGAGCTTGAACCCAAAACAATACTTAATTAATTCTCGTGTCTATCAGTTCTGTTCTGTAACTCAGAAATGACCGAAAAT
This sequence comes from Pandemis heparana, assembly GCA_963854515.1. Classification (NCBI taxonomy): domain Eukaryota; kingdom Metazoa; phylum Arthropoda; class Insecta; order Lepidoptera; family Tortricidae; genus Pandemis; species Pandemis heparana. The sequence goes on from OY978006.1 coordinate 11,312,279, forward strand.
TAAACTTTTACGTAGTTATTAGTGTAATTACTCACTAGATTTGAATGATTATTATTTGGGTGTATTTTGTGTTGGTGTCCTGTGAGGGGAAGGGCATAGGATAGTTTTTATCCCGGAAAATCGCATAGTTCCCGCGGGAGAGCGATAAGCGAATTCGACGCAGACGGAGTCGCGCGGACTGCAGCTAGTCAGAAATAAATATATACACGCAGCATTTAAGCCTTATAGGGACCTACCTTAATCGACAGATATTTAATCATATCCAGTATACGATTCAGTTTCTTCAAATGTATAAGTACCCAGATTGTCTAAACAAGTATGTTATAGCTGTTTGTGTGATGCAATGTATTGGGGAGCTCCTGTCAGACTTAAGATCGTGGGTCGCTCATTAAACCGGCTTTAATTGTGTTACGTCATCGCGAATTTGTTAATGTTTTCTTCTAGGTCTAACTAAACAATCGTCAAAGCAAGAAGCCAGCGAAATCAGTCAAGTACTCGATCTAAAGCGCAATCTTCCCTATAGCTTAATTTTTTGTTTATATCTAAATATACTCAGCGGCATATACCTATTTAGCGAAACACAAAAAAATTGCAAAATGCATACTTAATGCTTGACCAGAAAAAAAAAACATAGTTACCAAGTTACCTACACTTTTTTTGTGTTCCGCTAAATATGCCGCTAAGTGTAGTACCTACCTATAAGGCTATAACGAGTTATGTTTATCAAAGAAAAAAAAATGACAATAATACTCACAAAAACTAGAAGGGACACTCCTTTTATACCTACTCTTACCAAAATTAAACTAGGTACACAATTCTCATGCTGACCTAAAGAACACCCAAGTTGTTAGTAGTTACTCTCAGATGTAAGAGCTTGCATGATGCTTACGAGCGAGTTTCGCACACAGTGCTCAGTATGTACCTGGGTATCTATCGGTTAATTTTTAATCTATACTAGCTTCTGCCCGCGACTTCGTCCGCATAGAATTAGCAATTGACACGTTTATTGCTATCCCTCGGGAACTGTGCAATTTTCCGGGATAAAACTAACCTATGTTTCAATCTAGGGTACCAGCTATTTTCGTTCCAAATTTTATCCAAATCCGTCCAGTCGTTTTATCGTGAAGAAGGAACAAACATACACACTCACATCGTCACATCGTCACTCACAAACTTTCGCATTTATAATATTAGTAGGTGTACCTACCTACTAAGTTATTTATGAGCGGCCAAGGTAAACATAACGAGAGGTATTGCGCCCCCATCCCTGCCGGGATCATCATTCGCAACACAACACCATAGACTGTGGCACAGTACATATAAGCACAAGCAGTAGGGAATCTACGAACAAATCGGTCGAAACGAACGCACACATAGACACGCGCTTTTACACGGCCCCTAAGCGGATCTCGCGGTGCCGTCAGCAGTGTTGCCGTTAGCGTACATTTTACACATTTGACGTACCTTTTTAGCCTCTAATGTGTTATGTGTAATGGGGTCTAGTTTACGTACCTTTTGATATCAGCCAAAATTATGTGTAACATTTTATAAACCGCCGCCAAACAGTTGTGACATAATTGAGAGCGATAGAAGCTGTGTTAAGAATTGAGTACAAAAATGCTTATGTACCTTTTTATCCCAAAATGTACCTTTTCAGCGCTGTACATGTACCTTTTGAGAACTCAGTTGTGGCAACACTGGCCGTCAGTCGCGAGTGGCGCATTGAGACGAGCGGCCGTGTTCGTTTTAAATATGCCAAGAGTGTATTGCGCAGTGTACGGCTGCTTGAACTCGGCTTCTTCAAAACCGGAGCTTTCGTTTTTTAAACTCCCTGCTGATGTTGAAAGTTAAGAATGATACTATATTATTATGAAATAAAATGTATATATTATTTTTATAACGAGAAATGTTAGATGTCACTTCTCCGACAAATGCTTTTTCTGTTAAATAAAACGTTTGGCTGTTTAGATGATAAGTAAGTAGTTGCCGTATATTATAGACCGTGTTTTTGGTGAAAAAAAATTCTACGGACTTTCATTGTTATCATTTTGCATCTATAGTATATGTACTAATATATTATAGAAAACTACACTTGAAGGATAACTTGTCAAATACCTATAGGTAGGGCAAACCTTGGTTAAAAAAAACTATTCAATTTAACAAAAATTAAATCGACAACCCTAACGCTTTATTGGAGCGTAGGTACTTATTTCAAAAAGTAGGCCTATCTTCCCTACTGCTTTAGCTTATATATATACTGTGACTGTGGCGTGTGGGCCGTGTAGCGTGTGCCTGATATGATGCAACATTCTGAGTCAGTTACTCCCGCCGGCGCGCCGGCCGCCGAACGCCTAGCGAGGCTCGTATTCGGCTGAATACACCCGGCGCCGCGTCACGGCATTATGACCGCTCGTTCGTTCGCGACGTTCATTACGATTTTAACTCGCGTGACGGTTGGACGTGTTGCTTTTTATTCTATTTTTAAAGCACGTGGCACAGTGCTTCAGTTATAACCTATACAGTCTGCCAGCAGCCGGCTTGAGATACGTTGAAAAAGGTAAGTGTTTATGTCAGAAAAACTATTTTCTATTATATTAAAAGTGCACTGCGAGCCGCTCCGCTAAACTCACATGGACATATGGACGACGTTTCGTCGCTTGGTTTACCGATGCGATCGATGTCTGCGTATGATTCCCGAAGTAGGTTTGCCAATATTTACTTGGAATTCCACTGTCGAAGTCGTGGAATTCGCAGCTGTGACAGATTAAAGCCAATGTCAACGCAAATGTCAAAATATTACTGCAGCACAAATTTCACGTTCCTACAAAGGTATTTGCGCTATACAATAAAATTAATGTTTGGTTTACTTCTTATCTACTTAGGTATATTTTATGCCATGAACGTTTCGAAACTTCACACACATTAAATTACACATTCCAGCGTCACTAACTGTACTGAATGCGAACGCTTTAATTTCAGTTACTTGATAATATTGGGTTATTAAAAACAATATTAGATTCTTACTACAGTTAAATTTCACACTATGCGGTCGTTGTGCGTTTTGAATTGAACTCTTGTAGTTCAATGACCTATGTTAATTAAATTTTAATTGTAATTTAAGTATATGTATAGTACGTACATACAGTTAAGTTTAAAATAAAGCAAACCACATTTATATAAACAATAAATAACAAACTAAGGTAGGTAATACTTGTGCTTTTATCGCTTACTGGCAATTGCAATAGTGAGAATCACACATGAAACAACACCTCTTTACTTCTCAAAGTATAATGTCCAATCTTAGCAACCCACATTCCAAGGTCCCCTTTTCAAAAACTTCACTGGAACCCTACGCTCGTTTTTGTCTGCGTCTACCTGACACTACGGTCTACAGCCCCTAAATAAACTGTAGTCCAACAAACGCTTTTATGGGACAAAAACACGTGCAAACTTTATTTGTTAAACAGTCTTTTCGACGTTGAAAGGCAAAGCCGAACATTTCTTTTCTAGTTTAAATTACATATTACATTTTTGCTAGCCAGTTTACTCAGTATTGCAATAATTGTAACTTTATTTTATGTTCCTGTCTCCTTATACTTTCTTGCTTTAAGCTTTATTTTAGATTTAAATGTTCGTTACAGGCTGCATATTTACCTCCCCTACTTGAAGAGATGGGATGTCTTTAGAAATATAAAGGTACAAAACCATTTTTTGTATTGAACGTAGCCCTCCGTGTTTGTTGTGATTGAACATGTACTATCTTACTTTATTAGATATTCACCTTCAAAACTGCATCGGCACGGCACTCTAGGGCGGTAAAAATGTCGTGTTGTCACTGCACTTCGCTATACGAGCTGCCATTATTAAATTGCATCTCCCACGCGCTCTGCGGGGGCATTTTGCAGAATGCAGAGGCAAAAAGTAGGTAACTAAATGAAAACTCTTTCATATTACACTAATGGTTAAATGTGGTTAACAAAAAGTGCTTCACATTTTAAAATTGTTACGTTTAGTATTCTGAATGCTTCGGCGGTTTCATACGCCTATGAAAATCGTAAATAGATTTAAGTCAACATTTTGCTCGCATAATTAACTCCGCGCTATGCTGATTGCCTATCATGGATTGATCGAATTTGCTGTACTATTCGCTACTAAACAAGCAAGTAATTAAACCGAAATCATTACAATGAATTAGAAAAGCAAAGCAGATACCTCTTATACAAAATATGTATACATTGATGCTGGTCCAAAAATGCTTATCTAGATAACTTCAGTAGGATCCATCTGCAGCGCTAATTTAGTTGGATTATTTTTACAAAGAGGTACATCATAACTTCGGCACAAAACAAGTACAAGAACTATGTTAAACAGATTCCATTCTTCCTTTTAAGATTCTTCGTTCGTGAGGCTCGGTTTATTTTATTTATGCCGCGATCTTGGGACTAAGCTGGGTTGAGCGTGTACTTCAAGGAATGCAACACCGTTAACCGTTTTCTGCGAATCGAAACCATACGTATAATTGGTTTATGAGTTACCTGCTGACCGTACGTACGTACCATTAAGTAGATTTTAGGGTTCGGTAAGTATTTAATAAGCAGCTATTAAGGACGAGCGAAACCATGTCACTGAGATATCGCCGCCGCGCCGTTTAAAAAAAAATTGAAAAAAAACTGTAAAAAAAGCACTAGTGCGGTAAAATTAACTTACAAGCCATGTATATGTATATACATCCTTTGAAAATGAATTTTTCGAGCAAATGTATTGAAAAATTATTTTACACGATAAAATCTATCGTGCGAGCAATTAAGTTAAATTTTCTTTGCTGATGATGAATTTCCCCAGGGATAATTACCAGGAAAATTCTATAATTATATTAAAATAGTGTCAAGGAAATTACTAATACTAATAAAAATCATAAGCTGCTTGTAATTATGTAATCTTAATAGTAACGCAAGAAGGCATTATTCCGCTGAACGTTTTTCTACGGATTAAATCAATACAGCGAAGTAAGTACTTTACTTACTCATGTCTATTTTCGGAGTGTTATTTTGTTTCACAACTTCACGCAATGCAGGTTACATCGGACGTTTAAAATTGACAGTCATCCCATCCTAATAATCATAGGCAGATAAGTTTTAAAAATAAAGATTTCGTGATATTTGATCTGATCATAATATTGACAATGACAAAGCTAAAATAAGTGGAGAAGATAATTCCAAGATAATCCTGACAAAATCATTACAAATTTTGCTCAATATCCGTATTACTTCGTGAAAAAGAAATTACAACCATGCCTACTTAAGCTAATAAAGATCCTACAAGTAGCAAGGCATTTCCTAATTACGAGTATACCGACGAAGACAAAGGAAATTTCTAATCATAGAGCTACGGTATTGATTGATTTGATTACAATTAACCTATTGTAAAATCACATTACTTAAATTAGTAGGTGGTAAGTAGTTGGAAACGGTTTATTGATAAATAAATTACCTATTAATGGTGTTTAGAACTTATAATATCCAGAAATAATACAAAAACTGTAATTTTACACGAAACTAGCTTTAGCCCGCGACTTCGCGCAGAATCATAATTTTCGCTAAAACTTCTTCCTCTCTCCCATTAGAGTAAGAATAGTAGATAAGATCCCAGAGAGATCTGACTGACATAACTTATTTTCAAAAGCATAGAACTTTCGGTTCTAAGTAGTCTCTAGTTCTTGTGGAAGTTGTGAAGTTCGCTCGGTGACACCTGGGCATAGGTACGTAACTAAAAATCAGAGTTACTTTACTTAAATTAGTATGACTGGTTTTTAAATATATTTTGTAGAATGTTTTTCTGAAGTAAATTAAAAGTGTTAGACGCTTTCCATGGCCCAGAACTTTTGTCAGACGCTTTAAAGCTCTACAAAAAATAAATTAACTTTACTTATATTTAAATGTCTGATTTTTAAATATGTTATTAAGATAACTATTACAAAGTTATATTTAATCAATCAGACAAATTGTAATGACCAAACATCCCCTAAACACTCTCGCGCTCTTACTCATGGTTGAATAATTTTTGTGTTATAGTGAGCAGAAAGGTGCGATACGAAAATATAAATTTTTCAGTTCGGAGTATATGGCCAGCTCACTGCACGTCATACACCGCAGTGCACCGTATACGCATTTAAGTACAAAAAGAAATTTTAACTCTCTTAATTTTATTTGTGTCAGGACATGAAGTAAGCGAACAAAGTTATTACTTATGATTGAACTTTCTTATAAATTTCTTCAGAAAATCGTGTTCAGACCCAGCCGTTGACGTTCTGATGTCGGATTCGATTAGGATTAGCGAACGACAAAAATAACTTAATGTCAGCCCTATAAATAAACGGGACGCACAAATTTATATCGAATTAAAAATATGTATTAATTCTCTTTACATTCAGAAAAATTAACTGCATAGGTTTTTGTTTTATTACCTATTTAAACAAACTAATGAGGGCGCGGCACTTAGGTACTTACTAAATGTCCATTGATTCTGGATATTGATCCACTTTGAACTAGGTGAACTATGGTTTAATCTATTGTACCTACCTAGTGGATAACCTACGCCCGGCTACGCAGGGGCTATTTTCTAATGATTGCGTCATTTCTTTCGTTCTTCGCGCGCGATGACTCTGCAATTCCTAAAGTAGCCTAAACTCGGCGTTAATAATATACACTAGAGGAATTTACAGCTTATTTCTGAGACAAATACTGATAGCTGGGTAAAACCGCAAAGAGGGAAAAAAATTACAATATTTCTGGAAATCGGGGGCGTCAGTACTCGTGACATTTGCGACTAGAGCATAATTTGTTGGATACCTATGTTACAATAGGTATTGATCTTTTTCCGATAAACCATTTTAATTCTCAAAAAGCACTGGCTTTGGTTAGTAAGCAATGGAATAGGATATCCAGGCAACCAGACTTATGGGCTGAAGTGTAAGGCTTCTGAGACGGCGTAATGCGACGCCTGCCACAGGTCGGCTTCGACTTTCGCTGGCTCATGCACTATAGTAACTCCGCACTATATTCTTAAATTTCTACCGAGTTGAGAACATCACGAAAATAAACAAAAAGCTTAGGCTACTCGAATCCAGGTCCTCAACAAACGTGTCGCGAGTTTGCTAAACACACTAGCAGAAGCGATTAATAGTAAGAAGAAATGATACGATATATTTACTACTAGAAGTGGATCAAATTATATTTACAAGAATTGATTCACAAAAATGCAAGTCAATACATACATAATGGCAACTTGAAGAAAAAAATGGTGATGTAGATTAGTATTTAGGTACATATTTACTTCATGAAAATAAATGTTGGGTTAAGATCGTGTTTGCTACAAAAACCGACAGCATCTCTATGACGGAGCTGCCTGAGCTGCCTGTGGCTTACCTTTGCATGTCTGTTTTCTGCCGTTTTTCGCGGGCATAATTATATCATCAAAAAAAAATATTCCTGACCGACCGTGGAACCCTCTCACAGTAAATGTCATACAACACATGTCATACGACAAGGAAAATCAAATGGTTCGACTGCACAAACGTTCAACTGCGTTCACACACATGTCAAAATTTATAACCCATAGCTACCAACACAAAACTGTGACACAATATCGTAACACTCACACAACAACGTTAAATATTTCTCCTGGTCATGGGAATAATGGGAAAGCTGTTGTCGTCTCTGTCATATCATAAGTACCTATTTCGTAGCCAAATAATACGCGCAGACTCGTGTAGTTAAACAAATATTTTCGCACCTTAATGTAACTAACAACTTGTTTACTATATATATTTCAGGTAAGTACAATCGGCGTACCTTATCTAAATTGTTATATAACTTCTGACTTTTCACACGGGTTTCAGATTTATAGCTGCAGCAGCTATACATAGATATTAAAGATAAAGAGATATAATGTCGGAAATACTAAAGCACTGAAAAATATCTGATACACTCTACGGATATGCGAATACAGTTACGATATAATAATATGTATGTTTTAAAGTGTTTTGTCAAACCTAAAAATAAATCTGGGGACTCCTTTTTTTTGAACAGGCAAAATGGAGACCGCTTGTTAACACGTATTACATATTAGGGGTTAGGTTAGTAGGGGGCAGCAAATAAGTAAAATGTGGAGGGGATATGCGCAGTATGAAAATGATGTCGTTTTTCATACTGCGCTTATCCCCTCCACGTTTTACTTATTTGCTGTCTATTATATTGAGAAAAAATGTTTAAAAGTTAGTGTAGGGACAGTAAATCTGTTTACCGTACAATCTCAATCAACCTGCCTCTGTAATCTTTGAACATCGAAACATATATGTTTTCTTACCTACTAGTGGCTATTTAGCGTGCAAATACCTACTTAGTTACTCGTAAATAGAAATATGAGACGCGCATTGTGTTGTCTGTAAACAATGAGTTAGGCCATATTTACACTGTCAAGTCTAACGTTTTGATGTTATAAAGTACCACAAACAATACTGCAGCTCGCACCATACTATATCAAAGCTCGTCCTCAAAATTATGATCGTAGGTAACTACCTAGGTATTGCCAATCGAAAGAAAACATTCATTCATCAAGAACTTTACCTCGCCTGAGACGTAATAGCCCCCGCCCGCTACGTTGGCAGTACATCGCACTACCTACCCAGGAAAAGACGTAAAATAAAATTGTGTAAACACAAGGGGGTGATTAAGGGAGCCTGTCAGATCGCATTTTTATCGACTTCGGCCCGTGTGTCAAATATCGTTCACCGTTCAACTGCATTATTTGAGTAACTTATTTACCTACTATTAAACTTCTTGTGTTTAGTTAGATTTATTTTACTGGTATTACGTAGGTACGTAATTACCTCCTAAGCTAAGAGCAAAAATATATAAGCGTAACTTTTAATAGACATATTTTTTGAATATAGGTATCCATGCGAAAAAAATACACCTTTTTAAATACTAATTACTAGTAAGTAGAGATGAATAATAATGCTAGGTCACCACGTTTAAATAAATAAGGATGTGGAAGTTGTCAGTTTGCGCGCGTGCGCATGTTTTTAAACAACTCGTGGCATATTACTTAGCTGGGTTAGCCGTGTTTGCGCTAGCTACATGAGAATCAATCCGTAATAGGTACCACGAATTCTTAAATGAACCTCATACATAATTCGCTTTTTTTTTTTCAATTTAAATTTACAATTCCTATGTACCTATTAAACTAGATAGCGTTAAAATATTTATAACTAGCTGTTGCCAGCGACTTCGTCTGCAAAGAATTCGTTTATCGCTATCCCGCGAGAACTACGCAATTTTCCGGGATAAAAAGTAGCCTATGTGCTATTCCAGACTTTTCTCTATCTATGTGCCGAATTTCATCCAGATCCGTTGGGCCGTTCTGGCGTGATTGAGTAACAAACAAACATCCATCCATCCATCCATCCATCCATCCATCCATCCATCCATCCATCCATCCATCCATCCATCTATCCATCCATCCATACTTTCGCATTTATAATATTAGTTAGATTAATCATTAGCAAAATAGGTACACTACTTACGTATTATCTTTCAAAGACAATAACAGCCGAAATAGTAGACAAGGCTTCGTGTCATTAGGATAATTGATAACAATCATTAGCGATAGTATTATAATACTGCGTTCAATATTCAAAAATGGTTCATTATGCTCTATCACAAAGCGACTACCGGCGACCACTCTTAAGTATCTACTTAAGTGTATATTTCTATTGTTTTATCAACGCCAGGTCATTAGGGTAGTGATAAAGAACAAACGTTCACACAACTGAACGTTGTAAGTAAAATAACTAATTACATTCTGTGTTTACCAAATTTATCTTTTGTATAGCTATATATACTCGTTTACTCCGCTAGACGGCACACACCACACTACGATTTAGCACGAAGTAGGTACCTGAGTCGACTGTAGTCTACTGACCTACATACCTCTAATAACATTTAGCCGGAATCCTAGTGGCTATTCATTAAGTATTCAGCCATTTCATATACCAAACCAATATTTAAATACTATCAAAGCTGACAAAATTTACAGCTGTGTTGTATTTCTCATTGAATAGTATTGATTATTTGACGATGTAAATGAATTTCAGGGATGAAAGGGAAAATAATTACAATTGTTATAAATTATAATGAAGTTCCCACATTTTCTTGACACAATACATGTCATATAAACACTATGCCTTAAAATTAATCCGGAAACTTCTGCAGATGGTTGATTTAGTTAGTTTGACTTAACACCCAGCAAATGTACTTACCTATCAAGCCATCAAAGGAGTGAATTATTTAGAATCAAAAATTTCAAAGATAAACCATATACCTAAGTGTTCAATCAAAATAACTGCTAAAATATTTCAGAATAATTTTAAGACATTCAAACTTTAGCGACCTATTTAATTTCTATTGTCCTAGCAAATTTTTCTCTATTTATTTCTAAATCATAGACAAGTGCTCTGTTGGTACACAGTTATTTCAAACATCTAACTGCAATAGACTCTATCTATCGTTGAGCAACTATGATGATGGTTGAGCAACTAGAGTCCATAATATATACAGTGAAACCTGGATAACTGGGACTTCAAGGGACCTGCGCATTAGTCTCACTTAAAGAGGTATTCCACTTACCCAGTGTCTTAGATAGCCAGGTATAAATAAATATTTGTCTCCCATTAGTAGAGGTGATAATAGAGGTTATTTCAGTTATAGAGGTGCGATTATGAAATGAAATAACGTATTGTGAAAAAATTATACATACCTACATGAGTAATTAAAAGAAGTATGTAACTGAGTTTTTGATTATCGTGTAGAAGAAAGAAATGTATTTCCGATTGATTTATAATGAAGACAATGTCGATAACTCCTGGCGAGTGTAACGTTTGGTAATGTCACATACAAAGGACGCGTCACGGTCGACAAATATTAAACATATGTTAACTTGTTGAAACGTATGTATGTGTTATGCATAGTCTCTATTGTTACTGTTAATGTAATTATTTGAAACAAGGGCATTGATTATTTTTACATCACGTCACTAGCAACGTATGGTGATTATGGTATTCAATTATGACGTCAAAAAACGTTTATTGGATTAAGTATTGTAATAGGTATAGTAAGTCTGTACGCAGCTTGATGGTTACCACCTGCCTCTATTTGTAACAAAAAAAACACGCGTTCATTTCCAAGCAACTAAATTTATTTGACGTGGCATGCCTCCAAAATTGTTTAGTACGGTTTAAGATTAGGCTGAGTTGGGACCCACCGATTGGTACTAAGTACGTTGTTTCGAAAGTAGAACGCTTTTTCTTACCTGATAATTTAAGCCGGAGGCTCACCTCTTAAAAATTTTGAAACGAAGTCTTAGTGAAAGCATATTTTTATCGTAAAGCCTTACAGACAGCCACCGGAGCGTTAAACGCATTGTATAGGTGTAATGTTAAACTGAAATGTGATAAAAAATGTATTACAGTTAGAATACATTTCAAGTGAACCGTTTAAATAGCTTTCCAATCGTGATGCTAGTTGTTTGTCAAAGATGTAGATCTATTTTTTTCATTACCGAAACAGTCATTTGTCAACTAAAATTACCAGTTTGAATTGAAAAATACGGTTATATAAATATATATTTTAAATCCTAATTCATCATCATCAGCCCGTGTCAGTCCACTGCTGGACATAGGCCTCTCCCATAGCACGCCATTGGGCTCGATCTTCAGCTCTCCTCCTCCAATCCCTGCCTGCTTGTCTTGCGAATATCATCGCCCCATCTAGCGACAGGACGCCCTACACTGCGTATATATCCTAATTAAACTTTACTAATCTGTTGAGAAAATCACCTGCCAGGTTATAGGCTTTTTATCCCGGAAAATTACATAGTACCTGCGGGATAGCGATAATCATGTCAAAGGTCGCAGCTGCCTAGAGTCGCAACGTAAATAAATATTGCTTCAGTAACATAGATTTGCACTAAGGCGGGATTTTTCAAAATTCCCACGGGATATGGAATAAATGGGGTTTATAAGTCCACTGAGGGAGCTTATCTCCATAACTAGTCTTAAAATTTGGCACACAAGTCGGAAATCATAACTGCAGAAAATTCATTTCAAGACTTTTCGAAATTCTCTTGCAAGTTTTTATGAGTCCTTCGTTTTTTGTACTAGACCTGAAAATTGGAAAGAAGGTAGGTTATATGTAGAAAATGTCAGTTAAGCAATATTTTTTTTACAGGGCCGAATTAAGGTGGTTGGTACAGTCTTTTTAAAGTGGCTCTACCACTGTGACCTCTATCAGAAAAAACTGTTAATTACTTTTATACTCTCAAATTGTTTAGTCAATTGCCGATAAATCAAGTCTACGCGGACAAATTCGCGGACAATAGCTAGTAGAGTACATAAAGCTTCCTTTTTTGGCATTTTGACTACAGATCCCTAAGAAAGTGATTTTAACCCAATCGGCCATTGCTGCACGTGTCTTTCTTTGTGCACATACGACAATAGCACGGCCTACTATCAAGCAATCGATCGCAGACACGCTAGGATAACAAAACATTATACGGTTCAACCATGGTTCAATGTGTTAAAAGGTGACTTATGTAGATCCTTATTTTATTATTCAATGAGAACAATCTAACGTACAATACAAATATTATATACCTTATTATTTACAGGGTCTGTTTGCAACATCTTACTCGCTATTATTACTGTTAAACAGCAGAAAGAGCACTGTTAGGTATCAATGTCTAGAGTAAAATAGCCGAGGAAACGCTATCTCGTAGCAGACTTTCTTAATGTATTGGGAAAACGTTGAGAAAATCGAGCTGAGGCACCATTATACACGTCTAAAACATAACTAGTGCAATAGTTAGCAACAACTTAGACAATTATGGTAGGTAAATAGTACGTACGTCGTAATTGATTCATAATTACTGCAGTTACGGTAACAAACGGTTTAAATAACATAACCCTATCAAGCACAAGTGACACGTTTGACAACACGGTTTCGATAGGTATTATGTTTATCAAGCGTGACTGGTATCTTCGAACGCAATACTTTAGTTATCAGCTGCCCGGTTTAACAATATCAGTCGCGATCAGTCGGCGCTGTTGCTTAGTCGCATTGTTTGAAGGTCTAAGAGAAAAATTTGGTAAGAAAACTACTTATAATTATGTATGTGATTAAAGCTTCAATTGACTACTAAACTTATTTCGCAGTTATAATTGCTCGAAATATGAATTATTTCGAAAGTGTCAATCACCGCTTTTGCTGACGGACTACCAACTTTTTCATTTGCCGTTTTTTCTGTTGTTTCGTGTGCGTTGAATTATGATAGAGCTATAATCTTGTCTATTTAGGGGTGCATCAGTTGTATGTTTAAGTTTAAGGTAGGTATCCGTAGTCTTACAATATATAGGTAAACAACTATTAGGCAATAGCAATGCCTGAAAATATTAGAACTTTTAAATACAGTACTTAAATAATACTTGTATTTATACAAGCTTTTCCTCGCAATGTTCCTATGTAGGTATGAGTTTTTAAGTTCCGCACGTTTCAAATCTTGTAAGTGGTTTTCCAGAGATGTCGTTTTGTTTTAAACTTTGGTACATGTACATATAAAGCTTTGATGACGCAATAATCTGGTATCGTCAGAAAAAAACCATTTTTTAATTAACTCTATTTACCCGCTTTGAAATAAATAAAGTCGCTAACAACCGCCTACACTTCAATGGCTCAAGATTTATCATCAACCATAGTCTTTATTAGGTAAGTACCTAGGTATACCTATAGCGTGTGCGTAAAACTTCTGGAACTGGCGAATTCATTAACTATGTAAAAAATAGCCCCTTAACTTACTTAGGTATAACATTCTTAATTTGTGAAAATGGCAAGACGTTACTAACAATTTTTTTTTATAAAATATTATTGATTTATCTGTAAAAATTATCTGCCTTTTAATATATAACTATTCCAATTAAACCAATGTCATAACAGTCAAGTGTGACGCGCCCCGCGCACGGTACTATTATAATAGTGTGGAGTGCAAGGGTGACCTTATCGCAAAGCAATAACTTTACCTAATTGACAATCTACTACCACAATTGATATGAAGTACATACATACAAATCATTATTTCAAATATTTTTCTATTTGACCTATTTCACCGCTTCCTTCTTTCTCTGGTCTATAAATATACTTAGATTTGACGAGGTTTTTGTTGAGCCGCATGGTCATGGTCGCGTCCTTTATTGGGGGAATATAGAGAATACCGTATTCTATTCAATTTGTGACTCCAAACGCCTTAAATATATATATGTAACTGGTTTTCCAAAGGAGCTGTATTTGCTATGTTTGAAGTCTTTTCCGCTGAGGACGCGCCGCGGCAGAGCCAGCAATAGGTATTCTGGGTCCTTAAAAGACAGATCGGAGCAAGAGTATCCAAGTGGCGATCCAAACTAATTACCTTATTTTAAACGCTGATGCGTAAAAGTCTTATTGCACCGCTTTTAAGCTCATAATTCGGCTTGTTGCGAACAAATGCAGTAAAAAAACCGGCCAGGTGCGAGTCGGACTCGCGCACTGAGGGTTCCGTACAAATTCGCCATTCACCAAGTTATTATAAAATCCAGTCTTAGCAGAGCCCTGCTCTTAAGCAAAATGTAGGCAGTGTGAGGTCATTTTATATTGGTTACTAAATATAGACAGACAAATATTAAATAAAAAAAAAACTACTTACTAGATCTCGTTCTAACCAATTTTGGGTGGAAGTTTGCATGGTAATGTACATTATATATTTTTTTTAGTTTTATCATTCTCTTATTTCTGAAGTTACGGGGTGGGGGGACACACATTTTACCACTTTGGAAGTGTCTCTCGCGCAAACTATTCAGTTTAGAAAAAAATAATATTAGGATCCTCAACATCATTTTTCAAGACCTATCCATAGATATCACACACGTATGGGTTTGATGAAAAAAAATTGTGAGTTTCAGTTCTAAGTATGGGGAACCCCAAAATTATTTGTTTTTTTTTTCTATTTTTGTATAAAAATCTCAATGCTGTGCACAGAATACATCTACTTACCAAATTTCAATAGTATACTCTTATAGTTTCGGAAAAAAGTGGCTGTGACATACGGACGGACAGACAGACAGACATGACGAATCTATAAGGGTTCCGTTTTTGCCATTTGGCTACGGAACCCTAAAAACACCGCACTTACGAGTATGATATTTTTTTAAATCTCAGCAAACAGTTTAGTATATGGGTATAGGAACAAGGAAATATATTTTAGGTTAAAGATGATAAATAAACATTTATTCGAAATATTATAAACGGGATGTGAACCGCGATTACCTTTATTGAGCTCCCGATATTTCGATACAGTTGCATGTATCATGATCACGGGTAGACTGAAGAAATTGCGGGTGGATGTTATTGTTGGGTAGACCGAGCTCTGTCTACCCTCATTCTTGCGCGTCGACTGCGTGCACTCTCGTTACCACTGGAACCGTTCTCACTCGAAACTCGATTCAAACACACTACACTCACAGTGTCACTTCGCCCACCCGAAATTGATTTTGGACGAGAATTATATAAGGAAATCACCGGATTCCAGATATTCGACAATTTAAACCCATCCTCACGATTAAAATTTTTATGTTTATGGATTTCAACCGCTTCCCTCACCAGTCTCGGTATATAGTGGCGTTCTGTCGAAATGATCTTAGGGCTGTGCAGCTCAATCCAGTGATTTGTTCCCGACTCAATAAGATGTTCAGCAATAGCGGATTTGCGCGTGTCATTATTTTTGACTGCAGTGATGTGCTCTTTAATTCTACAGGCGATCGTACGTTTGGTCTGCCCTATGTACGAACTACCACAACTGCAATCAACCTTATACACACCAGGTTTTTCCAGGGGAAAATTGTCTTTGGGAGACCTCAGAAGTTGTGAAATTTTCCTATGAGGGGTGAAGATAGTTCTCACAGAGTACTTATCTAGTATTTTAGAGATCTTATCTGTCACCCCTTTTACAAACGGCATAAACGCTGGCTGTCTTGAAACACAGTGAGTAAGGCGCTTTGTATTCCTTCTTCGACTATAGGTGATCAATAAAGGTAATCGCGGTTCACATCCCGTTTATAATATTTCGAATGAACTTAACCGTGAATCATTAAAAACTCTTAACAAACATTTAATTTCGACAAATTCGATTCAAATTCGACTCGCAAATGTGTTGAAAAACGTCGTCGCATAGGTCTATAGATGCGACACGTCTGCTTATGATAATTACACACTCCGCTCGGCTCTCTTACCCGGGCTCGCACGTACAATAATGCCTCGTGTGTAATGTACTATTACGCTTAAGTTTATAATATAAATTGACGCTGAAACGAGATACAGAGATAACCGTACCTAAGTTTGAGAAACAAACCGCACGTCAACAGTCATAAAAGTCAGGGTCTTTTCTCTACCCTGATACCCGAAGTCTAGTCTAGGACCTCAAGGATTATAATTTGATATTCAACACGTGCCTGGCTCTTGTCTAACGTATTGTAATGTAAACAAAAACAGCTCCAGACGTAAAAGATAAATAAAACATGAATGTGGCCTTGATCTCTGTGAAATATATTTTAACCAAGTTAAATATCTGTCGACTTTTGTCTGCCAGTAGATATGTTACCTACATACTTATTATTCTCCTGAATAACAATGAAAGGAAAATTACTTATCACAACACTGACAGACTCCATCAAGTTCAGATTCATGATAAACCTAACGTGATATACCTAACTATTGTGAAGATCTGTAGGTCTGTCTTGCTAAAATTAAGAATAAATATTTGCGCACGAACTATATAGTTGTAATGTAGAAGACGTCAGATTGTTTGCTAAACGTCATAGAGATGACTGTGTGCACTCCACTCCACTCAAAATATTCGGGGATATAGTCGATGCGGCGCTGTCTGCCTTGCTCAGTGTGCTAACTTACAAGCACGAGGGAAGTTGGCTTGCGCTAAAGGCTTGCGAAACAAAATTACAGTAACCGTGCGAGTAGCGTTTATCTGTTTTCAGTGTATAGATAAGTAGATAACTACCAAAGGTCTAATTTCTTAACATAGTTAATAGAGCTGTTTGAAATACACATGGGCTAGCTTAGACCTAAGCAATTTTTTATACCTGTACTTGCATATTTTAATAACTCAATTCACATCTAGCTATTTTGAAATAATGTCGTAAGCTAACTTTTTTTTTCTCATTTACAGATTTCCTCAACTTTTACCTAACGTTGACTTACAAATAAACACAATGAGTACCGTAAGTATTTTATTTAACATTTATTATGTATATTTGGTGTTTTTTTTTTCATTCTACTGTTTGGTATTAACCATTTTTAATTCCATTTAGAAACAAGAATCCAATGGCGGCATGCCTCCACCACATGAATTGGAGAATTTGATGCCCGAAGATGAAAAGAACAAAGAGAAAATAGTTAGCAAGTGAGTATTTTTTTTTATTAGGTTAGATACTAAAACGAAGTACCTATGTGTTGTGTTTAACTAAATATCTATTTATTCATAATAATATAAGTTATATAATCTGCTTTAATGCGGGTTTAATAACAAATCTTTAATTTATAATTCATAAATGTTAATTATTTTCAGATACAATATGACTAAAGATGCAGAGTCAGGAGGAGATTATGATCCGTTTTCTGAAAGGAACCTTCCCAACCCTACGTCGTAAGTTACTTCTAAGTTATCTTTAGTTTAGTACCTGCCCAACCTATAATAAATAGGTTTTCTTATCAGAGGCCCAGCCGTAATGACGTCTTAATGCGATTCAGTTTAGGTTCGCACGCTGTCAGATTCATACTAAAAGTGACAGCTAAAACTTGAACTGAGTCGGAACTAGGACGTCATGGCAAGGCCCCTGTACAAGACGTTTATAAATGTAAAAGCTTTAGATCCTCTGGGCTTTAGGCAGGACTGAATTTGAATAAGTAATTCTATATAGTTACTGTGAAGTACCGACTGGAAAAGAACGGTATCTCTAGCCGTTGAAATATAATCGTAGGTACTAAAAATGGGACAGTCTAGGGGTTAATAGGTAATCGTGCTGTGTTATGCTAAGCTTAAGTGCAAGTTTTTCACCAGGAACATGGATACCCTGACGCATTTGCTGAAGGCGTCCCTCGGCACGGGAATCCTGGCCATGCCCAAGGCGTTTAAATGCGCCGGCCTCATCTCTGGCATCTTCTTCACCGTACTCGTCGCTGTAGTCTGCACTCATTGCGCTTATGTTCTTGTGAGTACTTATAGAATTTATTTTTACGATTATAACTGTGTGTAAACTGACAGTAAATACAAGATTCTTTTCTTTTAATTAAATACGTAGCCAAATGAAAAACCGTGGTATAGGTACAGTGCTTATTTAATCGAACGAAACCTTCCTTCGGAGTCAAAAATATATTTTTTAAGATTAGTTTAATTTTAATATAATAATTAAAAACCTCATAGCACGCACTGCTCGGTCTTGTAGGGTGGTGTGAGGAGGTGGTGTTGTGGGAAACATGAAAAAATAACTTGATCTCCTAGGAATTAACTTAATGTAATGACTAAATGATGCTCCATACTGTTTGCTTAGATCTACTTATTTACATAAATTTGAAAGACGCGCTAATGGCCCGACCGTGGGGAATTAATGTACAATTATAGACGTTTATATAGAAACGCCGCCATGCGATTGTATTTTTGGCAAAAGCGAATTCATCTCGACCGGATAGCCTGGGCCCCGATTTTTGAAAACACATCACTCGAAAGTGGTATAAATCTGTTTATATCTTCAAAACTACGGCTCTGATGAAATTTTTGACTAGTCCACGTGATTAATGAGTCTTAGAAGTTTGTTGTATTTATGTATGTATTCAGCTATATAAGTATTTATCTCCTTTACTTAGTACTCTCTCTCCAGCCTATATACGTCCCACTGCTGGGCACAGGCCTCCTCTCAGAATGAGAGGGCTTGGGCTATAGTTCCCACGCGGGCCCAGTGCGGATTGGGAACTTCACACACACCATTGAATTGCTTCGAAGTTGTGTGCAGGTTTCCTCATGATGTTTTCCTTCACCGAAAAGCTCATGGCTCATTACTTAGTACTTAGTGAAATGAAAAATTAAGTGAAGTCTTAAACAATCTGCATCATTTACCTACATCTTTATAAATTGAACTCTCTCAAAGCCACTGTTTTTTTTTCCTTGTCATAAACGCTGTCATGAATAGTGTTGATAAACAACGCTTGGCGAGATCGATAATATATATTTTTTAAATAAACATCTAAAAAATTATATTTCCAGATCAAATGCGCCCACGTTCTTTATAAAAAGACGAGAAGAACCGCGATGAGTTTCCCTGAGGTGGGCCAGGCCGCTCTGGAAAATGGACCGCAGTGCTTACGGGGATGGGCAAACACTTTTAGGTGACTGCCTTACTTTATCCCAACTTAAAATTGCTTACCTACTGGAAGAATAGCAATATTTCACTTTGCGAATATGTATTTCAAAAACCTACTTTTACCTCTAACATTCTAGAGTTCATTGCAATTTTTCATTCATTACAATGTCAGATTGCAATTAGCTAACAAATTATTCTTTTTTTCAGAATTTTTATCCTTGTCAGTCTTTTTATGACGTACTTTGGAACCTGCTCTGTCTACACGGTTATAATAGCCAAAAATATCCTACAAGTAAGTTATTTACCAATTATTTACAAAAAGTTTGTGTAGTATAGACTAAACTAAATCGTAATTTAAACTTGATTTTAAATAGAAAAAAATATAAGTAGGGACGTTGTGTTTTCTATTATATCGGTTGTCTAGAGGTACGATTCATGTTTAATTAACTAACACTTTTATACATTTCAGGTGTTAGCCCATCACATGAACCAGAAACAAGATGTCGATATAAGACTGATCGTAATTGCGCTATTGTTGCCACTTATATTCATGGCTTGGGTCCGAAACCTGAAATATCTAGCACCCGTGTCTATGATCGCCAATGTTTTTATGGGCATCGGCCTAGGAATCACTTTCTACTACTTGGTTGGCACCAGTGGCCTTAACTTCGATAACGTAAAATTATGGACTCCGCCATCAATGTGGCCTGAATTCTTCTCACTCACGATCTTTGCCATGGAAGCAATAGGAGTTGTAATGCCGCTGGAAAATGCCATGAAGACGCCTCGCTCTCTGCTTGGGTTCTGCGGAGTGCTTAACAAGGGAATGTCCGGAGTAACTCTGATTTACATCCTACTCGGCTTCCTTGGATACCTGCGTTATGGTGACTTAGTGGACGACTCCATCACTCTCAATCTGGACAAAACCGAAATGTAAGTTAAAAATCACTTTTATTTTATTCAACTTTACCTAATAAAATTAATTGAACTGTGGTTGGCGACTAAACTAATTCCATTTTATTTTCGTTGCAGTCCAGCTCAAATTGTCAAGATCTCGATCGCTATTGCAGTGTACTGCACTTTCGGGCTGCAGTTCTTTGTGTGCGTGGAGATAATGTGGAGCTGCATCAAAGACAAGTTCACGAAGCGACCTGACTTGGCAGACTACGTGATGCGCACGATCATGGTGACGGCTTGCGTGCTGCTGGCTGTAGCAGTTCCTACTATAGGACCCTTCATGGGAGTAATCGGTGCCTTCTGCTTCTCCATCCTCGGTCTCATAGCACCTGCCTTCATAGAAGTCATCACTTACTGGAACATCGGCTTCGGTCCCGGATACTACCTGATTTGGAAAAACATCCTCGTCCTCATCTTCGGACTTTTCGCGTTAATATTCGGAACTAAGGACGCAGTCATAAATATAATAGCGGTATACAGTACCCCTG
The DNA here is from genome assembly GCA_963854515.1 of Pandemis heparana. NCBI lineage: Eukaryota > Metazoa > Arthropoda > Insecta > Lepidoptera > Tortricidae > Pandemis > Pandemis heparana. Next base: position 11,333,231 of record OY978006.1, read on the forward strand.
ATACCCCCTAGAAAATATACTTGCCGGGGCGACGCCGGCGACATTCTTAGTAGTAAAAACTTCTAGCTAAGAGATCTACCTTGTAAATTAGTTACCTAAGGTTTTGTTAAGCCCTGCGTGTTAAAAACATACATTTATACATCATGGACTTTTGGATTGGTATAACTTACTTACTTAAATGAGTACCTACGTTGGTATGTATTGGTGCTATAAAAACAAATGCACCAATCTCGCATCATACTAGTTACTAGTGCGTGCGAAGTTAGGTATATTAGCAACACAAAAGATGCCTAACCAAAGTCTAACTGTCACTTGCGAACAATAAGAGTACCGGCTCCATTATGTTTAATGCGGCGTCAAATTTTAATTGACCTTGCGATTTGTTCTTAGTATCATATCGTATCAACTAAGTACATTCAAGGTAGGTAGCGAAAAGTCTGAAGATAATCTGGGAACTTCATTTACTGAATATTTCTATTGCATTCCCAACCCAGATTTGAGCAGAAATAGGTCATGTGTTTTAAAAATAGTAAATAAAATAAATTAAGTAGGTATACCTAGAAATAAGTGAATATTAATGCCGATTACGTTTTCGGTTGCGATTATTAAAACCTATTAATTGTAATCAATCAATCAATCTAAATCATGTTTTCAAAAATCCAAATGTGTGACCATGATTCGGAAAAGTACTATTACCACTTTACGGGTTTCGGTTTAGAGTTGATAAATTTTTCTATAAATAGCTTAAATTTTATTTAGTTTTAGGAAGCAGGGTATTTTGAACTTTGTGTCCTTAAAGTGGTATATTTCTTTTTCGATTCATTTACTGAAGGTAAAAAACCGGTAAATTGTGTGTTTCACAAAGTGCCGCATTTGCCTTTTTAATCTATATTCTTACCTACGTACCTACATAATTATGAACAAGCTAAATTGTAGTGGTTTCAGGCGCCACTCAGAGTAGGTAGGTACTATGTGTAGGCAACTTTTAATAAAAATATAAATTAGTACTTATAAATAATGCAAATGTTACATGATTTTAAACCACGTTAGGTCCATATAAAAATCATGATTTTTTTAAGGTATGCAGTTGTACTAAGTTTAAATTTTATATTACATCGACTTTGTATTGTGCGAATTTTTGCATCGGCTTTCTGATACATTATTAAGAAAGTAAGTGTGCTTTAAAATAGGAATGAATATTCATCTCATCGCCACATAATAAATAATAAGGCCCGCCTTTCGTCAGAGCGCCATGCAACCCTCGTACCTAGGCAAAAGAATCCATCAATTAGAATGTTTAATTTAAACAGATATTTATGCCGCAGTGTGGTGTCTATTGTAATGAATGCAATCTTACATTTAGATAACTACTTATATATGTGTTTTAATCGTATCGCTAACCCAAAGCAAAGCATTGACTAATATATTAAAAAAAAGACCAAAACAAAAGTACAAGATATTCGCGCTCGAGCATTCACAACCACATTTGTAATAACAGGGCCTGATATGATATAATATAATATATTGAATACATAAAAAACAAACAACGTGAAATACTTACACGGGAATAAATTATTATAATAAATACAAATCCAATAGGGCGAGCCTAAGGCTTCTTGACACGCTGGTAGCTTATTATCGACGGACGGCAGAGAAAACTGCATCCGATTGGTTGACCTACAGCGATGCGCGGGCGTTGGCTAGTTAGTCTATAAAGAAGTTCAGGTCCATAACATACATGGCCAGTTGTGTTAAGACGCCTAAGGCTGATGTTGCATTTAAATAGTATTTAAAATTTTGTTGGAAGTGTTCACACTCTTGGTCACACGTTTCGTACGGCAGCACCAAACTCGTAGTCAGCTGAATCAACATTAAATTTTATCGGAGCGGGGATATCTCAATTTCAGATACAGACAAGGGTGCTAAAATGTAAATTTTGGTGTAGCCTAACCGCTCAAATAGGACATATCAATCAACCCTTATAATATATCACACTATAATGACAAAGCACGACTGTTAAAGTAGTATAAATTTTACTTACATGTTAGCAACCTTGACTGTTTGTTTGTTTATTTTTATTTTGTGCGATGAACTAGATCTGAGCGACCCATGTCCGAGCCAGCATTACTAGTTGAGTTATCTTTCCGATAAGATAAAACCTGGACTGGATGTTGACTCTGCTGCTATTATGCGTAGCGTAGAGGGAAAAAAATCATCGCTGTATGTAGTTACGGCGGCGGTGCCAACTAAACGAACGCGCGAACGTTAGGCAGTAACATTCTCAAAGAAGCCGTATTTACGGATACGGGTGCTGTTTTATAAAAAATCCTAATGTACTTGTACCAAACAGCACATCTTTTTAATATTCCTCCTCGCACGCTGTTAACTTATTATGCCGATTTTTTAAATTAAATGTTCGAATGTACCACTCGCAAGTAGGTACGAATTAAGTAGTACAGTCAACAGCAAAAGAAGCTGATGAATTAGGCTCTCAAAATAAAATAAACATTACTTATATTCAGTCAAACGTTACTGACTATTGTATTAGTTTATTATTGAGCGTTTCAAATTAAAGTGATTCTATAAAAATACGGGTTTATAGGACACCTGCACCTTGGAGTACAAGTCAGATTTATATCAATTATATTCGTGAGACAAACATGAGACACGACTAGATATCTGGCACGTCATGCTAGAAGATGTTTTGAAACGTTGATTCACGTACTTTTGACTTTGACTGTACTTAGTAAAAAAATTACAGCTTTTTAAAATCATTTTGTCAATTGAATATTCGGTCCCCTGGTTTTCCATAGTATGTATCTTTAAGTACACATTACTGAATAGTTTACTGAGTTTTGATAAAAATCAAATTCAGTGAAAAATTTATAATACTAGATCGTCGACCGTACACGATACCATACGACTAAACTTATTCACACTAAAAGAAACTGAGGACTACGATAACATATTCAAGTTTTAGATGCGGCGGGAAACTGTATAAAATAAAGAAAGTTATAGGTATATTTTTTCTTTTAAATAAGGCCTTGAAAAATTGTTACTCGACAGAGTTAACTTTTTTTGGTGACACCTAATCGTACACAGCGAGCGTTCGTCTAAATATGACAAAATTATTGTTTCCTTTATTACTTAAGCTCGTGCGTGGGTTTTAGAACCCTTATTTTTAAGATAAGTACTTAGTTATTTAATTTTGGGAACAGGACGGACAGGATTAAGAAGAATATTAACTAATTACTTATGATATGACCCTATTCTAAATACCTGTCTCAGTGAGACGAGTGTCTTTTACACTCTATATTAAGGTAATGCTTGCTATTACACTCAGGTACCCGCGGGTAATAAGGTATCTTTACGTATCTTAGGGATTTAAATATTATTGTATATTTAATAAATTTCATATTAATTATTATTTAAGAATATATTATATATAATTTAAAAAAGAAAAAATAACACAAAACACATGTTTTAAATTAAACCAAGCCAACTAATAAAACCAAGGTGTACAAGTCAAATCATAAATCTTTAAAAAACAAGACTATTCATCTCAAACACCAAATATATTATATCAAGTAGGTATCCATAGTATTAATTAATTAATTGAAGTTTGCACCAGCTAATCATTAACAATGAAGTTTGTAGAATACTTTCATTTTATTGCAGATAATTCTTAGCTGGGCTTTAATACCCGACATACCTAATTATAATTACCCGCGGGCACCATACTTAAATTTTGGAACATGATGGTTGGTAATTAGTCAAGCCTAAACGTAGCTGAACTCTTTAGTTTGTGTGCAGTTGTCATTTGAAACATGTCAAACTGTGCTAATAAGTTGTTCACTGCGACAAAGAAAGTGTTCAGCAACTTTTGAGCTTGGTTGTACTGTTTCCGTCACGTAAAAAGACGTGCCTACGTAGGAACAGATCGGGATATAGAATCAGCCAAGCATTGTTGCGGCAGTGTTCCCCTGTCGCGCGCGCACCCTATTTTTTTAATTATTCGTGCGCTGTGCAAGTACGCAGTCATTCTTTTTACTTGAAAGAACAGTACCTAATAATTAATAAGTATGCAATGTTTCGTGTTTCTGTGTTTTAGTTTTAGAGGAGCACGGCTGTAACAGACGGACCGACTGACATACATTTAGTTACGGTACGGATCCCCTTAAACCTTTTTTTTAAGATAAGTATATTTTTTAATGTTTTATAACCAAATGTAACATTTATAATTATAATAGTTCCTATTTGGCCCTGCATTATTTTATTCAAAGTAATACATTTTTATTCATTGTATTTTGACCCAAGTCGGGGCCATAAAATTGATCGTATTATTTTACCAATATTCATTTGTTATTGTTATGTTATGAATTACATACACATCGTACAAGATAACACAAAATTTGTTTGATTGTTCGACTAAGTAGGACCCTTAGCTGGCTGCCTCGTCTGCACAGAACTGTTTTCCGCTGAAACACTAATTTCAAACATCTTCAGCCTTCTAACTCAATGACGAGTATTGCCAGGACAAGGTTTGTATGAGACAAAATTAAAAAAAAAACCTGGAAGGGGGATGAACCCATGGGCTGCAGGGCAACAGCTAGTAAGTTATAAGTGGGGTGGGTTTACAGACGTAGGTTCACGAAAACCACGTTGTCAAAATCTTATAGGTATTATAAAAACATTTAGAATTTATATTGCAATAAGTTTATCATAATAGATAGTTGATGATGGTGATAATAAACGCATACAGAAAATAAAGCATACGAAAATAGTTAAATAGTATTATTTAATTCATAAAACAGCTTTATAGCTCTCAACTCTAAAGAAATACTAAATACAGTTTAGGTGTTTACAAACCCAAATTTGCTTCATACCTGCTTAAAAACATAATCAGTTTCAAAACGAATAGAAAGTAAGTTACACATAATATGTAATCATTTTTCTGTATTTTTTTGCAGTAAATGTACCTTGATAATTTGCGTACAATCACCTCCTAATCTAAACGACGATATTCATATGCTTTTTGTTTATACGTTACAAAACTGAAATGGTTTTTTTACTAAAACACGATGCGTGACGGATACTTTATGAATTTTGAATGAAGTCGTTGTAAATTTAAATTACAATGTGATTAGTATTTTTATACAATAAAAAATACAGAGTACCCAGTCAGGTACGTAACAAATACTCCATACAATTTTGTAAGGTGTTTGCTTAAACTATTCAAATGCCAAGCATGATACAAAATTATTAAAATACAACAATATCATAAAACGTAATGTCTTACCAATCAACCTTAATTTAGAAATGGCACAGGTTTTTGTTGAACAAAAATTGGACGTAGTCTTCATTTCTTTTAATATAAATAATGAAGTATTACAATAGATCAATAAAGAATCAATGCGTTAGAAATAGGCTGCCTCAACTCGTACATTTGAATTCAACCAGGGGCCCGATATTTGAAAGCACATGTGTGAAAATATCACTCGAAAGTGGTGAAAAATTGTGCTAAATTTGAAATACGAGTAGCTTAAAAGATACTTACGGCTCTCATTAATAGTGTGATCTAGTCAAAAATTTGATTAGAGCAGTAGTTTTGAAGATACAAACTGATTTGTACCACTTTCGAGTGATGTGCTTTCAAAAATCGGGACCCAGAAGTGGCACTATAATAGCGTAGTCAATCTGTTGTTCGTCATGTAGTCTCATCTAGTGTTGCCGTAAAATCGATAATTTTAATCGAAAAATGCCACATCATTACCGATACTATTGAAATAAAAGTACCTAAGAATCGATTATTCAAAACTATCGACAGTTTATGTAATAATGAAAACGCAATAATAAATCAGTTTTAAAATATATAAATGGTGTATCGAGCGAGACGTTCAAACTCGCAATACCTTGGTCACTTCCCCGGATAATTCTTATGAGGACTGCACAGTCTGTCAGATATATTATATGTAATGGCAAAAGTGACAAAATTTATCTAAATTAGGCTTTATGCAGAGGGCTTAAAAGCGATTTATTATATTCGGTCATTTTCGTCACTGCGATGTATCTGACGCCTTCTATTATGTTCGACTACCTTCTACCTTCGACTTGGGCAATAGGGATAATACATATATTTTCCAATTAGCATGTAGTGAAAAAAATATTTAAAGACAAATCTGCATCAACTTGAGAGTAAGCAGCAGGCAGATACAACTACACGGACAAATCCTTAAAAATAAATCCAGCACATTCCTGACCGGCTAAACAGTTGAGTAATTCCTTATAAGCTCACAGCGCGTTGAGCCCCAAATTCACGGTAAACGTTTGCTTAAACATATAGAAAATACAATCAACGCGTCCTGATTACGCGCCTGGCGTAACCTCACTTTTAGGAGAGTGAGGAACTTTTAATTATTTTGCAATATCTTTTTCAGACCTCTCATTCAGAAAAGTAAGCTTTGCTCCCTGTCGAGAGGGATCAAACTTCAAACAAATAACTATTATTCCCGATATCCAATTTATTTTTTATTGAGACCTAAACCATTTAAACTCAATCTACCTGTGACGTCATTAAAATTCAGAAGTTTTCAAGATTAGCATGAACAAACATACAGACCAGACAAAAATTCAATAAACAAATTGTCAACATTTCTTATATATTACAGAGTAGTTTTCTCAAATATCTTTGTTGTAAGAACTTCTCCTTTCTACGGTTTACCAGGAACAAGGGGCTTTAACAGGCCTACTACTCACTGTACACTTGTAATAATCACTATCGGATACAAAAAGCGTACAAGGTGCTCAAAAATGACCTTAGCCCTGTTGTAAATTTATCTGATGGTGACAAACAAAGGGCCCTTATTAACTACAGGTGCAATAAATAATATCGATAGAAAACAGTACTAACTCTGCTCAAAAATATCATAAATTACAAAGACCCGACCGCGTCTAATAGTATGGTTATTTACAAACATTGACAAGCTAAATACAAACAAACCTATATCTCTGACTTTATAAATGTCGGGATTAATGTAGCAACTGGAGGAACTTCCTCAGGGGAACATCACATTACAGAAGGCTTTTAGAATTAGTTAACTGAATTCGTGTATTTTAATGAGAATGCTTACACCTTTCCCTTAGGCAAGCTTATAAAATGGCCCACCCGCCGCGCCCGTAGCGCCATCTAGCGCCGCACCATTTCGCATACTCGAAACTGGGAGGCCCTACTACAATGCTTAATCTACTTACCTACCTAATGGTTTGCTGCATCAAATCCGACCTTACAGTAAATTTTTGAACGGCAGTTTAACTGACATTATTGCAATTCTCACTGTTCGTTAATTTCTATATCAATCTTTTTAATCATATTTCTACATATTTATTATTTTTGACAAAGGTATTTTAATCTATTTAGTGTTCTACAGTACATACATGCAATAACGGGGTTTATGTCAGGAATATTTGATTCCTATTTAGTACATTTTAATTGATATAGGTACACATACCTATTGCATTTTGACAAAAATTGTGACGGTCAAATATTATCTAAGTTTAAACCTATAATTATACGAGCAATGTTTATAGGAATAATATATACATCTATATACGCTGACAAAAAGTAGATAGGAAGTACGTACATATTCCCTTTTTCTTGATACTACCTACATTTGCTACTTCTTTTTGTCACATTGCATAGTCGCTTAATAGTCAAAAGAAAATAATTTTAGAACGTTTCAACATTTTATAAATTTGTAATAATGACTATCTATTAAAAGGTACATGACGCTGCACTCGTGTTCGTATTCTTCGCGCCGTTCGTGCATCTTCCACGGAAGCGAATATTCAGCGAATACGGCGAAGGTAGTGCCTTCGTTATAAAACATCTCAAGGATAATGTTCGATATTAGCAGATTATTTACTACGTGGTGTTTGTAGTATGTTTTACGTGTACTTTCTGAAAGCGTGACTGCCTTTTATGAGGCAGAAAGGTTAGCAGCACGTTTGCCATTTATCTTGCTCGCAAATCTCGCTCTTGCCTAATAGAATAGAGGTTATAGAGGTCACTCAAGTTACGCACCGAGCAACGAATCGAGTAGCGCCCACTCGTGCTAGCTTTGTTAAAAAAACCGACAGCATCGGTTAAAAGTACCATCGAACAATAGTTAGCTAGCCGTTTACTAAATAGAAAAGAAAGCAAGGAAGCCGTCTTATTTATAGAATACTGAAAAATAAAAATATACATCTAAAGTAATTGCCATAATATTTCACAAATACACTGACGAGCAAAAATAACGGGTCACTTTTCATACAAAGTTCTATAAAAGCGACCCGTCATTTTTTCTCGTGAATATACCAATAAAAACCATAATCATTTTTAGTTTTTCTTTCATTGTAGTATTGCGTTACCTTAGCTTAAATAGTCTTTAAGTGAGATTCAACATGAAATCACAATTCAAGGGAAAACAGATCTAAAACAAATTTAAAATATTCAGTGAGGTGAGGACTGTACATTAGAACTACACTAACAGTATAGACATCTATTTTTATATCGAATACTGGACAATTTAAACCACTATTACTAATTGTTCCGACTTATTTGAAAACCGTTTTTCATTTGTTTGCATATTTATAACGTTGGCTTCCAAAAAGTGTGGAGAAAAAGGGGAGAAAAAAATACTATAAGTAGGTACTTAGTTCTAACAATACAGCCCAAAATTCAGCCGGTCACTAAAAAACCACAACTATTATTGCTTATCACATTCCTAAATAGAAATTAAATACGGTACAAATGCAGCAAAGACAAAATAATGACTTACGACCCTATCTATTAATTATTGCATTTAGGAAGGTTTAGGTTTCGCTCCTCTACTCTGGAGTCTCTGGATCAAATCTACTCGCTTTGTAAGGAATAACGTAATAAGCAATCAAGTAAATTTCTCAGTTATAAAACCTGATCAAAGGTAAGTTTTTCTTCGAACCACGTTAACCTCTTGTATGCCAAAATAAAAAATAACTGCATTCTAGTCTCATTTGTTTCAAATAAAACCAATTTCACAGATTAAAATAAAAATAGAAAAATATAGCCTTATATTTATCGTGGATCTACGTCGCGGCATCCGAGAGGTTAGAGACTGGTACTGAATTAGACTAAAACCGAGCTGCTCGCAAAAATTTCTTACATAATATCATTCGCAATTTGCATTGGAATTTAGCAACAATCTAAATTATTGGTGTATAATATTTTCCACATCGCTGTGCAACTCATACGACAACGCCTTAAAATACGAACAGATACATAATAACATTTACACTAATAAACACGAGATTGCTAAAATTGACTGAGATTCCCCAAAAGACCTATCGTCAAGTTATAATCAGATATTGTTTCGAAAAAACGAATCTAATGAGCATTATTCACTGTTAATTATTATTTGGTTTATATCTTTGATTATATCCGACATCAAGAGCTATCGATGATGAAGATTACATGTGTAGAGGTCAATCCTCAGGGTACAATGGCATGACAAGTCTTTCCTCAAGACGGGTCAACATTACCAATATCAGTTGACTTATTTCAGGTCGAACAATTCGGATCGCGAATCGATATAGCGTTGCGTGATGATTCTCCCGGAGTCGACAACGGGTGTCAGGAGCTCCTCGGACGGCACTTGGATCCTGATTCTGTTGTCGGATGGCATGTTGGTACCGTTGTTCGTGTAGAAGGGAAGCGAGACGGGTTTGTGGTGTTCGTCAGAGTAGGCTTTGTATTTGGAGGGTGTGACGGGGTGCAGGCGCGAGGGGCTGGCGGCGAGGGGGTTGTAAGTCACGTGGATGCGGACGACGTCGTCCGACAGCGGGGACGCGGGGGGAGGGTGCGGCGTAGCGCGCGGCGTCGACTGCGCCGTCGACGGCGCCCGCTGGATGCTCATGCCGCAAATACCGGACCTGACCGAACAGACGCCGTTTAGTTTTAATGTTTAACCCTCACGTTCTTTAGACCAAATTACAAGTATGATTTATATCCATTGCCACCACAAAGATAAACTTAAAAGCGCCAGACTATGGCCCTAACTAAAAAGGACGCGGCTGTGACTATAGACCGACGGCTCCTCTTTGACGCCTACCCCGCGCCCCTGTACCGCGCGGGCGACTCATTTAAGCGGTCGGTCTATAGTGCCAATGCTAGATCACATAAGTAATGCTTTTAACGGCATACTTGATACATCAGGACCAGTCTGCAAGTAACGCGGCACTAATATTCTACAGTATCATAAACATACACAATTTCTCAAAAATATGTAAACGGTCTAAAATTTTGAATCCTTACATGGTGGTGAAGCAAATTATTAAGTAGGCTGTAGGTGTAATGAAATTTGAGCCCACATTGTTACTTTTTTTGAGTGAGCAAAAAGCAGGCAGCAAAAATACGACTAGCATTATAACAGCGTCACTTTCGCCGGCTAAATCTTAACGCACTCAGTGCCGCAGTCATAGTTCATTAGTTATTTAAACGTACGTGTGCGTTAGCATCACTTGACAAAGTCTAGAGGTGAACAACCGGCAGTGAATGCGTTAACTAAAAGGCAAGCATCAATTCACTGACCAACCTAGCATCTAGCACGCCTTAAGGCGACGATATACATGGACAAACTTGAGCAGATTCATACAATACCTTCTAGTTAGTCAAAAGCTAATCTAGTCACAAACATACTCACAGAAGTTATCGCGCCCATGTGGTAGTAATAGGGAGTATTTAGTATGGTGTATCTGCCTTATACTTTTTAATATTATTGTATGCAATAAAAGTTAATTCGTCTCGTTTTGTATGAATGCTCTGCGGTCCATCTACAAAGACATCTCACCCATCTGACCCAGTGCCGTCGTCGCTGATGCTATGCGTGTCGAGCGAGTTGTCGGGCGCGTGCGAGCGGCCGCTCGAGAACACGCTGAGGTCGGCCGTGCTCGTCACGCTCGTGTCGGCCAGCGAGCGCCGCGACCCCAGTGCCGACACCGAGTCGTCCCGCGCGCCGCCCGCCACCCCGCTGTGCTCTGCAACACCCACCCATCACAGTACACCGCACAACAAACGCTTAACGCTATATACAATATCGCATGCCAAATAAATTTCAATATCAACGACTTACCTTTGCAAACACACACATTCTCAAGCGAACCAAACTGTGCTGATGCACATGCATAACTAAGTGAAATGAAATCTCTGCTCATACGTAAATAGTTTGAAGTATAGACACATTTTGAGGATAAACTTATTTATTGTTACATTATTTACACTAAATAATAACATCATTTGAGACGTTTCCTGGATCTCTTATTGCTTGTGAGAGTGAGATAGCTGGGTGTTCTTGGGAAGGTTTTGGCGGTGCGCGGGAGAGAGGCGGGGGCGGGGAAGTCGAGATGGATATCGACGGAGGCCTGGGAGGTGCGGAGGGGAACTTCGTACCGGGGTTGTTCGTCTGGAGGGAAAAAGCAACACAATTTCATTATTACCCAAACTACAATGAAAGTGACTTTCACCTCTTCCTTTTCGAATAACTTTGACATTAAAATGAGAGAACTTCAGAAGGTTTATCTTAATTACTAATTATAGAGCGTTTAGTGTCGAATGTATCTTTTTAGGTAGGTATAGGTATATAGTAAACACTTTTATCTAAAAGCGACAAAATTAATGTGTGCTTGCTACATATTTGAATGTGATATCTAATAACAATTATAATATCACGTACCATTCAAATAATTGTAACTGTAACGTGTTTTGTGTATCTATATTTTTTTGTATTCCTCACACCACCACGGGCGGCAAAACTAAAAATAAAACGAACACATGAACTAATGAAGTGTAAATTTAATGTATACCGAGCACCAGGCGCTCCATGGCGAATAATACTAATAATAAAATCCTTTAATTTTTTTATTCATGACTAATTTGTTTCGCCTTTTCGAATTCATATCAATTGTAATAATTATTGTATGCTTAAAATTAAATAATATTATTGCTACGATTGTATGCGCGTTAAATTATTGAGAAAAGATGATAGGGGTGGGTTTATGTAACAAACAATGAGCAACAACGAGAGTCAGTACTTAGTCGGTAGTGAGCAGAGATTCCTTGCCAGTAACACCACAAACGTTATCATAAGTCTCATTTCATTATAAAGCTGATTATTCAGAATGTGTGTGTTTTGGTAATCAAGTGTAAAAGCCCGGCAAATCAATGTATACTTCAACAAAGCTTTAACAAAATCTAGATGGCTAGATTGATGAAAAGTTTATGGGAAATTAGCGTTATGAAGTGGCACGAACAATGCACAATCTCGGGGAACCACTAAGATACGAGGAGCGACTGATTAGCAACGAGTGTCAATTCAAATTAAACGTCTAAAATGTATTATTATGAACGGAATTATGATATTGATGATTCTCCTCATATCTTAGAACAGCTTGTTAAATGCACTTTCTGTAAGCGTTAATCACAACATAAACCCACCGCCGTACCACCAAAATTATTTTGCTAGTGCACGTCCTAACGCATTTCAAAAACCACTGGTGCCCTAAGATATCAAATTATGAGTAATTGTTATATTTTATTTAATAACATTGATTGCAAAGCAAGATCATTGGCATTTACTTTACACTGATATTTGACGTATTTAACATGATGTAAGAACTGTACTAAAGTCAATTTATCCTTGCTTGTTTGTTTACTAAACCAAGGTTTAAAGCACTTAGTTCTTAATTAACTGTTATGAATCATTATATTTTAGTAAAAATATTATTTTGGCGGTTGATATTTAAGTCTGAGTTATAATTATGTTCACGATTGAAATAGTTTCAATACAGACAAATTGACTTTGGATACCGAACGCACTCTTCGCTTTGGACACTGAACAGAATTTTTTAACTTATTTATTTGTTTTAGGCGGTTGTAGCAAAACAAGCAGTCTTAACAATATTTAAACTTTAGAAAATATCTACATGGCGTTAAAAACCTAAATTGAATTTGTATTAAGTACGTGTAGTGACATCATAAAATATTACGGAAGCGTAATGAAATATACTATCAAAAAACCGTTTTTTATGGAAGCTTATTTCTATGGAAATTATTAATTATTTGCAAAACTGATCCATATTTGGGCTTATTAAATCGGTTGTAACAATATATTTGTGGCACACGTTCTTGTACTGAAAGCACTGAGCCCACAAAGCAACGCACTCGTGTCATTTAACGCGCTTGCATTTGTTGCAACTCCTATAAACGACACGAGTGTATTTGACATGGATTTATTGAAATTATAATTCAACATAATCTGCTGTGACTCCTAGTGGCATAATTTGGCAACCCACAAGAAAATTTATGAGTCATTTTTTTTCTGAACTGCTGTTAACATTTAACTACATACCTGGGGCACCCCATGTTCTACCCCTGTGGCTAAATTGTTTCACATCACCTTGCTTCACAAAATGGTCCACTTCATGTCGCAATGAACTAGTCGAAGGAACGACCGACTAGTGGAGTTTAGCTTATAAACATTATTAAATAAAAGAGATTAGCTTACTTAACTCATCTCACGTTTTCTATAAACTGGCAGTGCTAAAAAACATATAATTGAATCTAGCTTACATTTACATTGTGCATGAGATGAGGGCAATATAAAACAACTAAAGATAAGGATGTTTATTTCCTACCTACCTATAATAAATTTGTAAGGTGGTTTTAATCAACAATACTAAGACAAGTGCTTACAATTCTGACAATCCTATTTAATTATCATATCTGTTAAGTAATAAGATTCAATTAATTTTAAATTATCTGTGGTCTATTTGTGACAATATAGCAAGATACACATTATGTATACTTTTAAGTCATTTGGATCTGAACTTATGTATTATTTGCTTACCTATAAATCGATAACATTATTGATGTACAGGTGTCGGAACTAGAGCGAGAAGAATGATAACACACAGCTATGTAGAGTACTCACTCATGGCAAAAAAGGTAACGTATGAGCGAATTGATGTATTCGATTGTACATATTATTATTATTATTGAAAAGTTGCGTCATAACGTGAAAAATGGAAAAATAAACCAATATAAGTACCTATAATATGGATGTCAAAATATAGAGATGGGAAAAATAAGGTGTCATCTCATCACATCAATCTTTGCCAGAAATAGTTTGATAGTAATAAATGACTGATATATAAATATAATCGTTAAAATATAATCAAATAATTTTGCGAACAGAAACGTGAACAAAAATTCTTGCGAGCGAGATACTTTTTAAAGGTACATCAAAGTCATATTTTAATTTTGATATCGCTATCAGAACGAAAAAAAGAAAGGTAATTTCAAAATCTCGCTATCAAAACAGTATGACGATGTGTGCGCGATACATTCACTGCAACTAGCTCCGATACCCATACATTGATGATGAGTTAAGAACTACGAAACAAAATAAATAAAACTGAGCATGCATTGGTATTTGTGCAGTCTGAGATTAGAACTCCGATCTTGAGCCAAAAACTTCGCATTTAATTTAATATTATGGACGTGAAATTTAAGCATTAACCATATTTAACAAATACATGATTTGAATACCATTATTAGAAAATAATATCTATAACTACAATTATTGCACTCAACAACCTACTTAACCATCGTGTTTTTATGCAATAATAAGTGTATTTTCTGAATCAATACCCGGCAGATGTAATTAAGTATTTTTAGAAGAGGTTCACAAATAAAAATGGAACAGAGTTCATAGCTTACGACTGAAACAAACGAATCTATAAAAAGATATCATAGGCAAAGCATGCAGTGTGCAATATCTCCTTTACTTTAAAATCAGACTGTCTAACAGTTGTTATTGATAGTGTCGGTATGCAGGTTACTAGCTCTTTTAAATATATTTTTGTGCAATTGTAAGTAACTAGTTCCAATTGTTACTGGCAAGATATACAATACATAATTGCTAATACAAAAAAAATAAGAATTTTCACAAATTCAATAGAGTAAACAATAAATAAACCAGTTCAAAAAACTCGCTTGACACAAGTTAATTATTAACTTGGTAGCTCGTCAACCGGCCAGTGCCGCACAAGCGTTTATCGTGGACACAAGTTATCGTCACTTTGGCACACGTGTACTGGTAAGAAAAGGATTGGTTTTACGTCCGCGATAAAGTCTAGTCTACTAAAGCCCGCCGGTAGGTAAGGCAACTATGTCATCGAGAGCGGGGAGTCATTACAAATGCACAACGTTCGTGTCATAGATGCGTGAAGTGGTGCGAGCCGAGGCTCTCATCGGAGGTGGTACGCGAGGAGGGCGGGGTGCACTCCAAATTACCTGACACGGTGTCGCTCTGCGACACGCGCAGCTCCTGCAGTTCCAGGGCCGCCTTCTCGCGCCTGCAACCACAAACATACCTGCGTTGTAGACACTATTACTCTATGGGTATTTATGGAAAACTATTCTATTTGAATAACTAAATAACCCTTTCGAATGGCTACCCTTTGGTATTTCATGGTAACCTTTTCGACTGTGTAACCCCATCAATAGAACAACCTTTATGGAATAAGTTAACTGCTTCCAATGCGCTGACAAAGTGCAATGGGATTTTTAGCTTCAAAATTTAAGGACCCAGTGCATTTATTAATGGAATGTGAAGTTACACAGGATAAAATAAGAGAGATACTTGTTTGATTCTAGCGCATTTAATAGAGCAGTAAACATAATAGGTAACACAAATAAACAGGTTGTTAAACACAGTGCTTGAGAATACAGCTTTTGAGCTTTAAAGACGGAAAATGGATTCTTATGCGTCGAATAAAATATGTGGTCATAAATGTACGTCACAGAATATACCCTTGAGGAATGAGGACAATTCATTGTTGATTCACATTCAGCTTTGATATTTTAATTTAGGACTAGGTTGCTTGGTGTAAATTGTCCCTTCATATTTGTTTATACATATTTATGTATTGTATTTACCGTCATCAACAGGAAAAAGAAAGTAATAACTAAGTATTGTCAAGATTCCCTATTTACGCCACTTATATAATAAAGGGTAAATCAGGTAAATGCATGACGAATAATGGAATTATCGGGGAAGTTCGGCAACATTACGTCTGTGGGGTTATACCTTAATATCACAGTTGCTCTGGCTTGTTTCTCGGTGTCTGAAAAGTTCTCCGCTCGCTGGCCGATCTTGGACTTCTCATCGGGCTCGACGAACATCCCTAGTTGCCTTTTGGGCAGCTCGTTTGGTGGCGGCGTCCCTGGGTAGTCGAGCTTCGCCCGCTTCAGTTCGTCCATAGAACGCTCCAAGTGATATATCACCATATCATCTTCATAACCAAAGTCTTTATGTAGTTTAACCTTAAAAGCAAAACAAAAAGTAATGAATATAAGTTTTCATATGATTTTTAATTTATCGTCTCTAGTACCTATCTATAAATTATACACACCTGAATATAATTAACAATAAGATCCATATCATTCAACTTCATTATGGCTTTTTTATGAAGCTTGAGTATCGTATACGCCATGGCAGTGACCACTCTCTCTCCATCGAGCAGATATATATCCCACACTCTTAAACACAAACTAAAGGGCACTCGCTCAACAAAACACACAAAGAACCATTTGAGGGAATACAGTATTGCATCTAATCCATACTTATCGAAATGCAGTTTCAATTTGGGCATGAACTTAGTGAGTATCTTGTCATGGTGTCCTAAGAAACGAGTCAGCTTTGGAAAGCCTTCAATGTACAAGCCGTGCATGTTGTACTTGATGTCTGAGAGAAGGATGGCGAGTGCCCAAAAAGCATCCTCTTCGTCCATGTACATGAGCAGGACACCCGCTAGCCCAGACATGCCCTGGCAGTACCCTACCTCCGAGTTGTACATACTGTAAGCGCATAGCACGTTGAACAACGAACATTGCTTCTCCGAATACCTCTCTCTGTAAAACTGATGCTCACGGAATTGACGATTCACATCAGAGTCTATTTGTCTCACATCTGTAGACCAGAGCTTGGCTAACTTCAACATCTCCTGGTATTTACCAGGCTTTTCAGATTTTATTCGATTGACATCAAGTAGTTTGCACCATATTTTAATTCGTAGTGAATTCGGAATGCCTTTGTATATACGCCGGTGGAGTTTTTCTTTGGTAGTAGGCGAGTCCCAAGTTGCCAGCATTTTAACCCATTTCTTCTCTCGTTCGACTTCGATGTTAACCTTTTGCGGCGCTGTTTTTTGCGGCAACCGCTCGTCGTGGATAAACCCATATCTGAAAACATGCATTAATTTTATTTTAGACACATATTCGCAATAAATTTAGGATAACGTAAGTTTAGAAGCATTGTATATTATGAGTGTAGAAAACCGACATCTAAGTGTACCTACACATAAAAGTTACATTGTATTTATTTCGCATTGCTTTTATATGAACAAATAGGAATTTGAACAACCACACTTTTTTAATAAATAGCAGCACTAGTAGGTAAAAATTCGCTCACGCTATAAAAATAAAAACTTTACTGATTACACTGTTAGCTATCAACTTCCTTTGTAGTAGGAGGCTAATGTCACATTATGTAAAAGCAGGCAAGCAAATATAGCGCTTATTACACTGACAGTAAGCATAATTGTAACTGTTCCACAGTAAAGTATTTTAGCAGAGTCCAGGCCAGAACCACTAAAACCAGCATACAGATATTTGATGGTCTAGTTCACAATCATGCTAATTAAAGTGAAAAAGTTATTGTGATTAGGATGATAGAGCACAAGTCATAAAGTTGTAATTTCATTGAAAAAAAAATTAAATTAGTATGATTGTGAACTAAAGCATCAATATAGAAATGGCTAGCCCAAAACGGCTAGCGCTAGCACATGCGTCATTAACTCATTTGTCGTTACACCCATTTGTTTGTTACACCCATTTCTTACTGGGCCAGTCAGGGCAGGATGAACCGAGCGACAACTGAGAAATTGACATGTTGCTATACTATACATGTCACATACATGCGAATGATATATGTATTCAGGCCAAAACGCAAACAATGAAATCAGAGAGATTACAGTTCTATGAGAATAAATAGTAAATTTTTGTAATATTATTCAGCCAATGAATATAAATATTTTACAAGCTTCTATTTAACTTGCAATTTTTGTATGTAAGCATGTAAGTGTTTTAGGCACAAATCTTACAGGTGAATTTAAAATCTCGAGCGATCAGTTAAAATTTTGTATATTTGTGTATTATTTATTTAGTAGTTAAATTAAGGGGCCATTAAAAAAGCTTGCATTAAGAATGAAATTTTTAACAGAAACTTACTTAATAACAAGATTTTACAAGTTAAGTTCTCTGCATAATTTAAAAATCCCTCAATGCAACACAACACTTAGATTTATGTAAATTCACTCATTCACATTCTTCATCCAGCCATTTACGTGGGAGTGAATAACAAATAAGCACACCACAAAACACCTCTACAACATTCTGCCACACTCATCGGAAATATCAATGACTATAATACATAATTAGCAATAATTTCTACACTTTGATTTGAAAATGAAAAAGAATAGGATCCATTGTATTTAATTGAGGTCACAGAGTGGATCAGTTTCATACTTATAATCATGAATCATTTACAGTCAAGATATAACCTACTTTTATCGAATAAATGATCTGCTTATTAATTAACATCAGCTGCTGCAAACTGTGCCTGGGAAACAGTTATCAAGGCAACTTTGAAAACTCTTTTCTGCACAGCCATGCATAAACCAATAATGTGAATCAAAGAAATACTCAAAAATAATAAAAACTAGCTAGAGTATAAACAATCAAAGCCTAAATACTTGAGTGTTAGGTCAGGTTTGTAGTGATAGCACAAGGCAATGTACACATCACCTAATAATTTTTGTTAGTAAGATACAGGAAAGTATGCCAAAGGGTCAGTTACTCTCAATGTTAAATAATGGAAATATATATTCATATAGAGCATCCAATCCTGATCTTTTTTTTATATGTACAAACTATTTACTGGGTCTGGACACTCCAATCACAAGGTACAGATAGTTAAACAAAAGATATCCAACCAACAATGAAGTAATTCTTAAAATCTGTATACTGATTTTACACAAAAAATTAATTGGTGAATTGAGTTTGTGGGTTGGCTCCTACATTGTTCTCAGAAAGCCAATGATCTATTCTATTTTTGATTTTTGTAAACAAACCACAGAAAACTATTTCATGAAGCGGCATCACCATCTATGCAACAGTGACAATCTGCGCACAGAACAGTTCCCTCCAATCCAAATTTGTTCTGGTTAAATGCTATATTTCACAAAGCATAGCATTCACCACATATGTTTAAATCAATAACTGTCTTTCTAATTAACATGAATATTGTCTAAAAAATTGGACCTTCAAGCATGTAGCTGCGCAGGGTATCTAATGGGTCCAATGGGTTGGGTGTAACATTACAAATAAACATGCATGTGTAATAAACATGCTGTACACAATACTTCACAAGCAAGGCAAGAATAAGGACTTCCACTTCTAATTAGGTTTACACAATTTTAATAGGTTCAAATTGTAACAATAAAAAAGTCAAAAGCAGGTATATTACAATCTATGGCAACCAAAATAATCAACACAATTAAAAAAAATTACAAAATGAGTAAAACTTAAGCCTCAATTTTATATATTTCATTTTGATGATTCACAGGGCTGGGTTTGTAGATTTGAAAAACTTTTTTATAAGTGCTCAGCTGAGTTTTAGAATACACAATACTTAGTTTAAGAGAGCTTTGCTCAATATGAAGACTGCTTCTTCTCAAAGTGGCACAGAGGACTGTGAAATGATACGAAAGACGAAACAAAATTATCACTAACATAAATTTCCAGGCTCACCTGTCAGTTTTGTGGTATTCCTCAAATTCCGGATCTTCCCAGGGATCTATCTGTCCGGCGAGATTGTCTCGACCTCTCTCATACCGTTGAAAGATACGCTCCCGCTCCTCTGAAGCTCGTGCCAACAAAGATTCCTTATTC
Source organism: Pandemis heparana (assembly GCA_963854515.1). Lineage (NCBI taxonomy): Eukaryota > Metazoa > Arthropoda > Insecta > Lepidoptera > Tortricidae > Pandemis > Pandemis heparana. The sequence goes on from OY978006.1 coordinate 11,353,317, forward strand.
ATAACACGGCCTGACTGTGCCACATACCGAAACACCTATTCTACCCACAATATTGCTATCTGACCTACAACTATTCACATTTAACTCAGAATATAAATCAACCATCACCCAATCCGCCTCTCTAACATCAAGACCTAACTTTTTCCTTTTCGTTCGACACGATACTACATTATGTGACGTATGTCATAGTACTTATTTTTCAAAAAATATTTAAAGCTTTGTCTCATTTACAAGATAGCGTTTGTAAGTTCGATAAAATGTAAGGGACACAGCACTTTTAACAGAAACTACTCAATCAAGAACAAAATTTATTCGCCTTGACTTGACGCCCTTTTTTCAGTTTTGGAAGTGGTTAGTGGTGATTGAGCTTGGATTGGACTGGTTGTCTGGTTGGTTGGCAATTTAAGGCGTTTTTCATCATTAACTTTTAGAGGGTGTTCGACTTAAATCAAAATGTTTAATTTAACGTAATAACTATTCGTACATTCTACCTAACTACCCATGACCTACCCTGACCTCTTATTAAAAGTTGCGCCCTTAATCCTAAGATAAACTATTTCTTATACGCGTCCAATTTCCGAAACTTGACTATGGCTAAGGGCAACACCAAAAGCCCAAGTTCCAATATAAAAAAAAACCATATTTAATTTGCTCAATTTTGCTCCATCACTCATTCATTCATTTCATTCCGTCTCGGTGCTGTGCACTAGTCTGTCTACTACTGTGCAGACGTCATTTTTCATTTGTGTTGTTGAACTCGCAGCCAAGTGCAAAGTCCAGGGAAAATAGAATTAAAGACTTCAGTTAAATACACAAAGTGACGCAAAATGAAGCCTTTAACTCAAGTAAGTTTGTTTTAAGTAACGTGTGAATGTACGTTGATTACTATAGTTTTTCAGTTATTGGTCTTAAAATTGTCAATGTTTGTGTGAATATCCTGGGTAAATGAATTTAATGAGTTTTTTTTTAGTATTCAGTACTAATTCCAAAGCTGTAAACGTCGTATCCAAAGTTCACTTTGCGGTCCGACTATCAGTTCAGTGGGGGTGGTAAAGTGGGAGATTAGAGATGTGGACTTTGCTCTTTGAGACATTTACCTGCTTTCCAAACTCAAAAATTACACTAACTTCGTGGTTTCAAAATGATCGTTATAATAGGTACTTATAATATTAGCGCGTTACTTTATCTACCCGTTTTTAAAAACCTTCAAGACTTGTTTGATAATTAATGATTAAAAAACACAACTGGAATAAGAATGGTGAGGAGCGTAAGAATAATTATGTTAATATTTTATAGGTGTCCATTGAATAGAACAATTTTATATGTTTTAGCTCTTACTGTTTCAGTATTGCACGATAATATGTATAAAGTTTTTCTAATTGCGCTGAACCATATGCTTTAAAATTTAAATGTCATTTATTTCTCTATAATAGGTATTATGGATAAACATGTCTGATGTGTCAACTAAGTATTCATGTGCAACAATCTGAGGGGCCATTCATTAATAAGATAAGGATGACTGGTAATTTGGGCCTCCACTCCCCCTATGTAAGGTCTCATAATATTTCTTGAAGCCGTGGCCCTCTTGGGCTCCTTTCATAACTAATGATTGGCACCTATGGCAGATTTTTCTGATAGGAATTAGGAGGCCTGACTTCTGGTAAGCCTTTAAAGTTGTGCAAAGGATCAAGCAAAATATGTTTTACTTATATTGTTTTAGCTTGCTCGGGCCACTCGTCCCCTGTACAGGCATCTGTCAACAACAACACCTGCTGCTTCTGCACCCAAGCCTGTCCCTACAACTGGCTTCTCTTTTGGTAACTATGATGGCTTTTCTTTATCACTATATAGTATAGCCCTTGCAAAAAAATCGGGCACCCATGGTTTTTGCATTTTATGTGCATAACAGCTTACTTTCTAAGCTTTAATGCCTAAAAATCTGAAAAACCATGGGTGCCCGATTTTTTTGCAAGGTGGTGTATAAAACAAACTCACTTTCCACTCTGTCCGTCCATATGTATGATTAGATGTTTAAAACTATACAACGGATTTTGATGCATATTTTAAAAAGAAGGAGTGATTCATGATGCTTTATGTGTATAATTCTATACAGACAAAATCGCGGGCAGAGGCTAGTTAAATATAATAAACAAAATTTAAAATAACTGTTATGATTTTTTTTTATTTTTTTTTTCGCTATCAGTTAGCTAGCCCGAAAGCTTTATTAAATACTAGCTGTTGCCAGCGACTTCGTCTGCAAAGAATTCGTTTATCGCTATCCCGCGGGAACTATGCAATTTTCCGGGATAAAATGTAGCCTATGTGCTATTCCAGACTTTTCTCTATCTATGTGCCGAATTTCATCCAGATCCGTTGGGCCGTTCTGGCGTGATTGAGTAACAAACAAACAAACATCCATCCATCCATCCATCCATCCATCCATACTTTCGCATTTATAATATTAGTTAGATCAAACTAAGACTCACAATTCAGAGTATTCACCATTCCTTTCTGAAAAATGGTAAAGGATGAAGGTGGTAAGAGATGAATGCGACTACTTGGTGTACACACATTAGACAATATGTGATGAATATTAAATACTTACATAATTGTCTCTTTACCTAACACAATGTTATTATTGTCAGTTTATAGGAAACAAGTCATCTTAGGCATGCCTATTGTAAGAGGTGTATACAGTCTTAACACAACACCACAATAGTTGATACTGGAATCGCATGGCAAATTTAAAAATCCTGTGTGTGACCTATGAAATAGTCTGCAAATACTGTATTCATAGTTCATACTATTCTCTCTATCATAATAATGGATCAATATCATTACAGTATATGCACACAATATTATAGATCAAGATCACACACAACACATAGAATTTTTAAATTTGCCATGCAATTCTAGTCTCAACTTTTGTTAGCCAGTATTTAAGTAAGGCCACTATGATATGAGAAACTTTAACACGTGTTCATCATACTTAAAATTCTATGAACCTGGGGAATCAGTAGTCACACCGGAATCTGTTTTACAATGCATACCAAAGACTAATTAATAACCATAACCAGAAATTTTAAGACATATTTGATAGAAAACCTATAAAATATAGTATGTCAAAATCAACAGTTATGGTTAATGTTATTGTTAAAGTAACTAACTTGGTGCAACGCACACTTGACTCACTAATCTATTATAGGTATAATTTTTTAGATCTTGTAAATATGCATATTTATCTATGTGTTAAACACCATGTTCACTGAAAGTAAGTTCATGGTTATAGGAGTAGTTATTTTATGATTTATGCTTCACTTATATCTATTTTATATTTTTTATCTTTATTTTGTTGTAGTAGAGTAGATACCTATTGCGGTGTCCATGGAGGACATTAATATAACATTAGATAACAAACTACCTACCATAAAACAACGATTTACTAAATAATCTTATTGTTGAATCAGTTATCTTTAGTTATTGCGGCACCATACTTAGGCAGGTACGAATAGGAATTCACATTGAATACAGCGTAATTGTTGTTGACTACGAAACCCTAATAGTTTCGCCATGTCCGTCCGTCTGTCTGTCTGTCCGCGGCTTAGCTCAGAAATTCTTAGTACTAGAAAGCAGTAATTTGGCATGGGCAAAATCTTTTAAATTATAAATACCTAAATAAGACAAAAAAACTACAGCTAAAACTAGAGCTAAGCCATAAGATGCACACCACAACTATAATATTATTGCTGCAATCTATATATTTTGCCGATTAGTATTTATATTTCCATATTCGTGAAGGTTAAATCGTAGCTCAACAGTATCAACAGCTCAACAGTTCAACAGTATTCCTGCAAAATAAATTAAATGTCACGAGAAACAAAAAATTACGAAACGAATAAAAACTAAAATTTTCAACTTAGTTCTCGCATGTATTTCGGTGTCAGCATTTCTTTTTCACAATTTTCGAATGTTATAACATTTACACAGATATGGTTTAAAAAATTGGCGGCCTAGATGACGTAGGATACCAGCTTATCCATTCACTTGTGGTTAGTGTTAACGTATAGATTCGATTCAGGCGTTACTTTGCTTAGGTCTATGCTAACCTAAATAGTTATCTTCACTTTGCTATTCCCCGAAATAATGATGTCAATATTTCAGTCAATTCACTATTTCGCAGATTAGGAGGTAAAGTTATCCATTTAGTTTAACTTGTGAGTAGGTAGTTACTGTCACAGGTTACTAGCAAAGTAGTATTTTTCTTATATAATATAATTTTTATCATACCACATGAAATATTACAAAGCTTAGGATTAACGGGCGGTCTTTTAACAATGATAATAAATGTTGTATCTGATAGTAGAGCAAAAATAAGTCAAGATTAGCGACCTGAACTTCATGGCTCGTGACAATAAAAAAACGTTGATTAAAAGCATTGTTTCTACCTACCTGTATATCTATCAGATATATCTATGCTCTCAAAGTCCAACGACGGATATAGGGGCCAAAGTTTATAACTTGTTTTCTTGATAATAATAAGATATGAGTGACATGAATTATTAAGCATGTTAATATTTTTATTTTAGTTTGATTACAATAACAATGCTTTTCGTTTAAATAACAATTTCCTTGCCTGGTATAACAACAAAAACAGGAAATAAAATATCCATAAAATATTCATTTTGCAGAACTCAACGACGAGCAAAAAGCTTTGCAGGATTTGGCGCGCAAATTTACCAAGGAAGAGATCATTCCAGTTGCAGCTCAATATGACAAATCCGGAGAATACCCGTGGCCGATCGTCAAGAAGGCGTGGGAGGTGGGCCTGATGAACGGCCACATTCCGGAACATTGCGGTAATTTAATCGTTCTCTGCTTAACATGAATAACCCCTTAAATTACAGATTAATAAAGCACACAAGCCCTAACACGCTAGCCTTATCGTGGGCATAAAGTAATTACCCTTGCCCACATGCCTGGCCTAATGCCTGAGCTAACTGGCTAAGGCCCAAGGATAGAGTAAGCCATTGCCTATGGTTTTACATAAGTTAATATTACAGGAGGAATGGAGCTAGGTGTTTTTGATTCTTGTCTTGTGACTGAAGAAATTGCATTCGGCTGTGCCGGTGTTAAAGCTGCTTTGTTGACGTCTAACATAGGCGTAAGTGGTCTTTAACGTCCTTTCAAATATGTATAATGATGATATAATAACACTAAAAGCTCTTGTGTCGCTATATTAAAGTAATAGGTAAATAATAAAATAGTGTATGAAAGCGAATATTAACGAAAGATTTTTATATTAACGGTTTAACTACACATGAAAGTTTTCATTTGACTCGTTGTCTTCATGGAGTGAGTGGAGGAATGTTATGTAATGTAAAAGCGAATTTATTTTGCTATTCTAAAATACTTCTACAATTTCAAAATGCCTACTCCAGTCCTGCTTGTAATGCTAAAATAATATTCTAGATAACAACAACTATGTTTGTTAGGGACAGTACTATTTAATGAAGTATGAATGACCTTTCAACAACAGGCGGCCTAGGACTGGGTGTATTTGAAAATTGCCTTGTGGCTGAAGAGATAGCATTTGGCTGTTCGGGAGTAATGGCGGCCATTTACATCACCGAAGTTGGAGTGAGCGCTCCCGATTGATTTCTTAATCGGTGATGGTTTATATTTAGTATCTACCTCTATAATGAAAAGCATAGTTAAGTTTCTCCCAGATTGCATTAATTTTTACAATAACATTATTAGTCCTGATTAAAATTTAATCATCACAATCATGCTGATCGTGGCCTTTAGGTCTTGTTGCCTTAGGCTCTGTCTACCCCCTAAAGGATAAAGACGTGATTTATGTACCTACATATGTATTTATAATTGAATAGTTGATAGATTACTGGATAGTTAAACAAAAGGAAACGAAAATTCTGACTGAAAAAACCTAAATGAAGGCTCCTAATCGTTATTAGGGCAGTCTACTTGTATTGTGTCTCGAAAATATTATACTTACGCTATGTCACTGCCAGAACCAAGCCAAATCGAATGGTCCCTAATTATTTTAAAATCTATCCAGCCAAAAGTGCAACAAAAAATAATTATGATTTATGAAGTCACCGACATACGAGAAGAATACAATGGTTTTGTTCGAAAGGTGGGCTATTAAAGATTTCGGGACTCAAAAATTCCAACTATACATACACTCAACATCAACCTGCCTTTCTGGCAGCGGTCGAATAATAGTTATACTCGTCCGACACTGGTTAATCTATGAAAGTGTTGTTTGTATAATTGTATTTAAGTAATAATTAAATTGCAATTATCCGATCTATAAATTTAAATTTGTTGATATAATCAAACTGCCCAACTTTTCGAAGGACTAATAAAATTATTGGTTAAAATACAAGTTTGTTCAGTTATGCACTTATTCAACCGTGGCATGGATTTTAGGGTCACTTGCGTGTTCTGGAGTTAAAAAAGAAGTCTTTAAACCTGGTTTAGGGTTGACAGTTCCATACAGTTTGATACTAGCATGTCAGAGTAGTATAAATTAACATGACATCGAATTATTGGTTATAGCGCCAATAGCGGTGTGTGAATTCGTTAACGCTACCACGGTCTATAGGGATACTCGTACTAATATGAATGATCTGTATTGATGTGTCATTCATTTTCGTGGTACTGGCCATTGTAACATGTATGACTTTGTGTGAGGTGTTTCAGGGGGTGTGGGAGGTATGGGTGTGTTTGAAGAATGTACCGTGAGCGAAGAATTATCATTCGGATGTACGGGTATATCGACAGTGTTCACAAGCTCTAATCTAGGCGTGAGTTGATCTAATGTGTTTGGCTAGGCAAGCTTGCAACATGTATGTCTTGAAGGGGCTGCCGGAACCTCAATCAAACAATCAACTTAGCCTGTGATCCATCGCTAAATAAAACATTTCATAATACTGATATAAACTTAACTGTTGCAGTTTAAGATGCAACCCTTAATAATTCAATTTTATGACAAACATGCCTTACATCATTTTGGAAAAGAGTTGTTACTCAGCTGGAGCGATTTTTACCAAACATGGCTAAGAATCATGCTAGCTCTGTCTACTCCGTAAGGGATAAAGACGTGATTTATGTATGTATGTATGGCTAAGAACCACCGCAAGGAAACTGGCTTTCGAATGAAAGAAACCGCATCGAAATCGGTCTATCCGCTTAAGAGCTACGATGCTAAAGACAGACACACACACAGACATTGACGTCAAACTTATAACAACCCTGTTTTTGCGCCGGGAGATAAAAATGCCACCAGATTATGATAAGGTGTAACAGGCAAGATCATACAATATTTGAAAACGTACAAACACATAGTTTTATCTTGGAAAATTAAATTACATTGCCAAAGTTATGACTAGTTGAATCGTGTTTGTAATAAAACCTGCTACGGCTGTTTAATTTTAAAAAGACACGAACCTTGTCAAATGAAATGCAATTATCCCAGTGTTGCCACCTAGAATTACGTGGGTGTATGTGCCGGCTGGGGGGTAACCTCGCTTTATTGCCTTTATTATAATATTGTACGTTTTCTTCTGTATATGTATCGTCGGCATACTAACTTGCGTACAAATCATTCACATCTAAATCAGTCGATAATCACAAGGTTAAGTATATGAATAGGTACTTATACAAATTGTGAATCCCACTGACTATTATGTATAGACATCGGATCATGTGCCCAAAATATGAATAATGCAATTTTTTTTTTTTTTTTTCGGAGAACCAACAGCTATAAATTACATAGTGAATTAATTACATAGTAACATTAAAGCCTAGATAGGATTTCACAACTAGAATAGGTACATAATTTACCTCGCGTTCCTGAGAAAAGATTTCTATTTTATTGCGTAAGTGCTATAATTTTCAACTAATATGAAATAAGTATTTCAGGCGGTGTGGGAAATCTGGGCGTGTTCGAAGAGTGTTTGGTTGCCGAAGAGTTTGCGTTTGGTTGCACTGGTATTACTACAGCGGTCGGGGGAACCGGCCTGGGTGTGAGTCAGACACATTACTTACTGTACGATTATCGCAACTTTGTCGCTAAGCCTCTTTTTTAACAACCAATGCAAGACGAATAGCATTATCGTATTCCACTCTTAAAAGCTAAACGCGTAAGATGGGGATAAGATATTACTACCGTCATCTAAAGTTGTCGATTGTTGGTATCTTTATTTAGTCAAAGGTATGATGTGTCAACTCATGTGGGGTCCACCAGCACGAATCACCATCTTATTCTTAATTTTTCTTCCTCTTGTTATCACGTTCAGCTTTACCAGTAATCAAACTCGACGTGCAATTTTTCTACCACTTAAATATCAAAGTAGCCGTAAAAAATAAATGTAATTGAATAAGTTAATATACTCACTAGAAAATTAATCTTATTCAGAATCGAATTTTATTGATATGAAAATCACACGTTGAGTAGCGTTGTCATTCCATCTATCACCATTGCTGAATTGGTAAATAATTATCTATTGTCCCATGATATTTTTTTTGTCTTTATATATTTATTTATATCGTCATCCTTATGTTGCCTAGCCGTGTTGATTAAAAGCTAGCTGCCTGGACTGACTGTCCCCGGTAAATGGATTTATGTATTCTTTAACAATTTCACTTGTAGCATTTGGTATCACCATTAAGCATTAAGTTTATTATATGGACTTTAAACATCCGTACTTGCATCGCTTTCGTCTTGTTTTGTTGAGACCCATCCATCCGTCGGGGGAAAATGATAGTCATTGAGCATTTTGTATAAATCTTCCATAGTATCCGCCATGATTGCGACACAATTAGCAAAACTGCTTCGACATAGCTTATAAACATAAAATCATAAAACCGCGCACGCAGGCCTACGCAGCCCTAGTAAAATTGGAAGTAGAAATTAAAAATATATAAGCACCGCCTGCCTTACTTTATCATAAGTATTTATGCCACTGACTGCTTTCTTGAATTTACAATAGGTATTTGAAATAATAGTAGGTACATAATTCGGTAAATAGATTTTTTTTTACATAGTTAGGTCGTACTTAACTAAATGGTACAGCATAGCTGTAAAAAGTATTTTGGCATTAAGTATTCTAAGATTTGAAAGCCATTTCAGGTGGTATGGGCACTTTGGGAGTTTTCGAAGAGTGCATGGTCGGCGAAGAATTCTCATTTGGGTGCTCCGGTATAGGCACAGCCGTATTTGGCACAAATTTAGGCGTGAGTTGATATTTGCTTTTGCACACACAGGAATGATGTGCAATGTTATGTAACGTTTAAAAATAATGTTTACTGCTAACATACCTACACTTTAATTGCTATTGTTATGCGGCCTACACCACAAAAATTCCGAATGCTACAATTCGATAAAATTGTGTTAAATTATCAATTTTAACAAATTGTAGAACTTGTAAGTTTGTAGTGTAGGACTGGCATGTCAGTGGTATAACAACATGGGAAACGCGTTGTGCGTGGTTTTAACCGGAGTAAAAACCTTCGAAAACCTCGGGTCTCTTGTCTGATACCATTAATGTTATGGGCTTCCTGTACAAACGCATATTCTATCGGTTTTATATTTCAAATTAAATGTAACTTCTCTGCACAGATCGTCTGTGGAAATCTTCCAGTACTGAGTTTCGTTAGCATAGTTTTCTATAGGTAGCATTCTTGAGCAGAAAATATTAATCAGAAAAAGTTACAAGCCTGTGACACCAAAATCTTTGTTTTGTCTGCGTCTGGCAAGGCAAATGACAAAGTGACAGATAAAGACAACCTAATGTATAGATATCAGAAGCATGAAGAGCGTTTATGACTTAATTTCACTTTGATTGTTTTACAATAATATCCAAAGAATATAAATGCATGCAATATACTTAATGTCGATGTTAAATACTAGGAACGCTAAATAATATTGTAATCTCAGGTATCATTAACGTAGTTATTGATATGAAAACGGTTAATACAGATATATTGAAAACTGTAAGCCAAAAATGAATACCTTCCTATCTACTGAAATGGGACTCAAATTCATTATTTGTCTGTAATTTCGTCCGCTTATCGTTTCACCATTTCATTTCCTCAGGTGGTATGGACTTAGGGGTTTTTGAAGGGTGCCTTGTCGCCGAGGAGTTAGCCTATGGGTGTACAGGCATCATGACCGCAATGGAAGCTAGCGGTCTGGGCGTGAGTGCCACTTGCATCTTGATGGGTTGACTTGAATTTGTTACTAACTCAACGGACAATAGCGATGCATGAAGTTCTATATGTTTATTATAGGCTTGAAGAGCGCGACGTGGGTACTTGCTGATTTGCCTGTTTGATATTAATTCGTATTTCGGCCAAGTGGCAAGTACTCGTAGTGCGACGAGAAGAAACTGACGAATCTTGACTTAAGACCCTGAATGGTCAAAAACTTTTTTCTAAAACTTTTTGCTTATCGGATCAAAAGGTTTGTAGATAGCTTGTGTTGTGGGATTCTAACAAATTTACAAATTCTCACATTTAAGGAAGTCTGAAGATATCAAGAGACTATAAAGAAGCTTGATGATTGATTACCAAAGCACTTGATGTACCTACCCTCACTGCGAGTTTAATGGTGCATTACTATTACTGTGTAACCAGCACTTAGTATGTTAGTTTACGTTACAACATTGTTTCTCAACACATGGTTCCGCCCCGTAAATGGCAAATTATACAAGCCTGCGCTCGCGCCCACCTTACTCTATTGCACGTGTGAAATTAAATTAAAAAAATGAGTATTTTATTTTTGTAATTTGAGAAACGATGCGTGACCCTGCACGAGTAGTTCTTCGGTCAGTAGCGGATCCAGGAGGAGAAAGGGTCTAAATAAGGAGATCGAGCTTCCCCCCCCTCCCCCCCGTGTAATTGAGTTCTTTTTACTGTTTCATTTCTTTTAAGCTACCCGTAGCGGAGTTAAGGTACTGAGAGACGTGCTAAAAAAAAGCTTGCTCATAAGCTTGCTTAAAATTAGCATTCTCTGCAACTGTTCCCATTTTCCAGCAATGAGCATGCTTATAGCAAACGCAAACCGGTTCAGACGCGCTCAGAGCACGCCCCCAACCACCCGCGCCTCAGGTAGCATGCTCTAAATAAGCGTGCTCATTACTAGCAATGTTGTTACACACGTGCTACTAATGAGCACTTGGTCAATAAAAGCATGCTTTCGTACTAGTAATAAGCACGTCTATCAGTACCTTTAAACACCTCTCTAACGACTATCCTGGATCTGCCATTATTAATAATTAACCTGTAGTTTTCCATTAGTTACTATACAGCTTTCAAAGTAGGGAGGTTACTGAAATCCGATCATTAACTACCATAGAACACATCACTCCATGAAGACGCATTCAAAAAGGCCCTCATTTTCATATCAATCTGTAGTCACCGCTTTAGCTTCTGTTTTATTGCAGTGTTATGTGTGCTTTTATTTAATGTGTTGCTATGGTGATATGTATAATCTTGAAAAATAATCTGTGGGAAATAAAACGGTACTTATGTGTATTTCAGCAAACACCAGTAATTATAGCTGGTACCAAGGAGCAACAGAAGAAATATTTGGGTAGATTGATCGACGAGCCGATTGTAGCAGTAAGTTAATTTTGAAACTCGTGTTATATTCGACTAGTTACCTTTTAAATCTATACATAAAAATCAAAGTAAGGTTATAATAATATATATACACCATTTATAAAACAAGAACGGCAGAAATGAAATATTGCGTATGCAACTTGTTCTATCGATGGTATTGATCGCATTTTGTACATATTTTAGGCGTATGGTGTAACCGAGCCCGGCGCCGGTTCCGATGTGGCCGGCATCAAGACCAAGGCCGAGAAAAAGGGCGACGAATGGATCCTGAATGGACAGAAGATGTGGATCACCAATGGAGGCGTCGCCAACTGGTATGATATCCACCACGAAGACCAAATTCTTGAAACACCCGGGTTAATAAATATCCTGGCGTAACTTATTCAGGAAAGACCACATTATTGACGGTATTTACATAGGTATTGACGACTATGTTACCTCCCCTTCTTACAGCGTTGCAAGTTTGTTTTGATGAGGGTATGGGTGATAATATTATTTTGTGTTCGGCATCTTTCTTTACATTGTTCTAGGTATTTCGTCTTGGCGCGCACCAATCCCGACCCCAAATGCCCGGCCAGCAAAGCGTTCACCGGATTCATCGTTGAGCGCGACTGGCCCGGAGTCACGCCTGGCCGCAAGGTGCGTAACGTAACGTAACATATATAATTTTTATCGTCTTCTTTTCTGAGTAATTCGGCAGGATTAAGCCAAATTAATGATGTTTTTGAATTCCTTATATTCGAAATTAAAAAAAGGAGTGTTTACTGTTGATAACAAAACGGAGTGTAGGAACGCGCTGCAACAATGACCAGTCCTTAAGTTTCTGCAAGTTTTTACTCCTTTCTTTTGGTTAGAGATCTTCCAATTCTTGGCTTTCCAACGTGCACAAAAGTGCCGCAAGGGGTACATAATACTTAACCTTTTTTTATTTCAATTTCCAGGAGCAAAACATGGGCCAGCGCGCGTCAGACACCCGAGGCATCACATTCGAGGATGTGCGCATACCCAAGGAGAACGTGCTGATTGGCGAGGGAGCCGGCTTCAAGATCGCCATGGGTGCCTTCGACAAAACAAGGCCTCCGGTAAACGGCTTTAACTACTACTAACTCTTTTCTGTCGGTTACCCAGTTTCATATCTGACAACTACGCACGTGGAAGCTTTTACTTCATATTCGTTATCAAAAATTATAGTTGATATACATTCGATTTATGAATAGTAATCTGATTAATCTGTAATTGACTATGTCTATTGAGCGGCTAATTTATAAATTGTTATATTTATATCAATGTATAAAGTTAACGCTGTTTTACTGTTTTAGGTCTGAGACAATATTTAAGAAGGATGTAAGAATAAAAAATATTTTTTTGACGTACATTTAGTTAGCATATGTCGGTGCTTAGTAAGATCCATTGCAATAGATCATTAGGATCAACTGAAAGTTCACTATAAGTAATACATAGTAATAAATTGAGTAAATCTTCTCTGACTGCAAATCGAATGTGTCCACAACAGGTAGCAGCCGGCGCCACGGGGCTCGCCAACCGCGCCCTGTACGAAGCCACGAAGTACTCTCTGGAGCGCAAGACTTTTGGTGTGCCCATCGCTACCCACCAGGCAGTTGCGTTCATGCTTGCTGACATGGCCATGGGTGTCGAGACTTCGCGCCTATCTTGGCAGAAGGCTGCTTGGCTTGTTGACCACGGTGAGACAAATCATCTAACTAATATTAAGTGCCAAAGTTTAGATGGATGGATGGATGGATGTTTGTTTTATTGAATTGGGCGTGACTTTGCGGAGGTCCATTTTTATGAACACAAAATATTTACCTTGCTACTCCGCTACTTACGCCACTCACTCAATCAACTCAAACAAACAAATTGGGTAACAATCAAATTGTTACTCAATCACGCCAGAACGGCCCAACGAATCTGGATGAAATTCGGCACATATATAGAGAAAAGTCTGGAATAGCACATGGGCTACTTTTTATCCCGGAAAATTCCCGCGGGATAGCGATAAACGAATTCTTCGCGGGCAACAGCTAGTTTTTTATAAACAGTAAAATGTATACTAATGTAAGACACACCTTGGGGCGTAATTAAACGTCTGACCAAGCTTGGTAGTTGGTAGTAGCCTGGCATGATGTTTTGCCCTATGGCCTCTCAAGCAGAGGGTCGTGGGTTCGTATCCCAGGCGAAACTCGTGAGTTTTTCGGAATTTATGCGTGAAGTTTTCGGTGAAACATCGTGAGGAAACCTGCACATACCAACGAAGAAATTCAATGTTGTGTGTGAAGTTCAGAATTCGCACTAGGCTCTCATTTTAGATGAGGCCTGTGTCAGCGTAGGACGTATACATATAAGATGGAGAAGATTAAAAATACAGGAGCCAAGCGAAAGACTTAAAAAAGTGTCTTATAGATTTGTGTATTTTCAGGATTCAAAAACACGGTGATCGCGTCGGTCGCCAAATGCCACGCTTCTGAAGTGGCTAACAAAGCTGCTTCTGACGCCGTCCAGATCTTCGGCGGTAACGGCTTCAACACTGAATACCCCGTCGAGAAACTCATGCGCGATGCCAAGATTTACCAGATATACGAGGGCACATCCCAAATCCAACGACTGATCATCTCCAGGGAGATCCTCACTGCTGCCAAGCAACAGAACTAAAATGTTCCATGTTACCCACAAAATGTTGTTATAGGAGAATATAATTATAAATCAGTGGTTTGTATATAAAGGCGGCTGAATTATGTATTTGTTTGCTAATAAACTTTTTTTTTCTGAAATCACTACTTTTAATATTAGCGCAGCAACAGCGACCTGTTCAATTTGCAATAGCGCGCGAGATGGTCTGTTTTTAGGATTAAGTTTACTAGGAGCCATCGCGTACACTATACTGTATTTTTTTGGCCCGTAGAATTCTGACATTTCTCGGTATTACCAGTCATAAAAACGTTCCTTAAATCCGTGGTAAGAAAAGAAAAAAAAATGTAGAACATTATGTTGAAGTTGAAATACTTAAACTAACATTTTTACATATTAGTAATTAACAGATATTTGGTTTACTTAATTTTAAATTGCATAATTTAGACATAATTTTTTTTTTTTTTGGGAGAATATAAATTGTTTGGGTTATCACTGAGTATTGTCAGAATATATAACAAACCTTCGGTCTACGATTATAATATATTGATTTATTTCGTAAAATTGGATAAAAAAAAGAATGAACAGAACGTAAAACTTCAGCAGTCAACTGTCATTCTTCCGGCAAAGTATAGGAAAATATTTGAATTGCTCCTCCCCCAATATCAAAATTACATTAAACCGAACAATCTCCTCACGTGTGTAATGTTATGTCACTACGTCGACATGGCAAAATATGCCTTGCTAAAATAAAGACGTGATTTATGTATGTACAGCCGGCTGCAAAACTGCATGGACAATTCAGTAAAATAATGCTATGAGGTGCATCTATCCGTTCGATGACAAACAGTCAACTTCAAATTTCGTTAGTTTAACAAGATCTTGCTAGATGGCGCTGTTAACGCATTGTAAAATTCCCAATCACGATGGGCGTTGTTAATTTTGAAGTTCGACTGAACGTCTCGAAAACCACTTTTTTAAACATTTGCAAAAACTTCATGAGCAACGCGGGTTTGAACCTGGGAACTCTGGGTCAATAAGCAACCACATGCACCACTTGGCCAAACGTTCTTTCTTATACAGAGAGTTTGAAACTAATTAACAGTTTACGCATGTAATCAAAGAGATAAACAACTCATAATTTCTTTTTTTAAACCTTATTACGATAGACCAAAGTCAAAGTTTCAATTTATGCGGTTTTGTACTTTGATAAACAATAACTGTAGATACACAGTCGCGCTCTCGAAAATCTCCGAACCAAATAAGCTCCAATTTAATAAAATTGGCTTAATTTTTTCTCAGTACGTTGTTGTCAATGCCAGCGTAACGATGCCCACGTGTGTCTTCAAATAGTGCAAAAATCCCTCGCAAAAACGTAACAAATCTGATGGAATATCATACTTTCAGTGAATATCTGTTGTTTTTTCTATTAAATTCTAAGAATCGGAGAGAAATATTGATCTAAATTAATTTTAAAGCCATTTCTAAATTGCTAATTTTTGCCAGAATTCGACAACATTGACATAATGCCTTGTCTTTGTCACACGCACAGGAAAGCTTATCAGTAAAACGAAACAGATAAACAACAGAACATAGAACAAAAGTGTAGTGGAGTTGCCATCACCCTATTTTTTATTTCTAGAATCTTATGTGTTTTTGTGTGAAGCTTTGATTTCCTGGATGTGTATACGTAAGTCATGTATGTGTGATTTAGTTTTAGACTTATTTATTCATCAACAAAAATCACATCATATAAATACATGCATGTCACAAATATAAGTATTTCTGTTAAGATCGTCAAAAATTAATAATAATAAGAGCATAATAAATTATAAATACTGAAACAATAAAATAAAATACAATGTCAAAATTGTATGTATGTATGTATGTATGTATGTATGTATAACTCTTTATTGTACATAAAACACATTAATTTTACAGATAATGAGACAAATAGATGTACAAAGGCAAAATTAATAAGTGTTGTAAAAAATTATGTCAATTTTATAATTCTAATAACATTTGAATAAAATTTATCTTGTGTATGTGTTACTGGGAAACGTGTGCGATAGTTTGACTGTTTGAGAACCACTCGGACCCTCAGATATCTATTTTTAAGACAATCGGTCCAAAAAGTAAAGATTTAAAAATGGCGGTCACTTTTTCCATTTTTGATAACGGTTTCATGTTTGGGGGCCACTCGGACCCTCAGATATCGATTTTGATAGCAATCGGTCCAAAAGCTAAGAATTTCAAAATGGCGGCCAGCTTTAAAACTTAATTTTCACACTCAGAAACGCCAATTAACATAATAAGAACTCTGAGTGCTGCAGGGATGATTTATTGAAACTTGAACTAGATCCATGAACATGGTAAAACAATTCTAAATTTCCATTGTCAGTTAATACAACCGACTGGGTAGGTAATTAAAGTTAACTTTCATGCTCAGAGACGTCGATTAAGTTCTAATAATCATAATATTAACTGACGTCTCTGAGACCGGTTTTGATATATTATTATTCTGCAATAATTATATACGTTGCCACTTTAGGCAGCTACGACATTTGTCATGTTTACCGCTATCCCTCGGGAATTATGCAACTTTCCGGAATACAAAGTAGCCTATTTGTTAATCTAGGGTACTAGCTATCTCCGTTCCAAATTTTATCAAAATCCGTCAAGTCGTATCAGCGCGAAGAAGGAACAAACATACACACACATTGTCACATCCATCCATCCTCATAAACTTTCGCATTTATAATATTAGTAGGATATAGATCGTATCTCGAAAACGGTAAACATTTGGTTTGGAGTAAAGAAAATTAGCTTTAAGATTATCTAAATGACTTCCCCATTCATCCTGTAAAGTATTGGCGTTAACATTAATTTCACCCTGTTTTTTATTGCATTAATTGTCAAAAACTTAAAAAAAATAAAGTCCTCTCCGAAAGTCCGAATGCATTCTTTGTTCAACAACATAATTTCGTCCGTCAAAGCAACTTCAAACTCGTCAAAGCGTCGCCTTCAATGTAACAAGTGAAATTAATCCCTCTGCCGTTTCTGATAAGGCTTACATTCATATCCGAGTTTAAACCAAACTTGTCAAGTTTAGCTGTCAAGGTGTCAAGCGTTTTGGAGTTTTGCCGCTACCTAAATTCGACTGTAATGCAGTAAAGACTAGGTTCAAATTTCGTCACGTATTCTTTCAATTCGTCTGTGCGGTGGGATTACTTTTCTCTACGCACACGTAAATATATTTTTAAGTGTGGAGTAGCGAAATTCAACTGTAATTAAGTAAAGCCTAGGATCAAATTTCGTCACTTATTCTCTTAATTACTTTGTGTAGGTGATGATTTTATTTGTTACGCAAACAATTAAATAGTTCGGACATTTTTTGAAGGGGATTTTGTATGGCACTGTGTATCTACAGTTATTGTTTATCAAAGGTTTTGTATACTAATTTTAAAAGTATTTAGAATTATAACATGAGAGGGTAGGGTCTTTATACTCAGAAATATTTAGGGTAAGATTTATAAAATATCACATTGCTTTTTACTGAATTTACGCCTGTTCGTTTATTCGGTATTTCTTATTCGATTGAAGTTTTGGTTGGATTTTGTTAAATATCAACCGTTGTTTCATTTTGACAAGAATAAGTTCTTGTTGTAATATCGATTTAGTCACACGATCAAATATAATTGCTTTATAAACCGAAGGGAAACATTTTTCAGAAATTGCTAGAAAGGCCGGTGTAAACGTAAGTATTTTTTTTTACTTTTCTA
Organism: Pandemis heparana; assembly: GCA_963854515.1. Classification (NCBI taxonomy): domain Eukaryota; kingdom Metazoa; phylum Arthropoda; class Insecta; order Lepidoptera; family Tortricidae; genus Pandemis; species Pandemis heparana. The sequence continues at coordinate 11,371,391 of OY978006.1, forward strand.
GCTTTAAAATATATTGTGGTTTCTTTTTGATTGTTCTGCCAACTAATTATGTTTGTTGTTTGTTACAGAGCAGTTTTATGGATACGTTTTGAAAAGGAGGGGTTCTATTGCATAACGGTCACATCGGGTAGACCTCGTCTTGTTGATCTATAGTGAGAGAGTATGGCCAAAATGGATTCATACAGATAAAATCACTACGCTGGTTTATTTGACACAAGCGTGGATACTATTTGTCATGTTCTTCATAGTGAAAGTCTGCATTATGTTAAACATGCTGTTGAACCCTTGCTGACAGAGAAAATATCGACTGGAGTCATGTCATCTTTACTGGTGAAAAGACTTAGATCCACCCAACGCGGCCGTTTTGATTGTGGCGTCTTAATAATACGCGATATCATAGCAATCACATAGTGACCAATATGGATTCCCGGGCTGGAGTAGACCATAATATGTTATCTACTGTTCTGTTATCATTGTGCAAGTTGTTGTTGTGGATCACAGTGCAGTGGGGTTATAAACCTAAACATGTGTTAGTTCGTTAGTGCTTAGAACGGAATGAAAACATTTGTGACAGTAAAATACTATTATTATTATTAACTGCTACTAACTACTACTTATTTTATTTAAATATAATTACATAAATGTCACATCTAGAAAGTCTTCTCCATACTAACATTCCTTGTGCCTTAAAGAACATATGAAAAAATGTCATGAGTATGGACCCTGGTGGTCTTCAATTGAGAAAAACATTTGCTAAAATAGTTTAATTTTTGTTGTGATCAAGCTTCAATCCTCTTTTCGATTTCGAAAACGAATACTTAAGCCATGATCTCAATAAAGTTAGGGTAATTGTTTTACTGTCACAAATGTTTAAAATAAACTAAAAATGTCTCTCATTTCATCAGAGATGGCGTTGCATATGAAATATTTCTTATTTTTCACAAATTTTTCATATTTTTTAATATTTATTCTGCTATTTTAGCTGGAGAAAAATCCAACAAATCAACGAACATAAAAATCAATGTAATAACCTGACTTTGCTTCATTATGTAAAAATAAAGATATTATTATTTTAACAATTATTACAATACAAGTTGTTTAATTTGTGCTGAAAGTAATAAAGCAATTATATTATTTTAAGAATTCATAATTCATAAATAATGGTTTACTTACTATGAAACACAATAAAATTATTAATTACCCCAGTAAAAAAAATGAAAAAAGTAAGCACCATTCTCGGATTCGAACGTAGGACTATTACGAGCGCATACAGTCATAAGTCAGACGCTTATCTAATGAGCCAGCGCACCTTGTGAAATCTATGACGAATTATAGATTCTATTACACACTACACAAGTCAACAACGCCATCTAGTTTGATTTTTGCAAACGCGAACTCGAGTGTTCACATGCCTTATACTCCGAAATCCGATTTTCGAAGTTCGTTTCGTGCCGTTCCCCTCTCACTAATAGTTATTAAATTGAGAGTGAGAGAGACGGCGTGGTACGAACTTCGAAAATCGAATTTCGGAGTAGCCCCCCAGCGTTATAGTCCTTAAGGTATCCATGCAAATTTGTAGGCTACTGTACGTATATAACGTAGTGGCACCAATGACCGACAAGAACCAATAACCGACACTTTATTTTTTGATTCAATAAAATAAGAGTAGGAAACCGATTTCTTAATAAGGCAACACTGTACCATAGATAGCACACTTTTGACTGCCTCCCATGAACATTTGAGCGAAATCCGTCATTTTGTTTGAAAATCGCGGCATGAAAACTGATTGCGGCTGGAGTACCGGGGAAAATGACAACATATCTTAGTGAAATCCTTAAGGAAGTGAGTACATTTTTTGTTAATTATACTAATGTATTGTAACTTATTTGAATTTTATGTTTTTCACGGGTAATATAAGAACTATAGGATCGATTTTTGTTATAATGAAAGTTTAAGGCTATTTTGATATTAGTAAAATGTTGGTGTCGATCACTGGTTTTCACAAACTGACTTTTCCAATAATCGACAAGTGTCGATAATAATTTTTTGAAACAATTTTCATTTGACAAGCGAATATAGTTCTTCTTACTTTGCGTATTTGGTAGATATTTGAAGTAAACTAATCAAAGTCGAGCTACCAGTAATCGACAAGTGACGATTATTGGGGAATAATATGTGTCGATGATTGGTTCTTACAGATAGATGGCTGCGAGAAAAAATTATACTCCCGACCAGTTAGAAAATGCCGTAGACGCTATAAAAAATGGCCAAAAGATTGCAGTTGCTGCGAAACGTTTCTGAGTACCTAGGAGTACGCTCCATGATAAAATATTATAAAATATGGACATTGTACTGTGGACAATAAATGAATACTTATTAAACAGTTAATTTTATTTTAATGACCCACTAAGAGGGTGGTGATTTGGCAGATACACATTATACATACATACCGTCACGCCTCTTTCCAACAGGGGTAGGCAGAGACTACTTTGCTCCACTTGCTACGATCCTGGTATACTACTTCTTTCGCTTCATCCACATTCATCAATCTCTTCATACATGCTTGGTTTCGGGAACTCTTGACCTGACCTTTTTCCAAAACGTCCCCAATTTGATCACGGAACGCCCGTTTAGGTCTTTCCCTCCCAACGCACCCATTCACACTCCCCATATAAATCTGTTTAGTTAATCTTCTTTCATCCATCCTCTCTATGTGACCGAACCAACTAAGCATACCTTTTTCTATCCTAGTCACTATATCTTGTTTCACACCAGCACGTTCCCTTATCACCTTATTCTATCTTTCAGTGATACACCTTCCATACTTCTTAACGCTCTCATTTCTACTGCATTTATTCTACTTTCATGCTTCTTTTGCCATACCCAACTTTCGCTACCGTGCATTAGTGTTGGAACGAGCACCCCTCTGTGAACAGCCAAACGCGCCTTCTTTGTCACCTTCTCACTGCTCACAATGGAGCGCAGCGCTCCATTAAATCATGTTTCCTGCATTCACTCTTCTTTCAATATCACTTTCACACTTTCCATCTTTCGTAAACGCCGAGCCCAGATGTATAAACTCTTTTACCTGTTCTACTTTCTCACCCGCGATCATAATCGCACATTCTGTCATACTATCGTCTTTTTCGAACACGATAAATGTTGTCTTTCTTACATTAACTTTCATACCTTTTCTTTCCAATGCCCCACATAAAATGTTAGCCATCCTTTGCAACTCCTCCTCCGACGATGCTAACAACACTTGGTCATCGGCGTTTAGCAGGCATTTGATGGTTAACTCACTCATCCTTAGTCCACAGTCATTCTCTTTCAAATCATTCAGGCACGTATCTATGAATAGGTTGAACAGCCACGATGACGCAACACATCCTTGTCTAACACCTTTTTCGATGCTAAACCATTCAGTGTACGCCCCCGTTTATTCTCACACACGTACTAGAATCTTCAAAGAGAGATTTTAGTGCTCGTACCAGTTTACTGTTCACCCCATGCATGGCTAACGCTGACCACAACTCATTCCTCATCACTCTGTTATAAGCTTTCTCCAAGTCAACGAATAAGCAGTATATTTTCTGGCCTTTGGCCATTTATACTTTTCGGTTATACGCCGCAAAGAGAAGACTTCACCCGTGCATCCCATTCCCTTTCTAAAACCCGCTTGTACATCCCATATTTTCTCATTGGTCTCATTCATAACTCTTTCAATCAGTACACATTATAGATAGGTAATAGTCGATAACTGGGTGTCGGTAACTGGTAACTGTCGATTACTGGGTGTTGGTTACTGGAGATTCGGTGTCGAAGATTGGAGATTTATACACTTTTTTCTTTTTTCTTTTTTTTTTCTAGTCCGTGTATAGTTACTAAAAATAAAACATCCTATTCTTATCTCAAGAATATGCCTTACCATACCCAATCGTTACTTTTGGTTTAAAGATGACTAAATGACCCTTAATTTTATAAAGAAGTCCACTATCTCCTTAAAGTGTCGATCATTGGTGCCACTACGTTATGTGAAAATAAGGATGATTTTTAAAGTTTTCAACTTAGATCTTCTGTACTCTAATTGGCCAATTGTCGTTAAAATAAAAGCTGCCATTAATTTTTAGATCTATTATTTGAGTACCTAATGTTAGAACGTCACTGTTTCGGAACGCGGCTTTACCTGTCTGTGGAAGATCAACATATCTTATCTGTGGCATGAGCATGGTTCATGGACTATGGTTGATTTGTTATTAATATATTTTTCCCAAATTAAGTAATGTGATTGTTACTAATGTGGTTACTAACAGAATTAAAGACTTCAGTGTTCAATGCAAGGTTTTATTTATAAACACTGAAACAGTCACCGTATTTTATTATTTTTATTTGTTAGTTAAAATAACGCTTTCGTTACTGTGACAATTTATTTGTTTAGCAGAAAAAAATGTTGGTGGTCCCTGAAACGTCTAATTCTGACAGCTGTCAGAATTCTACGGGCCAAAAAAATACACTATAGACAATTTTGGATACAGGGGCCTTACCATGACGTCCTAATTCCGACTCAGTTCAAGTTTTAACTGTCACTTTTAGTATGAATCTGACAGCGAGCAGACCTAAACTGAATCGCATTAAGACGTCATGGTAAGGCCCCTGAGGTTACTGAGATTGCACACGTGGGCGTATCCTACTCTTTATTTAGGTGGTTATTGTCTATCTATATTGATCGATTTGACATCTCAAAATGCGGAAATGGTGTAAATTGTTTGATTCAAATCAGACAAGTGGAAATTTTATTCGAGCTGAATTTTACAGCAATCATTGATTTTCACTGAATATGATAATTACGCGGCTTGCCTTACAAAAAAAAACTTGTTCAACTCTATCCTAAGTAAACCCGATTTCTACATACAAACTTTAGCTTTAAATCAATCTGGCTAGATAAATTATTATATAGACACGCAACCATCAAGCTACGAACCATTGCCATTATTGCTCTATCGCATCTGAGTGGTGATTTAGGTATGTTGAACAGAAAGGAGCGCGAGCGCCTGCCGGTTTTAGCCAATCTCAAGCTCATATCCGGGAGCTGACTATAAGTTGCTAGTAGCTCTTGTCCGCAACTCCGTCTGCGCGGAACTCGCTTATTGCTCTTCCCGGATAAAAACTATTCTATGTCCTTCCCGGCCTTGGACTAAAATTATCTGTATACCAAATTCAGCGGTTTTAGCGTGAAAAGGTAACAGACCGATGGATAGACAAAATTAAATTACTTTTTCTCAAAGATGCAATGAAATGTAAACCTTACGTTCCAAATAATAGGCCGGGACGTATCGTATAATGGATTTTCATACAAAATTGCAGGCGAGTCGCCTGCAAAGCGATCGTCTCTTGTTTTGTCGTCTTCGTCCTCGTTTGTTGCGCGGGCGCGGGGCGCGCTACTGGAGGATATGCACCTGCTACTGCTCGTCCGCTGCCTAATGCACGCGCTAGCGGCAACATGCTAAGGGTTTTTTTGGAGTTTTTTTATTTATTTCATTGCATGTTTGAGAAAAGCACTATACAAGCTTCGGCGTGAAAGAACTTGCAGGCTTCGTACTCCTATCCGGCCTCGCAAAGCTTGGCCGTCTAGTCCATATATATACGTACTAGCTGTTGCCAGCGACTTCGTCTGCAAGGAATTCGTTTATCGCTATCCCGCGGGAACTACGCAAATTTTCGGGATAAAAAATAGCCTATGTGCTATTCCAGACTTTTCTCTATCTATGTGCCGAATTTCATCCAGATCCGTTGGGCCGTTTTGGCGTGATTGAGTAACAAACAAACATACATCCATCCATCCATCCATCCATCTATCCATCCATCCATACTTTCGCATTTATAATATTAGTTAGATTAGATAGTTAGATTACTCAGCCTGCAAGCCTTTCTTTCCCGGCCTCTGCAGTAAGTACTATTACATATTTATGACATGTAGGGATAATAGTAATGACTACTCGTATTTCAAATTCAGTACAATTTTTCACCACTTTCGAGAGGTATTTTCACACATGTGCTTTAAAAAATCAGGCCCCTGGCTGGATTACGAACTGGCTGGTTTATGGGGTGTGCTCGAGTTTTATAAATCGAACGCTCGTTCGATTTATTCGTCGGTTTTGTTTTGCCCTCAGATCTGTTTGAACCGGGCTTGTTAAAGCATCCGGGGTTAAAATAATTGTAACATTTTTCTAAACATAAAATAAAGCAGAGTAATAATGTGATATTTTCATTTCTATTTATAGGCCTTAAATAACCACAGATTGTTTAGGACACAGCGAGATCCGTACAGCTACACCGTCCCGTTTTAGAAAGTACTCAAGAGCATAGTGTAAGAAATAAACTGTAGGTAGGTACCTATACTTCATTTAATTTACAATGAGAAACCACAATAACATTATATTGCGGCTGGTCAACTATTTCTTACCTAGCAAACAGTACAGTGCAATAGTTTGGCAGCCGCAAAATAAAATTGTTTTAATGTCACTTTATTTGCGTGTCGTCAATTGTTACTCTAGTACAAATTGTAAAGAGATTACAGTTCACGAGCCGCATTATAATGTTGTTGTGGTTTCTCATTCTAAAATAAATGAAGTATAGATCTTACAATTTTATTCACTACATATGTGAATATTCTGAGAATATACCTACACGTGTTTTTTCTTTATTTACGATAACTTCGGCATATTTGATATTACTAGGTGCATCCATAGAAACTAAGTGATACCTACTTAGATTAGATTTTTAAATATTGCAAAAAAAATGATTTATGGCATACACTTCGTCCGCGTAGAATTAATTTATCTTCAATTTAACTAAGCAATTTCCAAGTAAGTATAAATGTATCCAAATTATATAAAAAAGTCATGCATGAGCTATATTTCTCGATTTCTCGACGGAGAGTTCTAGTGATAGAGCCACTTTAAAGGAAATGTACCGATCTCTTATTTTCTACTTCTACCACATGAGTTATTTTTCTCCTACCACCAACCACGACTCCCAAATTTCGGGTTTCTACGGGTCACATTGTTAGAAGGGCAATAATAAAAAAAAAAAAACTAAAAGTATCCTATTACCTATTCCTGGCTCTCAGCTACCTCCCCACCAATTTTCAGCCACATCGGTTCAGCAGTTCTCGAGTTAGGTATAAATAGTGTAACTAACACGATTTTCTTTTAAATACTTATATAGATTACTACTTAGTTTCTATGGATGCACCCTACCTAGTAATATACCGAAGTTATCGTAAATAAAAAAAACACTGTGTAGAATAGACTTTATCGCTACGGTTCACTTTCCTGACTTCTGCATGCATTAGTGCGATATCGGCCAAGCGTGCGTGGTGGTAGTGGTACAGAACCTTCGGTGCACAAGTTCACCTCGGTCATTTTTCATAGCCATGTCATCTACACGAGTGTCAGCAAATAGCCTAACAGGGTGTAAATGTGTAAACATAATATTAAGAAAATACTGTACAATTTTTTGTAGTTTCTTATTGTGTCAGTGTCAGTGCTGATTTGATTGGCATTCTTTTTTTCCGTCGAAGTACGCCATCTATATCTTACTCGAGAACTTAGTAGTTACGCCATAGCCTCTAGATGGTAGTACTATATCAATATTTGGCATAATCTGTTAAACCTTGGTTAAACCTGCCGCTTACACTTAATTACCTATTATCTATTTTTATTATTATACTGAACCAAAAGCAAGATCTCTTAAAACAACAATCTGCAGCGATCGTCGCAGTGAGGTATGGTTATCGTATGTAGATTAAATTACAAACCTACAATACAAGAAAATTGCGGTATTATTACCGCAGGTAGCGGGATAGCGAGATTAATGTTTTTATTCGTCAAAAAACTTTTGAATAGCTTTATTTTACTACCTAAATATTCTTATTTGAAGTAGTCTTGGTTAAATTCAAGCGCCCTCTTGTGATACAACTCTGAACTTTTTATCCATAGTCAAAGTAAATTTTTACATCAGCAAACTGTAGATGGCACTAGTAAAACCGGATGCAGTGCACCAAAATCAATCCTTTATATTCTTAAACTTCTTTCTTATTTCCCAACCACTGTAATATATCTTTTTTTAATTATTTGATCATCATAAATACTATTCACTTAAAAGCAAATAAATATATAAGGCATTACTTTGCAATCGAACTCATAAAGATTGACCTACATTCAGAGCCCTTGTGAAAGGATTGTGCAATAGAAACGGTAATTTATTACACAATGCAGCGAATTCATGAGCAAATCCAGTCATTTTACTGAATTATATATTTGTTTTAAGTTTTAGGGGTCATTTTAATAAAATCTGAATTCTACAAAGTATTATTTATTTTCACTAATATAAGCAAACAGCCACATCTTAGTTTTAAAAAGCTAAATAACATAGCTTTTTACTTTTCTTAGGCTTTGTCTTTGATTTTTAGGTCGTGACACACTTTTATTTCGAATTAGGTTAATTTCCTGCTGCCCTTTACCGATTTATTTCAATGTCAGTCATGAGTACGGTAGCTCAATTGAATCCTACCTATCAAGTTATGTCGGAATACCGAAGTGTAAGTGAAGTGGCCCAGAGACCTACATTTTGTTTATAAGCGATTTTTGAGATAAAATACTTTCTTTTTCGTGGTGGGTGAAACATATTAAATAATTGGTTATAATTTCGCCGCCTCGTTGGGTCATTCGTGTATGATGCACGAAGACGCTCCGAAAATGAGTGTTACGCAGAGTCTGGCGGCCTCCACGAGCCAACCGAAGAGCGAGTTTGGGACGGAAGTGGCGGTGGACTACGATATCATGAGTTCCACAGACGCCAAGCCGCCAGAGCATCTAGATATAGACATTCAGGTCGCGTACGTAGATCCTTCTACCGGTAAGTACATGCATTTCGGTACGCTTTAAGTGTCGTAGTAGTCATTTCAGCTCTACATCTAGAGTTTTATTACACAAGACAGCATTCGTTCGAACCGGATGTTAATTTTGGGTTACTTCTTTAAATATAAACTTTTCATAAGATATGAAATTTTAAAGATTATATGCATCATCCATTAAATCCATTATTTAACTAATTGGAATCTAATCATGATCTGTAGGACATTTTTAAAGTTACTATTCAATGTCCGTGACGCATGTTTTGGGTACATGAGGCCTGAGAGAAAATTATATATGACTGTCTTTATTCAAAAGAGACAAGTGTTGTATAATAATACATACATCTACATAATGCTGTGTGCAATGTGGAGGCTACCTGCTCGTACGCTCGGCTGCACGATGTGGCAACGTCGCGCCGCGTATTGTTTTTTCGCGCTATCCTGCCATGGAGCTGGCCGACAGGCAGTGTGAAATGAGTGTTTAACAAAATTTTTATTTAGTAAAGGCACACGAAACTTCGCAAAAATAAGTTTTAAGGTCTCGGCTTATTGAGCAAGAATAAAAAACGAGCAGTCGTGCGTAAGTCACATGTGTGTGATGTAGTTAGCATTCAATGGTGGTCGGCACGGCAGTTTGCTGCCGTCAACGTTTTTGATTTCATTCGGTGTCAGTGTCAGTAGGGCAGGTTTGCTCGGCTGCGGTACGGACGGGTTGCAGACTGGCTGCAACGGAACGGACAGTGGCGCTGCTGGCGGCTATGTTACTCCACGTCAAGTACCTACCTACTAAGATGAAGCCCCAGCAGAAGTAAAGATCGAACTCGTTTAAATTCGGTCGAAATGATATTGCGCAGACTACCTCTGTCAATGACGCGTTGTTGCGAGTAATCAGAAGTATTTTTGGAAGTAGGGCGAACGCTGATTCTGTTTGGATTCCGACAAGTGGTCTTTTGTATCTGTATTGGTATTGGTTAATCTATAGGTACATAGGTATAATAAAGCAAGATGGTCGAAAGTTTGTGCATGGAAGATATAAAAAAAATAGTTTGGGGATAGGTACTTTAGAATCGATAACAGAACACATTCCAACAGTTTTTAGAATTTTTGTCTGTATAGGTATTTGCGAGCGCATCACGTGAAACCATTGAATGGATTTGACGCAAACTTTACTTACTGGGGCCTTACCATGACGTCTTAATGCGATTCAGTTTAGGTTCGATTGCTGTCAGATTCATACTGAAAGTGACAGCTAAAACTTGAATTAGAATCGGAATTAGGACGTCATGTTAAGGCCCCTGATCTGTTGAGACAATTACCGGCCAGGGACCCGATTTTTGAAAGCACATGTGTGAAAATACCACTCGAAAGTGGTGAAAAATTGTGCTGAATTTGAAATACGAGTAGCTTAGAAAACAATCACAGCACTCATTAATCTTGCTTTCTGCTAATTCTACGCGGACGAAGTCGCGGGCAGAAGCTAGTTTCTTAATAAAATTGTTTCTTTCAATTTGTTCTTTGTCGGTTGCTTACCTTATCTACTCAAACTGACTGTTTTTTTTACTGTCGTAACTATTTAGGTCACTGTCTAAACTAGGAAGTACATATTTCGGTTAGTTGGACTTTGTTTTTTGATGGTATTTTATCTTATTAATACTTTTTGATAGGAAGAGGGAAATAAAATTGTAATCTTTACCTTTGTACTACGTATAGTAGGCGGCAAATAAGTAAAACTTGGAGGGGATAAGCGCAGTATGAAAAACAACATAATTTTCATACTGCGCTTATCCCCTCCAAGTTTTACTTATTTGACACCTACTAGGTATATGCAGGATGATCTATCCAAAAGGGAGAAGTCACAAAAAATAAGAGATAGGGGAATATGTTCCTAGGAACCATGGCATCAATTTAAATTTTATTAAAAAGGGTATTTTTTTTTTTATTTCGTACTTATTTTTTCATACCTACCTTTTTATTGTTGTTGGTCTTCATTATTATTCAGTCACTAGGAACATATTCTTAATGGGATCTAAAATAATTAAAAGAAAAACTCAAAAATTATTTCATTTAAGCAAATGTTATTATTTTGACCGGATTCGATTCCCGGTTATGTATGTTTTTTTATATAAAAATTTTATGCCATTTTTATGAAATCTTCAATCAATGCCATTGCTTCCTAAGAACAGATTCCCCAATCTCTTATAGTTTTTGGCTTCTGCCTACTGACCCATTTGGATTGATCAGCCTGTATATTATCTTCTGATCATCATCAGATCATAAAAATATATACGTACTATAAGAAGGTGAGTTTGTATGTACAAAAGTTTGTATATAGAAATCAACTAGATAACTGGCAGATAATGCTGCTAATATTAATTTGATTTTAGAATTTTAGATGAATAAAAAGAATCAAGTGTTTCTTTGTCGCATTACCTGACTAGCCGCCTATGAGCGCTGTCATGTGATATATATTATAAAGTCTCAAGTTTTTGAATCAAATAAAAACGATTAAAGAATCAAGTCATTTTTAATTAATAAATACGCAAGCACAGCGCAAGTTCCTCGTCTCGCTAAAATCCAGCAAGTATAGCTCTAGTTGTGGTACAACCTCTCTACATCCTTATAGTTCTTATCTACAGGTGTGTATGGTGATGATTTGTCTCAAACTTCCCAGTTCCCACTGTTGCACACAAATCTCCTCTCAGAATGAGTCTTCAAATATTCTGATGTCTTTCCAAATGGAAACTTTCGTAACGGGAACTTATTTTGAATTCTCGTGAAAGTTTCTGGGAACTTCTGAGAACATTATAAATAAATAAATAAATAACACTTGCTTCTTTGAGACTGTTCTGCAGCTGTAGGCAGTTGGCGAGATCGCCTACATCTAATAACTAGCATCTAGCTCCTATCATCTAACCTACCTATTTATGCGAGGAAGTAAATTAACTAGGCATTAGGTAGGTTTAAAATCGGATTTTAAGACTGAAAGCTATTTATGAAGACCACAATATCGGGGAAATCGGCTACTATACACAAGTTTTTTTCATAAACCTCTCGAGTTAGTCAGCTTGAAGACCTCTATACTGCGTGGTTGAATTATTGACCCTCTAGCTAGCGGTACGATTAACCACTTAGCCTTAACGAATACCTAGTAGATGATAGATGTAGAGATACCAGGTACAGTCGAGGTCTCCAAAATCTGTACATCCAACCGTTCAAAAATATCTACACTACATTAACCCCCTTATCCATGAAGGCTCTATAGGCTTCTACTAACTTAGCAATCGTTTGTCCTTATCTATGAAAGGTAAATGTCAAAGCGACAGATAAGGACAACCGATTACTAACTTAGCAGAAACATATAACTAGAGAGTTTATAAATTAGGGGGTAAGACTTTATTTTCAACTGAAACTAAATACGTTATGTAACTACATATGTTTAGATATTTTTAACAGTTGGCTGCATAGATGCAGAACTCTACTGTACCAGGAAACAGGTGACCATAATATACAGACATTGTGAGGTGGACACTTTCCCACCTATTTTAGTTAGGATTGGTTAGTTCAATCTATTTACCCAAAAACTTTTGATCGAACCTACCAATCTCTACCTTGAAAATTGGCAAGTCCTCACCTCATTAAATGCCTTCATGGTCACCACTTGGCGTTACTTTAATTTAATCAGAACATAGGTTGCAAACGTTGGCTTAACTAATCACTACATAGTATAAAACCAAGTCGCTTTCCGCTGTCTGTCTGTCCCTATGTATGCTTAGATCTTTGAAACTACCAACGGATTTTGATGCGGTTTTTTTAATAGAGGAAGGTTTAGGTATATGTATACCTAATACATTCTTAAGTCTAATTCTTCGCGGACGAAACGCGGGCAGAAGCTAGTTTTCATATAAGGAATACACTCTTATTTATGTCAGATCGGATGATAATGATAAAGTAATATTTTTAACGAATAAAATGCAGCTTTAGTTGTTTAGACACACCTGAAAAGGGCCTAACTAAAGGTGGTCAGCTAAAAAACTGTTTGGTATATAATAAAGTGACGCTAATATTTTGCAAAGGGAATCAGTAGTGAAGTAGGTAACACTCGAAATTTTTACGTAATTCAGTTGCTACACTTGTTACATACTATCCATCGGTTACCGACGGCAAGGTTAGGAATAGCTTTGGATGGGGAGATGTGAAGGTTGACAGGGGGTATCTACAGTATATAGGAAACAAACAAACTTACTACATAGAAAAAGTAAGCAATAGAATCCACACCACAATCATGCTAAACGTCTTCTTCTTCTTCTTCTTTATTGAAATTCCCCATGGATGGTTGTAGTAACACCGATTATTTATAGACGGCGCCATTGAGCCGTTGCTTCTTTCAGCTTCCGAGAGTGCAGTGCTGTCAACGTCAGTGAAAAATAATATAATAAACGTGGCTTTTAGATCTTGTTACCTTAGGCTCTGTCTACCCTGTGAGGGACAAAGACGTGATTAATGTATGTATATTTCATATTCTTTCATAAAAAAGCTACATTTTGTATGCTGTTGAAAAAATTATCGCAGATTTTTTTTTTCTTCACGGCGCACTTTTGGCAATATCGTTGAGTCATTGCTGAAGCTCGCTGGAGAAAAATTTCCATTACTTTGCGTTGCGTTACTTTCGATCAAGTTTACGAAACGCATCTTGCTCAATGGGATAATCCCTTTTTCCGGTTTCCAGGACTAATCTTGACTACTCTTCCGAAACCTATAAATAATCCCGCATGTCCTTTCCATGTAAGCTACTCGTAATCTAAACTATGGATATAATTGATCCTGTTTTGATATAACTGTGTTTAGATACAAACATACCGTTATCAACCCGGCTTAGCACATATTATTTTATAGTGCGAAAGCAGCACGAAATCTATCTGCTGCGCTTAAAACCGATGCGATCCTGCTTTGACGATGTCGGTCGCAGGGGAAAAGACAAGTTATATGATTATGACATGAACCTTAGTAAATATGCATTAATAAATCCGGTTAAGTTTTTAACAAAAAGCATATCAATGTCAAATATAATATTTCAGAATCAGAACAGATAGATACTTATAGTTGACTACATTATTGATTTTAAAACGTTCTACTTGCACTTTCTTGTGGCAATTCTTATACCTCTTAGCGAAAATTACTTGTCCATCGTAATTGATATAGGGGACAGACTAGCTTTTGTTCGCTTGACGTTCGTCCCATTACTTAGGTCTTACATTGCTAAGATGGGGTAGAGTTTCCCCTTAGACGTTGCCTCGAACAATCGGTATTTTGTTCTTATTTCTCCTGCTTTTACCCTTGGAGCTGGCGCTACCTAGACTCAAGGACTAAATATGAAAGTTTCACTGACATGTACCTCATGTTGGGTTGTTTTTCTTGATTATACATAAACTATAATAGCTTCGTAACCGCATTTGCCGGTAATAGCTGAAAGATAAGATAACAGGTGGCGTGTTTAGGTGAGATGAATGAAGAAGTAATTCCAAAGAATTAGACTTGAGTTTGTAGGTACATACTCATTATACACTCAATAACAATGAAAACTAATTTAATTCTATCCTTTTATCTTTATATTTTTATGATTGTCTGCTCAACGCACCGATTTTGTCACAAACGATGTTTTTCTAGAGTCACACCCCTGCTCTCCGTAGTTTAGTTGCTGTTGCTTCGCTCCTTGGCGCAACTCTAACCATCACTAAACAGAATAGGATCCAAACGCTGATATTGTGGTAGTTTGGCGCTGGTGATAGTTTAATAAAGTCTTTTTACGGTTTGATGTCCAATGATGCCTAAAATATTTATTCGGGTTTTTAGTTTTTGCCTGTTTTTTGGTAAGGTAAGATAACCTTTAGGGTCTCAATACTCTCAATATACATATTTTTTATTTAATTCCAAAAAACATGTGACTCTAAATAAAATACGAGAATCGAATAATAAAATTGTTCACCAATTTGTTTGCTTTCAGCTATGCTATTATTAACGTACCTACATTTTTCCTTGTAAAGTGAAAATGTGAGTCGATTGAGGGCAAGAAGGCTGCATTTCGTGTGTACTTTTTATTATAATTGTAATCTTGAATGTAGAGCAAGGTTGGTGCGTTCGACTAACATTAAAATAGAACAAATAACTTGAGGCACGCACACTTAAGTGTTTACTGAGCGCTCGTATAATGCTTGCCTTACCGACTAGTGTCTGACGTCTTATCATCAACTAAATAGACGTTTCTTACGAATTAAGGTTCAGACTATGTATGTACAAAAGTATCCGAAATTATTGTATATTGATTAAAAGCTTCGTTAAATAATTCCACGAGACAAGACATGGTACTATCGAACAAACTGATTCTTGAGCCGCCGTAGAACCTGTGTACATTGGCAGATTTAACGAATTGTTTCGAAAATGTTAACCAACAGGTTTCATTTCAGCACAATGTTTAAATTTACTCCTGTCTACGAAGTTATCGTGAAATTTTATTTACTAAGAATTTCGATCACGTTCCTGGCCAAGAAGCCATATAAACTCCGTTTATGTAAAATAAACATTTTTGAAATCTATTTCATGTTACTTACAATAAAGACTTCGATCATATAACCAATAGAGTAGACATGTCATATTTGTTTGAAAAATAAAATCGCCAAACCATTGTGGCCATCGCTTCACTTTGATTCGTTGGCTCAAGGTCAAGCACGATAAGAGTGTTGGAAAAGCTAATGTTAGTCGATATCTGTAGTTAATAATATTTAGTTATAATATCATGTTAATAACACTTGATAAATTGTTGTTTATGAATGAAATAAGATAAGCGTAATAAAATAACAAATAAATAAATATATTAATGCAATTATATAATTATAAGAGTTGCAATGGATTAGGTGATAAAGCAGAAACTGTCAAGAAAGAAATAAGTGTGTGCTACTATTAGGTGTGAAAATACCTACAAATAAGTTTCGGAACTCGCCAGTATTTAAATTATATTGGTTATATGCTCGATGTATAAAGATGACTCGCATATATATAAAATTAATCTATAGTTTCCAAATCGTCATAAATACTTTTACTAACAACAAACGCATCACTATTGATAAGACCATCACTATCTACTTCCAATTTAAAAACAATATTTTCAGGGTTTTAATTACTCGGCACGTATTTATCCCACATGTTTTTTTTGTTTTTTATTTTAATGAAAAAATAACTTGAAAGTCTACCTTGTTTACTTCTTTAACTTCGCCCAAAATATTCTAAACATATTTTAGTAACGTTCCTGTACTACAACATCAACAGATCAATTTTATTGAGCGAGTGATTTATTTGGTATATATGTATATCAAGTGTCATGCCCAAGGCGAGAAAACAAGATAATGCATTTGAATTGCAGCTTAGCGGAATAAGAATTCGATAGAGTGACAATAACAGAAATATATATCTAAAATTCTCGATTGATCATTCACTGGTACCTGTCTGAAAAAATGTAGGTAGTTACTCAAAAAGTTACTCTGTAGAAACAACTACCTACACTACACAGTGGCAGTACTATCAATGGACCTCGCCTGTGACCTACTGACCCAGTTACGCGTCAGACTTATATCGTCGACAAGCTCATTTGCTAGTACACGCACATAATGTCGTATATAAATAAAATATACGCAATCAGCAAAGTTACTTCCAATACTGACACATTTATTTTCGTTATCAATAGGTCATGAAGCCTTATGAGATGACACTGTTTTGATTACGTACTCATAGATTGCCAGGTGACACATGCCGCAGTTATTAAACTAATAAGTATTTTCTTGGTATGATATGTTAGCAGTTTTAATTATAAAGTACTGTACATACACATACATACGTCACACGCAATATGTCAATGTCAGCCAAACATAAGTGTGTATTTGTCGATTCTAGTTTTTAAAGTTACATGCTGTATCATTGCATCGAACACGAACAACCGCTGTCAATATTTTTTACATATGTATTTCATTATTCATATTATATCTTGTGCTTAGCGATTTTCCATATGGATGTAATTTCTTATGGCAAAATAAATATTCGATTATGTGTATATAATTTTAAGCTAGAAAGTAAAAAGATTTCTCTACTAACTACTAATTTTCTTTTTTTTTTTATCTTATTATATTACGTTTTGAATTTGCTTTTTATTAAAATCATTTATTGATACAAATTTATGCTGAAATGAATTGAGCAAAAATTCATGTCTTTGTCGTTAAAGGTGCACTTTGTGAATAATTCACTTTATAAAAATAATTATAAGCGTCAAAGTATTCTGACGATGCCACCAGAAATTTAAGTAAAATTTCGCGAAATTTTGGTAACCAGGCTGACAAATCCAATGTAATAGGGTAAATTAACGAATAAAAAGCCTATTTTCAGGCGAGCTACATTCTGATGGTCCAATAAAAATAATTTAGATGACGCCCAGTCTCGGTGACCTGACACACATCGGTTGGCGTCAACAACTGCGGCATACTTTGAACGCTGAAAATTTCCAAATTTACCCCGAGCATGGAATGTCCGCAGAGATACGTTGGATTATCACGCGAAATACTACATGAATTTTACTCACGCATGCAAGTATAGTCGACCAAGAAAGCCTTTGTCACCCAAAGGTTCAGTTCAATGTCATTTGTACTGTACCGCTTTAATTATCCAAGATTAGTTTCACCTACTAGTCAATGTGACAATCAGCCTTATTGTTTTATTTTCTGTTGTTGGAACTGTCATAAGAAATGGTAAAGCACTATCATGGTCGACTTTACCTAGACGTACTGAACTATATGCTTGGCTCTATCTACAGTATGATGTGGTTATAAAGAGCTTGTTACTTGCAAGGCGCATTCGCGCGTGATTGTGACGGGCTAACAGGGTCTCGCCTACTGCACAAACAAATTAGGTCAAAACCTAGGGCGTAAGGGCCGCGGGAGCACAACAACCAACCTTGCACTTAGTAATGACCTAATAAGCAGATCCTGGGAATTAAAAATCTAACAGTAAGCAAAATGTTGGGTCTATGATGGTCAATACCTTTAATTAGGTCTTATTGCCGCCACAAGTCCTGCGGGCTAGTGATAAACTAATTTTTTGCAGACGAAATCGCGGGCAACAGCTAATTAATACATAAATGTATGTAAAACTGTACTAACTAGGTCTGGCGGTAAACACTTAAAGGGCTTCCCACAGTAAGAGAGCCTCTCTCTGTCCTTGATATTTCGTAATCACAAACTCATGTTACTCGTTCCTGTTTTCTTTTTTCATGGCCGACCACAATAAATCACTTTGAGCTTGCCATTCACTTTTGAGTATGAAGTAGATGAAACCTGAATACATACATATTATAAAGAAGGAAAAATAACTCGCACCACTGGCTAAGTAAAATTGAGTTATATATTTTTTGTACCCTTGTTTTTAAAACACTGATGTGATGTTCGTCAGTCGTTCTCTCTCTATTCTATAATTATTTCACTTATAAATATTCTTGTTTGATCTGTATGATGGCTTTCTATGGAATTGATCATATTAAGGTCATTTCACCGGCATTGTCCTTCTTTATATTCATAATGTCTTGTCATCATAAATATAACAATATTATGAACGAAACATCGTAATCATTACGATCAAGTGTTATTTAAGGTCCTTTAAAGTGAACTTGTCGCCATTCCGAGTACCACTCCACCATTAACCACGTAAAGATAAACGTTAAAAGTTAAACAAAGCGATGCGGGTCCGCCGTAGCCCGCCTCTGGTAGATTTACGCAATACATACACGGGTGTTCACTCGTACATGTGCCCTTTGTTCGACTAATAGAATCGTCGGATTGCGAGATTTCAGCAACGCTATAATAATTTAATACTTACAATGTTAAGAGTATGCGAACGGCGGCGTTAAATTTGTTACCTTTTCTAATATATTATGTTTTTGTTGGTGCTTTAGGGTTTCATAGTCGAATGGCTAAAACGGAACCCTATGAAATAAATCGATCAAATCCGTTTCACGTATGACTATTTACTTTGAGATCAATGGGAGTAATGGGGCTTTGCTTAAAAGTTAAGAAAGGCGTCAATTGCGATGTGAAAAAAAACCACACGAACACAGAAAAAAAATTTTTTTTGTGGCTCTACATCTACATGTTCGAAACTATGCTGGGAGACGATCCTTTTTTTTGAAGTCGGTTAAAAATGATGCAAAACAATGTATAGCTACAAAGTTACTGCTCGCATAAAAATATTTGCTAGACTTGAGAAGTAAGTTTGCAATCGTGTTAAGCTAGTATTTGTCTTGGACTATTTATTGAACTTATTTTATGAAAACGTGGGCTTGAGAAGACTAAGAACTAATACTTCACCCGTATTTCGAATTTAACATAATTTGTTATCAGATTCGTGTAGTTTTTAAAGGGGCGTTTATGTTTTAAGTAATCTTCGACGCAATCGACTTACTATAGTCATTTTATAACGACAGGTAAACCATTAGCGGTTTGAATTTGTTAGGCTGTAATCAAAAGGTGCCTTAATGCCTTTAAACTAAAATTAAGAACATAAAACCAGAGCGAGGGCTGTTATTTTCACGTGAGAGTTCACTCGTATATAAAAGAAAGTAGTGTTTGTTACACTAACACGACTACGACTACCTATAACTCGAGAACGGCTGAACCGATTTGGCTGAAAATTGGTGGGGAGGTAGCTGAGAACCAGGAATAAGTAATAGGTTTTTTTTTTTTTTTCATTATTGTCCTTCTAACAATGTGGCTGCTATAGAGACCCGAAATTTGGGACGGAGGCTGTTTGTAGGTAGGCTACGTTAGTAAAAGAAATTTTTTGTCACAGGGCTGGATTAAGGTGGATTTGGGACTTTCGCGAATTTGTAGGAACGAACAGGGAGTTAAGTTTATAAGTATAAGCTGTCAGTTACGAAAGGGTTGTGCGACTGGGTCCCCAACTCCCCAAGTGACTTGCTAATACAGATTCTTAATGTTCTTAATATACAACAGATATAATATTCCATGAGGATCACAGAGTAGAGAGGCACTATAAGAATGGATTTTTTTATTTCTCACGGGATCGAACATGAACACTAAATATATTTGTAAACTATATTTAATGAGGATCACAGTGGTGCTTTGAGAATAAAAAACTCACGAGGTAGAAAATAAGAGATCGGTACATTTCCTGTAAGTGGCTCTATCACTAGAACTAGAACTCTTTTTGGATCCATTTTATACTCGGAAATTGCTTAGTTAATTGAAGATCAATTAAGTTTACATGGACGAAGTCGCGGGTAAAAGCTAGTATTCACTAAAAGAGTGTACGACAAGCACGCACATCACAACAGATAATGTGATTACGAAAGAATGTTCTAGAACGTGTTCGTCAGCGCTTAAGTACACCTAAAACATAAACAGATCATGTATAGAATACGCCGATTAATTCATTTTTTAAGTATAGAGTCATTGTTTATTCATAAAATAATACAAATAATGATAAAAAAAACACACCTCATTTTTTAAGTAAGTAACTGTGTTTTCGCTTTTAAAAGTAATCATATCCGATAACAGAGACTGAACAAAAAAGCAGAGCTGGCCTTACTGAGCCATAAAACTTAGAGAAACCAACCATTTCAAATGACGCATTTTTTTTAATTAGCCGTTTTTTGTGTTGTTTCTCATAAATTTCCCGATGATAAGTGAAGATTCATAGACACCCAGCAAAATCAGCAGTGGGTTGCAGATGGCAACAGCCAGCCAAGTCAGAGATATGAGGTTAATCCAGGCGTACTGGGGACTAGACAGTCCAGTCCAGGCACACTAATTCTGAGAATCGGCCTGTGTCCTGCATTGGGCCATACATAGGCTGGTTATGATTAACGGGGGACATTGCCACGTGATTATTTATTTATTTATTTATTTATTTTCGGAGAACCAACAGCTACAAATTACAAAATAGATTACTTCTATAGTACCAATGAAGCCAATTAAAGGATCTGACAATTATAATTAGCCGTCAAGTCACTCTTCATTCCTGATCCTGGGTCACCAGCAATATAACGTACATACCCAAAACGTTTTTTAAATCCTCATTTTAAGTGGGGTTTATATAAAATTGTGTGCTAGGCCATTTAAAATCTATAGTCGAGATGGCGTCCGGTTTTTGTGTATTCAAAACGACAGCAGCTCTATCTGTGTCAAGGTGCGGATCGACTCTTGCGCAAACGGTTTTAATACTCCGCCCGGTTGCGAGGTAATTAATTCGATTCGGTGTGTCGTAACAAACGATACTCGTTGTAGTTTTCATTTATTTAAAATACTATTTTTGTTTATATCTTAATTTAAACATTGCAAATGAGGTGTTTTTGCTAAACCTATGACAGTAATATTAGGTACTTCCACTAAATTGTCTAAATGTGTCAGTTATGACTTTTATCATCATCTATGTCATATTAATCCAGTAATTTGTAATCCTATAGATATCTATTTGGTTGCGATCTAATTCAAACTTTTCATCAATGACGGCGGGAACTATTAAAAAAGTTAAAGGTCAAACGCTAACCTAGATGTTATTATTACAAATAAAAATTTAGTTGAGGCGGCCGTACCTTATCTAAATCGGGTTTACTTAATACCCATAAAATATTAAATACGTGAAAATCGGTAAACATACGCAAGGGTAAAAGGTAAAAATAACCTGGCTACAATGCGCCTTAAGAGCCTGGTGGCCATGCTCTCGATAGCTCTCCTTAGATGGCTCAGCAGCAGACTAGGTCGAGGAGAACCACTACGATGTCAGTGTCATAAGAGTCGTAACGGCATGCTCCACGGCTCGAATGCACTCGGTGTTTCATGTACATTACCACTTTTATGTGGACTAGGCTTATATCAAGCGAATGACAGCTGAAATGGAACTCGTTTTAAATAAGTGATCACTGATTGTTACGTAGTTAACGCCTATGTAGTAGAGGCCGCGCTGTGTGGTCACCCGCACTGTTTGCTTGCAGTTAAACGATTATTTAAGGTCATGTGTGTACGAGTGTTTTTGAATGCGTCTGGCATAAATTTTTCAAGACGTGACATTTACGACTGCATTATTACACCGATCGTGGACAATTAACTAAAAATAATAAGATGTATTGGTGCAACCTCGGAAAGTTAAGAATATTACTTCTTTGTTATTACAGCAGGTAGTACTTAGGCAGCTAAGGGTATGCCGTCAGGTATGAGACAAAATACCAGACGATGTGCATGTGCTGCTTTCATAACTCATATTTAAGTCTTCTAATTTCGTTTTAGATATTCCTTTCGTGAAGTCTAAACGATCTTATTCAAAAATATCATGAACATGTAAAAAATAAGAAACACTATGTTTTATCTGGCTGAGAAAGGCAAATGTCAAAATTACTTTTAGGCACTTTTTTGACAAATGAATGTTAAGTTAACAGAACCCTATAATTAGGAAATAGAACTATGAATATGTATAATGGAGACCTTTTTGCTGCCCCAACTGCGTCTGTTTATCAAAGCTTCTTGCGCCTAAATGTAAAGTAAAATAATTAAACTGAACTATTTTAGTAAATGACACGTAAAAGCTAAATAAGTACATAATTATGTAGAACAAAGTTAAAAAAGGTTAATTTTGACGACCAGGCCTTTGTACTTTGTACCTGTAGATTATAGATTTTTGGATTCTCCTTACTTGTTTTAAGTAAAGCCCAAAGAAATTGTTACTTTTATCTTCATTATTAAAAAGCCTGACAAAAGGTTTTATCTTCAAATTTATATCATATCAAAAGTCAAGTATGTACTTAATAAAAAAAAACAAATGGCATAAATTTCTGAATAAGTAGATAGGTCGTGAAATAGTTCAGTATGTTGTTTTTGTTAATTAAATGTCACAGCGGCTGTTTTTCACATTTATTTGTGGTGAAAAATTAAATATAGTTCGGCAACTGACTTTGGACCGAATGCTAGAGGAGAAAATTCTTTCTCGATGATAACGTTAAAACCTCGATGCGAGAATAAGGGCCTGTCTCACCACTCCTTAACTGTCAGTTATCTATGATGACGTCTCTGCCTGTTTCGTAGTAATAAATAGAGACGGAATCATAGATAACTAACAGTTAAGGAGTGGTGAGACAGGCCCTAAGACTCATACCTCCCACTTGGCGAACTTAAAGTCACAAAGGCACAAATTTTGAATCCTGTATTATTATCGTCTAACGCACTATCGCGTTCACCATCTCCTGCCAGTTGTTGTAGGATAAAGGTAGAAAGAGATAAGGTATGCGATTGATCAATTTAAAAAAAAACGTTAAAAGGACGACTCATTAAAATAATTAGAATGAAAAGTCAGTAGCGTAAACAGAGTGCGGTGCCGGTGCGTGACTCAATAAATTGTTGAAATTTTTTCCAATCCTGGAAATAACCACAGACTAAACTTTCCTCAATCCTATGATAGCAAAAAATCGATTTATGCGGGTGCATGTTTAAAGCCTTGTAGCTGTTTAAATTTTAACTTTGCAGAACTGCAATCCTATGGAGTGTTTTCCAGTACCTGTAGGTATTGTGACATTACTGTCTTATTCATAGAAAGTTAGAAACGTGTTGTAAGGATAGCTACATTCTGTGTCTGTGTCTGGACAGGGCAAATGTCAAAGTGACAGATAAAAGACAAACGAATGTGGAATTAATACTTACAATTGCATTATCTAGACACGCAAGTTCAAAGTAAAAGGATCTGGCGACGCTGCCGTGTGTATATTTACACGATCCATTTTCTAATTTTGACCCCTTCACAGCTCTAAACCTATTTAACAAACATACATGGAATTTGGCACATTTATTTAGACCCTTAAGGTTGCCTAAGACGCAAAATTTCATAAATGTAGCTCAAACAGATAACGTTCAAAAACCGGCGATTTTGTGACTGACTCACTGACTTATATGTAGTAGTAAAATATTGATCTAGAAAAGTCGACCTAGAAACTTGATATTTTTGGCATCAAGGTAGCCTATCAGGTGTATATGTATAGTTATGAAATTCATAAAACTGAAAAAATTAGATTGGCTATCCACCGCTAGATGGCGCTAGTAGTATGATAATTTGATGCATTGCTTTGCTTAGTTTGCTTATTTGTTAAAGCATAGGCATAGGCAAGTCATTGTTACTGTTATATATTATCGCTTTAAACTGATACCCCACAGCCCCACACTTACAGGCTATAATATTTATCAATGCTACTTTTCTAAAATTTGATTTTTGTTGGTAAAACCAAGCCAATTATTATAAGAAAACGGGATTTAATCACGTAAATAAAAAAGTATTTTTGTAAATACATACCTCGACGCTTCGGACGCGACTTTACATGGTCTCGAGAGGACTGAAGTGGCGGGTATCAACATCTTCTAGCTGCACGGGTTTTCCTAACTACCCGCACTTCGTCTTTATTATTAGTTTTTTTCACCCATTCAAACACGTGCAGCTAGAAGATGTTGATACCCGCCACTTCAGTCTTCTCGAGACCATGGATTGGACGCAAAGTCGCATCCGAAACGTCGAGGTATTAACAAAAATACTTTTTATTTACGTGTTTCAGTCCCATTTTCTTATAAATAATAATGTGTGAAAATCGCGAAAGATGAATCGATACAAAAACTAGCCAAGTCAAATCTTGAAATTTAATTACATCCCAAGTGAAATAAATGCAGGTTATTCTTCTCAGATCTTGGCACCCATATACGTATCAATTCTTTTGTCGGCGAAGTCAATATAACAATGCAAGTTTCTAAAATTTAATGAAAAAATATGTGTTTTCGCGCTGGTTCCACCCATCCCATACTAGTCAGACCTGCTGCGCTTCGCCCCTGTCCGATTTGGTCCTGTTTCTGCCGTCGGATCGGAAGCTTTGTGGTTTAGGCTTACGATCGATTTGAAAACGTAGCAAAGAATTTTCACTTACTCATGAACGGAGCGAGAGTATAACTAAAGCTCGGTACCTACTATCTTAAATAACCAAATACCTATAGTTGTAACAATCACTAACAATATGCCGCACTAAAACGTGGCGTGCTTGTGGGGTTAGCGGGTGGAGGAAAGGTGCTCGCTTGCTTGGACTTATAGCTAAAATGTCTGAAACGAACGAAACTATTTAATATAAAAAACCCATCGCCAAACACCATTTAACTCAAAAGAAAAGTCCTGCAATAGAATTTCGCTTAAATTAAATTTGAATTAGTTCAATTGAATAGCAGGCCGGGACGTAAATTTGTGATATAAAATGTTTTTTGTTTCTCTGCTGGCCTGCTGTAATTTAATTCATTCTTATTGAAGTCAAACAAATTCTATTGCAGAACTTGTTTTTTTTCTTCAGTTAACGTTTTTTTACTTTAATGAACTTGATGTTGAAAGGTTTCGCTGCCTTGTTAATAACTTGAAAATAACGAAGCAACTAATCAAAAGTGTTTCGCAAGAGCTACCTATGAAAAAGCTTAATTTTATAGGCAAGTCAGTATTGCTCAGTGGATAGGTAGGTATATACAAGCCGCCTACAATGGCGTTTGACCTTCACCCACTTATTCACTAACTCGAAGCGAGTTACCTACGTAGTGAATCTTTTCATAATACAAAAATATATTAGTAAACATAAAACTATTTCTAACTGTTAAAACTAGTAATTTTACAACTGGCACGTCTCAATTCTAGCTAGACCTTCAACGTGAGGGGTTTTTCCATGGAGTTTAATTTGAGATCTACCACTGCTATAGAAATTTTAATGTGTTAGAGCGAATCCAAAAAACATTAATAAAAAATCTCTATGCATTTTAAAATTAAGAAATGTGAATTTTTTTTTAGGGTTCCGTTCCGTACCCAAAGTGTAAAAACGGGACCCTATTACTAAGACTTCGCTGTCCGTCCGTCCGTCCGTGTCACCAACCTGTATCTCAAGAACTGTAATAGCTAGACAGTTGAAATTTTCACAGATTGTGTAATTCTGTTGCCGCTATAACAAAAAATACTAAAAACAAAATAATAATAATTAAGGGGGGCTCCCATAGAACAGAGTATTTCTGGTACGGAACCCTTCGTGCGCGAGTCCGACTCGCACTTGGATCCGACCGCAAGGAAACTGGCTTTCGAATGAAAAAAACCGCATCGAATTCGGTCCATCGGCTTGAGTGAGAGCTATGATGCCACACACCCACACGACACACACACACACACTAACACCAACTTCAAACTTATACCACCCCTATTTTTGCGTCGGGGATTAAAAATAGAGCCAACTTATAAAAAAAAATTACAAGAAGTCTACTGAAGTCGCTCTGAAGTTCGCTTGTTGCCCTTAGTGATGTGAGATTCAAAATATCAGATAACTCCCTAATTATCATAACTAAAGCCGCGCGTCGTTTAACTGTAACAAAATAATTTATCATTCAACAAGATGTGACTTTATTATTATGCACTGTATAATTAACCACTACTGACTGAGTAAGTACATTAAAGTGTGTCACACATACAGCAACAACTGCAGATCTGTTATTCTCTGTCCTGGTTGTTTGTAAACTTGACCCACTTGTAATTTATATTTTATGTTAGTACCGAGTACCTTGGTACGTGTTGTAATCCATTATAATATAGTGAGTGACCCATACACAATTGTTTTTTCGTGTCATATGATGTTTAAATATTTTTATATTACACTTCACGGAATAGATTATTAATGAACTAATTTTGAATTGGTTTACTACTAACAGGATGAAGCCCCTTCGTACAAACACACAAAATTTACGCCTGTTCCTTATTATAGGTATTAAATATAGACTCACTAGCTTTTGCCCGCGACTTTATCCGCGCAGAATCAAAATTTGCGCTAAAGTTCTTCCTCTCTCCTATCGAAAATGTACATAAATCAGCCAAATGCGAGTCACACTTTAGCACGAAGGCTTTCGTACTAGCTACGAACTAGCTGCCTCAACGAAATAAAACCGTTTCTTGTAAGGACACCCACTTCTACTATTTTTTATCCCATCCCATTGTTCACGCCTACGTGTACTTCAAAGTACATGTCAATTAAATACTGAGTCTATTATTCCTATCCCGTCCTTTTATCTCATGGGGACATTGAAAAATCCCTTCGTAGTGCATCTCTTTGATCCTTACGGAATATGTCTGCCAAACACCAAGAAACTAAATAAGTAAGTCAGTTACATAAATAATCCCCTTTTTTTCTTATCCTAAGGGAATTTCGCATGATCGTGAAATCAGATATCATAATTACCTACTGCGTACTGATGTGCCAAATTTAAAGATTCTAGTAATAATAGTTACGGAGATAAGAACATTTCAAAGTATTAATAATAAATCCTTTTTTCTCCCTACCCCGTGGTAATTTTTGAAAAGTCTTGAAATAATTTTCAGCAGTTATGATTCTCTACTTTTGTGCCAAATTTTAAGACTATTAATTATAGTTATCGAGATAATGCTCCCTTTTCAGTGGACTTATAAATCTCATTTATTCCCTATTCCGTGGAAATTCTGAAAAATCTTTCCGAGTTTCAGATTATAGACATATAATATAAGAATTGCTCGTTTAAAGGTATTAGATTAGATTAGATTGATAAATAAGTCTCATTCGTTTTAATATCGAACCGTGTTGTTAGGCAAATATGTACTTATAAAGTCGGATTTATTTTTAAAACTAATATTTAAATAAGTAAATGCATTTGAAACTTTTTCAAGTCACCCTGCGGTGACGGTGACTGATATCTTCTAGCCTTCAGTGCATTAATCAATAATCAACATCAATTGCATAAGCGTCCGAGTTTCTTCTTTACTCTTCCACGAAAATCGATTATGTTGCCTACATAACATACACCACAACAGTTAACAGATACCACAACTCAATATCCCTCACCATAACGTGAAATATAAATAAAGCTAATACCAGTAGGCTTATTGTCTAACTCGCTCGCAATGGCCATCGTGTTCGTTTGAGAGTTCTTGTATGAATGTGACAGCTAGCTGATTCCGATGCCAATCGTCAGCCCATGCATGAACTGTCAAAATGAACACGATGGCGATTGCGAGCGAGTTAGACAATAAGCCTACAGTATCCATTGTACGCAAGGTGGTAGGCTGCTACTACCTTCTTCTTAGTGATGCCTTTGATCTTCGGGTGCGCCTAAAAATCTTGGCATGTGACAATCCTGACCCCCCGTGTCCCAACCCTCATAGTTAAGCTTGACATTAAAATGTGGGCGATACCTGTCGCTGGGACAAGGACGTGGCAGTGAATCCTCCCCGCCCCACACGCGCCTGCGCTGGGGTGGCGCGGACCAGATGCGATTACACTGACCTATTTCCAAATCTGATCTTGACCTGACCTGGCCTAGATCATCAATTGTGTACGGAAAAGTGAAAGGTTTGTCAACTATCACATTTTTAATACTTTTTTGCTGACCCTATTTTATTGTTGCGCTGTCTCGGACCTATAGGGGTATACTTCAGTATATTGTACTATTCTCGTACATAAAAGAAAGAATATATATATTATCATATTTCAAGGTAAAACGGCCACTGTTAAGTTGCAAGATTATAAACAAACACTACTAACTACGAATAGTAGATTGTACACCGAGGGGATAAAGCACTGTATTATGTCACGGGCGCGATATTGAATCCTGAGCGCAGCGAAGGACTAGATTTGACTCCCGGGCGTAGCGCGAGGGTCTTCTTCTTCTTTTTCTTCTCACCTTTTGTGAGACAATAAAAACCAAGGCGTCTAGAAAAAGAATTTCATTCAAACAACAGTAAGTAAAACAAAATTAAAAGTAAACAAATATTTTTGAGACATTAATCATCATCATCTCCAGCCTATATACGTCCCACTGCTGGGCACAGGCCTCCTCTCAGAATGAGAGGGCTTGGGCTATAGTTCCCACGCGGGCCCAGTGCGAATTGGGAACTTCACACACACCATTGAATTGCTTCGCAGTTGTGTGCAGGTTTCCTCACGATGTTTTTCCTTCACCGAAAAGCTCATGGTAAATTTCAAATGAGATATCGCACATAAATTCCGAAAAACTCAGAGGTGCGAGCCCGGGATTCGAACCCACGACCCTCTGCTTGAGAGGCCACAGGTCAAACCACTAGACTAGACTAGATTTGAGACATTGGTCCAGTTTTAATATTTTTATTTGGAATGTTAGGAGTTCTAATGCGTAACTATATCACAGCGTCAGCAAACACTCGCGGCTTTTGTTTTATTTGAAATTTGTTTCATTCGTTTGAAAATCGAACGCCGCCGCTTGCCGTGGCAATGGCCATCTCGATTTTCGGAGCCGTGCGATTTTTACGAAATTAGACTTTTAAGAGTATAGCAATAAGAACTATGAGAAGTGAGATTCATATTACTAACCGGCGGGTTATAATGAAATCCAGTACCTACAATATTACTACCCGGCTAAAGCCAAGGGCTGTAATGAGTTACTTTGTATAGTTAATAGTTCAGTTATGTACAGGAACATGGAATATTTTTGTGTTTCTGTTGTCAGTGCCTCGTTGCGCGCTTACAATATGCCTCGTGTATGATGATCAACATAGCACACTTGTATCATAATGTACTATTATGCATGAATTTGAATTGATTGCCAAAATGTTTTCAAATTAAATCTCATGGCCTAGATAGGTAAAATTTTACTTATTAACTGGTACTTTTTGTCGTCTGTTTCTCGTACTGGACAAGCAGAATATAGTACAATTAATTTGAAGTAGGTACAACTTCCAGTGGGTATTACAAATAAACCAGATATCGGAACCAGAGCAATACAGAGATCGTTTCGTTTAGCTCGCAGTTGTTCAAATCCCCCTGACCCAGTTTCGTTCGAACTTGGCCCATATTCCTGACGACCCTAGAACATGCTCGCAACAGTCGCAACACAGCGTCACATCTAGCTATGCATTATTCTGTGGCTCGCTTACGAGAACACTTATAATATAAAATACTGACGAGCAAAAATAACGGTTCACTTTTAATATAGTTCTATTGGATGGGAAGTGAGCTGCTATTTTTGCTCGTCCCGTTTGTAGTCCCAGTTCAACACCCCCATTTTTAGGGTTCCGTACCTCAAAAGGAAAAAACGGAATCCTTATAGGATCACTTTGTTGTCAGTCCGTCCGTCAAGACCTTTTTTCTCACGAAGGCGTGGAGGTATCAAGCTGATATTTATATGAAATACTCAGGTCTACTGTCCCTTGGAGCTGTGAAAAAAAAATCAAACTTCTAAGCCAACGCAATCAAAAGATACAGCCGTTTATGCCGCATATTTCCGCAAATTTTCAAAACTCAGAATCTTGAAATTTGGTACGAAGCAACGTCTCGTAGCACAGATAAAGGAAAATTTGCGAAAACCTTAAATATGTATGTATATCTCTATATACATATCAGTGACCCCACACTGCGTACATTTTGCTTTGGAGCAAGGTTCTGCTTACACTGGTTTACAGATATTTATAGATGAAAACCCTTCGAGTCCGACTCGCACTTGGACGGTTTTTTAGGTACTAAGTTTATAATTTTATTTACATTGAATATAACAAATCTGCTTTTGTAATAAAGCACCTTATCTTCTGAGACACAATAGTACATTACTGCAGAGGCCGTGAAGTAAGGGATTGCAGGACGAGATTGGGGTACACGGCCGAGTCGTAGACGAGGCCGGATAAAGCGAGTCCTGCAATCCCTGTTTCCGGCCGAGGATTGTATAGTGCTTTTCTCAAGCAATGCGAGGAAATCAAGTAAAAATTGTTTAATTAGCCGCATTTTTAATTTTTGAAACATACCGTTTGAACAAACTATTGCTCGCGCCATGTTCCCCGCGCCCCGCCCCGCGCCGCCGCGCCGCGCCGAGCGCACCCGACGACCGCGCCACATTACTTCTTGGCCTAGGCCGTAAATGTGAAACTTCTTGGCTTCATTTCGCGACATTAACGCGTACATTTCCGAGCATGCTTGAGAAAATATTATTTCGACTCTCTTCCATCTTTAAACTTCTTATATATTTTAAGGTTTATGTTTATGTCTCAGAAGGCTCATTGAATTCAGCCCGCCCTTCCCCTTCCCTTTAATTAATAGTTACATATATCTATCTCTACAAATGGACTGCATTCAAACTGGAACGCAACTGCAACGCTCATACATTTCAATCGCAAATAGCGTGCTGTTGCACCGAGTACCTACTCGGTACCTACCGACACCGACTGCAGTAGAAAGTAAAGTGTATGGGCAGTTTGCAGTTACGTTGTAGTTGGAATGCATTCCATCTGTAAAGAATAAAGTAAGAAAACTAGTTGAATCTTTAAAAGAATATGTTTAGCTTAGTAATCTTATAACAACTCAACTTTCAATTTATTTTTCTCCACATTTTTAGAACACCTAATTGGTACATATGCTACTTACAAAAATTATATACTTAATTATACGAGTAAAAATAGAAATTATAACAAAAATCTTTATTGGAGCATCAGACGAAAAGATACACCTACATAAAAAAAATAATCTCCTTAATGTTTTCTCAGTACCTAATGATTGCGTGCTCAAAATAAATATTAAGGTACTTATACATAATTATATTAGATACGTAGGCGTAATGCGTTGAGAACAGGTAACTCCAAGAAAATTAGTCTTTATTTTTTACTTTGTTTTTTTTTAACAATATTGTGTTATTTTTATCAAGTGTTCCTCCTGGCAAAAAATCACAAGTACCTATTATAATTAAAATGTGTAGTGTGTTGAGTACAATAAATAATCCATTTAAAACTACTCTATCATTTACTGAACAAAATAGGTTGGAACCACAAAGCATTTTTAAAGTAAAATTGACTTAATATTATTAAGTTTTCCATCTTAACAATAGACTATTTAATTATTTGTTTCACGGTTATTTAATGAGGCATAGATTTCCCCTTGACACAGTCTCGTTGGATACAGATTACAGAATGCAATGGAAGTACATGCCGCTGCAAGGAAATTCTACTTTACCTACAATGGAAAAGTGAGATAACAAACAAACCTTGCTTTGTACCCATTGTACGACGGAAACCTTGGCCAAACGACCGTCCTGGTAAATAAGTCTTTAAATAAAATAGGCATTCAACGGCTAAAAAAGCGCATTATTGGGTGGGACTTATTATATTTCATGCTTTTCAGGTTTTTCCTTGCTTAATCAAAATTTAATAAGGATAAATCTTAGTAACTTAAGTTATGCTTGCGACGAGTTTAATTTATGCCGGGTAAATTCATATTCGACCAGCCATTTCATAAGAAATTGATGCCATGTAGGTTGACGTCATCGGTACAGTTTCCGAACTGCTTTAAGAAATTGCTACAATCTTTCTTTCAAGGCCAATTAAGGAAGCGGATTTACTCATGGGATATTGCGTAGGTCACTAATATGGCTTTGTTTACAGACCTCTCCCGGGGGGAGGGCCTGGTAATGGCAAATTATGGCGAGATTGTGAAGGGCTCTTGTCAATGCCTTTATTAATATAATCAATATCAATAACACAGACACCTATTTACTAATTCCATTTATGTACCTATAGTATTATACATTTTGGACGTAAAAATAGTATTTGTTGTTTTTTCGTTTCATAATTAACTAGCGACTCGTCCCGGCTTCGCACGGATGCAATCAGTGTTTCTCTACTATATTATGCATGTATTATACGTAAAAACCTTTCTTGGATCACTCTATCTATTTAAAAAACAAATCAAAATCCGTTGCGTAGTTTTGAAGATCTAAGCATACATAGGGACAGACACAGCGGAAAGCGACTTTGTTTTATACTATGTAGTGATATCAAAAAGCCTTAATAAATTACCAACATGTTGATTTTCCCTTTAGAGGTAACCTTGACATAAAAGCGTACCCGACTTCCAAGAATTTCCCAGTAGGTTTGCGCCCGTTTCATATCAACATACTGAATCAACAGTTACTAATATTTCCCATAGGTGTTGAGTTTCTGATAATCTTAGGTTTAAGATTCACAGACGTAGGCTTCGTATTTTGGACTAGTTAGCAGTAATTCAATGGGAACGTGAGACTATACTGAAGACTGTATACTTATGCTATTTATAAATGACATTAATTAGTTTGTGGAGAAGGGTTTTCCCTGACACCAGGCTATTTTAAGTAATATCTTGGTGAGCTTATCGCCCGTAGGTAAGTACATTATCGTACACGTAGGACGTACCGTGTCGACCTCGTCGAACCAAAAGCAGTACCACTGTCACTGGGTAAGTGTGTCAGTGTGTCAGTGGGACGCGCGTCATCACCGACCGTGCCCCCCTCCCTCCGGCGACCCTCCCGCTGCTCCCTCACCAAGGTCCCGAGATACTGCAGTTCACTTTATTCTATAATTTATATTTTCTAATCAGGCCGAAGGGTGCGCATTTAATAGATTATCGTACTCTAGTCGCGCTCGTACAATTAACCTCATTCGGTTTGTGTCTGCACACTGCATACTGATGAAGCTGTTACGTAATTTTAGGTACAAACGCGAAATTTGATCTTGCCTGTCCATCGAACAAGTAGGTACTACTTAGTAACTTTCTTTTAAAGAAAACGGAATAATTTGTGATCCAAATATGTACATAGTTTATACTTTTGTACTTACTCCAATTTTGAGACAATTGTGATTAATACATGGGAACATACGTTTGCGGACAAACACACACACTACCTATCACTCTAAACTCAAATAAACCTCCGTCGTGGGTAAAAAAACAAAACGAATAATCCATCGAGTGTCGACATAAGACGGCACGGCGTGCCTTTCCGCCGACATGGCCAATTATTTTTTCTTAAGCAAATAAATATAGTACCTATGTCACAGGGTTCATAATAGTGGATACATATTAGTGCCAAAACGGCCGGAATTCATCCAAAATAAGGCGCATTGCGACAGATTCCTTATTTAAACGGATGTCGTCCAAAGAGTATTTACAATCAGTTCTAACTAGTTGGCCAATTCAGTGCTCATATCACGCTAAGTGGTTTGAGTCACCGCACGAACACCGGGAAATCCGTTCTTACTTTACGTATGCCTTTAAGTCACACCGGTTACTACCAACGCTAAGTCTCGATGAAGATACACCTTTTCTATTGGACCATCTGCTATCGTCATTCAATTAAATCAATAAATTATCTGTTGATTGTAGAATGCATTCAACGGCTTGTCTCAAGACTCACTCAAGCTAATTGAAGACTGCACTTTTCTTTTTGATTGATCCTGAAAAAAAAGATCCGTTAAAGTACCTAAAGCATATTTCCTTGTAGGGCGTTTCAGTGATCTTTCTTGCTCGGTAAAAAGTTTTATCAAGCGCCTGGTTTTGGAAACACTCATACTTAGTTTCAACAATTATTAAGAAAAAGGAACAAGACAAAAATGTTAAAAAAAAAACTGGTGCGTGTATCACCATGCCACGTATGACGAAAGGTTGGATATAGTCGAAATAAAATTAAAAAATATTACCACCAAGATATATTTATTAGTAGATCATCTATCTTTTCTTATATTTTGTGAAGTAGTCCTTTTGTGTAGGTATTAAATACTTTTGATTCTAAGTTTATCTTATCTTAGTGGAGGTCAATTTTCTTTAGAAGCACAAATTAAAACTCCGTTACATTAATTAATTTCCATATTTTTGATAACTTTAAAACCTCATTACATTACCCATATACCTAGGTACTCGGAGCGTAGTTACTCTTTAAAGGGTGCGACCACACCGCCGCTTAAAAAACGGTGACGGTACGGAATCGCAACAAAATGTATGAAGAAACGGTGAGAAAACGTGACGCATACGACACGTCACTGCGTAAACGCGGCGGTTTGGTCGCACCCTAAAACCGGTAGTAAAAACTAAATCGCCAAAACTTTATAAACAATTATACAAACAATTTGTGCATGTAAACTCATTCCCCTTTATTCATAAACGCTCTATAAGCTTCTGCTAACTTTGTAATCGTTTGTCATTATCCATATTTATATTTCCGCAGACAACAGAATCCTGTGGAACTGACTAGTTTTAATGAAGTAAATCACCTTTTCTCGAAAAAGGTGCGAAGCCGCCGACTCGCGTTTCCAATATGGCGGACAGCGTGGGTCGTGCATGCGTTTCTTTTCCATTTCGAAGGTTACGTCAGTTGTGCAACATTTGACTCGACAACGCTACGCAACCAGAATAAATCTGAATATGAAGGGTAATGGTAAAAGTCTTGAAATCTTTAATATTAAGGCTCACAGTTAGTGCCGCGAATAATGGCGGCCGTACCGAATTATTATCTTTGAACTTTAAGCCATCTTGCAGGAAAAATAATCTTCACTTAGTAGCTTAATCTTGTTTAAAGCTTGAGAATACCATTGTGACTACTGAACCACTAAACTGAAATTAACTTTATCCAGCAAGACAGTCATAATATTCAAAGTTAGCCTATTTATAACTTACTGTAGCTCTTTGGTGAAATTGAATTTCAATTTATCTTAGTAAGTAGGACGCGCGCGACACAGGCGCTGGCTTATGTTGCAATACTGCGTACTAATGAATGTATTACACGGAGACACCGCGGTGTTGACGTGAAAAATTGAAATAGCGTACGAACTCGGAAAAAATGTTAATTTTATACCACTTTTGAAATCCTTTGTCTGATTTATACTGCGTCAAATAAAAGCTGTTTTTATGACTGCTACTGTAGTTGCGTATTTTGTGAATTTTATGTTACGTAATGTACTGAATTTAAAATCTTTATGCTAATATTAAATGAAATTTACCTTCAGGGATATTTTTAAAGAGCTTACTGATTATTCAGAAAATAATATTTTACCTCCCAATTAAAAATGGAAAATACCGACTTAAGTACGCCTATTTATATTTAAGTATAGTACACCCACATACATTTACGAATTGTAGGAAGGCCTACTTCAATCAATTCAATGAACTCTGGAAAAAATATACGCAGTGAGAAGAGGGGCCATTATTTTATAAGCTTTTCCATGTGTAACCTCCACTGGATGTACCTACCCATTAAGGTCTGTTTCAATAAGGAAGATATGGCTGTGACATTTACATTGACAACTCTAGAGGTGAGGCTTCATTGTGATATTCCGCATATTCAACGATTATCGATTATATTTTAGTACTAACAACAATCGGTTCCATAAAAATATCGACTACATCTAAATTTATAAATAAATGCTATTTCGATATTTAATACTCAAGTCAGTTTCTTAAGATGTAATAATTATAATTATTATTTTGTGCTTTTTCAACAAAATAGGTTGTTTAAAATATTATTTAACTTAATTATGTAATTGAGGTTCTAAGGAATCTATATATTGCCAATAAACTCGGATTTGTATTGTGTAGTGAGTGTGAATGTGAAAGAATGTAAAATTCTCACTTAATGTTTTTGTAGATTGTCTTTGGATTTTGGATTTGGCGCACAACTACTCTCGTTTTCATCGTAATTTTTATTAGTCGAGTAGCCGCGCTAGCTCAGCGTGATAGGAGCAAAAAGCTATCACCGCCGTCCATGGACCGAACACCCATAACCCATAACATAGGAGGAAGGTTAGGGGTGCGTTATGTTTTCAGTCATACAATTATTTATTGTTGTTGTATTGAAATTGTACCTACTCCAAATTTTGCTGAGCTTTAAATTTAAAAATTTAATTAATTGGATTTAAATCACTTCTGTATAATCGACCAAAAAAAGCCCTTAGCCACCCTAAGGTTCAATGCAATTTGTACGCCTTAAACAACTAAGTTATTTTGCAAGATTGTACAGATTTTACTTACCATTGTTGAGTTGTCTTTTCACAGATATACTTACCTTCAATATTTTCAGATTTTTTCCCCTGGATTTTTAACCGGCGTCAATACATTTCATACATATTTGTGCGATGCGTACGAAACGAATATTTGATGTAAGTAGCTAAAAATTCAACAATATTTTGAAGCCTTTATTCATTGCACAACCGCAAAGACCTTGCTTCGTGGAGTTGAGCAACTATACGCGCCGAGAACACCGAAAATGACGGGCGCTTGCTAAAGATTTGGTTATGTACTTACCTGCCTACTGTATCCCTTATATGATTCAAAATATTGTCAGGTTACCTATGGTGAGGAGCACTCGATTTCAACCCCAAATTCTTAATAAACAGACCGTTGATATACTACATTTATAGAATAGGTATTGAGTAAAAAAAACGACCAAAATAAGATCGTGTGAGCCAAAGTGAAATAAAAACGTCAGGTAGGTACGTAATTAACGTATAATTTATTTAATAACCGATTTAAAAAAAAGATTATCTCAATTCGACTATGTTTTCAAAATTCTATTTTACCTTGTTTTAATTTTATTCTAACCTTGATAGGTATCGATTGAATTATGAGAAAATGCAAGGTGCGCATCACATATCGTAGCCAGTGAATAGAAGTGAAATTAACTTAATACTTGCTAATTTAGATAATTTTATGGAACACGAATGAAACGTAGCAATAATTTTTCCAGACGATATGACTACATGGTACAAAGATATTGAACAGAAAAATTAGGGCCCATAATCGTTGAACAGACAAAATTTTGCGTCGGCGTCGGTTATGGTTTGTGTTTTTTATACGGTGCTTAAAGTTATTAGTTTTAAATCAGTGACAAAATCCGAATTATAGTTTGAATATGCGTGAGTATTGCGCATGAGTGTGAGCCGCGGCGCACCGCGAGCCACCCCACTCCGCGCGGGCGCCACGCCGCATCACTCTGAGTATTTTGTAACACTGCTAAAATCGTGGTAACTAGGCCAAGGCTCCGTTTATTTACATATGTACGTGAGAAATAGCATTCCCACAACCTAAATATACGTAACTGCTATTTAATTTAATACTATATCCCAGAGGTACATACTTTATAATGAGAACGTAATTATGACTGCCAGTCCTTTGTCTTGTTCGATTTTACAAATTAGGTACAAATATGTATAAAAATATTTTGTAATTAATGAAAAATTTATCAGCCAATTGGTATTCAGTTCAATGTTTTGTCTGTTTATTCTTAAGAGGGTGCATCACTACCAGTGGCGTGGCGTCAAATATATCAGAAGGCAAGCCGAAGGGAACTTAACTAGCCTTTTCCTCTAATTCTGCACAATAAATTGCCCAACTGCCTTAAAATAGGCAAGCCAGTGGGAATCGAGTTTATGGACGCCACGCCACTGATCACTACTGAGCTGGCAACGTCGCATTTTTGGTGATTTTTTGCGATTATTTCACAGAAATTGAATGAAAGTTTCAAATGTGCGTCTGTAGTGCACTTCCTCCGTGTTTAGTGTACTTATGTGTCCAATGCAATGATTCATCGTGATGGACTTTTATTTTCGTATTAAAGGGATAAAATACTATATATCGTTTAATATGAAAATACAAGTCGATCATGATCAATTATTGCTTTAACATTAATACAGTAAAAACGAAGTGCACTACAGACGCATATTTGAAACTTTCATTCAATTTCTGTGAAATAATCGCAAAAAATCACCAAAAATGCGACGTTGCCAGCTCAGTAGGGATGCATGCTCTTAAATTTCTAAACGATACTGAAAATTAGAACAGAGAAAAATCCGAAAAGTAAAGCTATGGCCGGGAATCGAACATGGGTGCGGGTTTATTCTTGTTTACAACACACCATTTGCAATGATAGATTTATTAGAAGTCCCAATTAAATAAGTACGTTCATAACATAATATGTAGGTATTAAACCTCTTTTTTTAGAATTCCGTACCTCAAAAGGAAACTGACTCGCACTTGGCCGGTTTTTTACTATTAACGTAAGTTGTAAGTGTCGTAACTACTAATAATAGGTAGGTACTGTCAAGAATGTCCTAAGGATGCTTGTTTTGAGATAAATAAATATACTCGAACTTACTAACACTATAATAAGTTTGCTTACAAGTCATGTCAATAGTCATATACTTTTATTCTATCGTTATTTAAAAAAAAAAAATTGTAACTAGTTTTTTCTTGGACCAAACACTTATAGATGCACTACATTGTCAGGGTTCATTTAAAATTTAATTCTGCTAAACGGCCGCTACTCATATATTATTTCTTGAACCACATATGAAACCTTACCTATATTTAAGCGCCGCAATAGCTGCTCGAAGTCATGTGGTTTTTATAGAAAATGTAGCATTTCAAATTGCTTTTCGTTATCTACTAAGTTTTTTTTTGTTATAGCTCATAGTTTACTTTTTAATAAAATGAATAGGTAATATGGTATTCATGAAGTATACATTTTTTTGCTTCTATGGCAACCCCAGTGAATTATTGCACATATTATATTGAGGTGTTACACGCTGTATATCTTTAATACACATTTATTATGCAATTATGAATGTAAATTGACTCTTTATTTTTCCTCGTTAGTAGTGAAGTAAGTACACCAACTGTTTTGCTGGCGATCTGTACCTACATCTATCTATCAAGACTAAGACTATTTTCTCAGAAACGTAGAGATACTAGTATCAATCTGTCTATACAAAAAATAAGTATTAAATCCGCGCGATCAAAATATGCATTTGATTAGATTCAGATTATAAATATAATAATAATAATAATAATAACTTTATTTTCACCACAGACGTTACAAATGCATAACATTTTACAAAGCACACATTGTTAGATTGTTACATAGAGACTGGTAGATGACATTTATGCTGTAAGTGTACAAAGTCAAAATTGTCTCGAGCGACTTTGTCCCTCCAAATGTGTGATCGTTTTACAGGCAAAAGTGCATCAAATGTGACTTTGTTTACCTTTGCGCTCTTGTTGCTCCACCAAAAGATCACTTCAATCGAGGGCTGTTGGGCAACTGACCAATGAGATTTGTCATACCAAAATACACCAAAGAAACGTACCAGTAAGACAAAGTCACTGTCGCGCTCTGGCGATTTAACGCGGAATTTGATGGGTGTCTTTGTTTCTCCAGATAAAGACATAGTTTTTTGAACTTTGTGGCTACTTAACTCATTTTTGTGTTTTTCAACAATTTTATTGTGCCCTTGTCCCACCGAAAGTGCGAAATATTTCAAATATTAAAAACTGTAATACTTTTGTCAAACATAAAGAAAAAAACTACCAGGACAAAACTTAACTATTTAAAAACAAAAACGGTGAAAAACCATTTACACTAAAATAAAATCAAGCCCTGAAATTTGAAAAATATCTTTTTGCTTGGTGAACTGCTGTGTGTGATCCACAACAAACTTAGTGCCAAATTTCAAAACTAAAATTTCAAGTCGGTCTATCGGTATCGTTATTCTTTTATATTTTTTAGTAGATTTTCTTTAAACATTGCAAAGTGATAATTGATTGTTACACAAATATTAAAATTTAAGAGTAATTTAAGAGTAGTTTTATTTAATCAATTGTAATTAATGATAGAATTACTAACTTAAATTTGGTACTAATTTAACTTGCAGGTACTGCGAACTAGCACAAACCCATTGACGAAATAAAACACGTCTCTATGATTATGTAGAGCTGCTGCTTGCAAAACTGGCCGATAAGGTGTATTGTCATTAGCAGCTAGTAAAATAGTAAAGATCTACCAATAATGCTTATCAATTATTGATAAATACAATATGTAACCAAAATTGTATACATATGTTTATTTGAAGCGTTTATCTTGTATATGTGATTGATTACACAGGTGTGCTATTCTCGTACGTACGTCGCCCTGTGATTGTGTGCCGCGTGCGCCTGCGCCTCGTATCAACACAAGCTTTGATAAAAAAGTGGGTCACCGCCTAAATATGCTTAATGTTGTGCAAAGTTATACTGTCGCCTCTGATGGATTCATGTTAATGCATAAGAGTGTGCAATTGTGTGCAGGCGCCTCTGCTACATTGTTGCATCATTGTAGGGTTCAGTGATAAAGAAGAAAATCTAAATAACAATTTCTTTATAGAATTTGGTTTAGTCGTAGAACGCTGACGTACATTTAGTATATGACGTATATTACTTACGAAAACTTATAATTTTCGATGCTATGGTTCAACCACACGGGGACTTGTACGACTTTATTGGATCCCTAAATCTTCTGTAAAAACTTTATTCGAGAGGTGTGTGGAGGATAAAACAGAGTCTATCAATAACACAGTTTCTAGGAAATCCTAAAATACCACTGCAAACTCGGTTCTGTACGAGTAACAACTGGGGCGTAAGAGGCTACCATTTTAGCGAGCAGCAGTGTAGCATTCTTCATACAGTCCTTCTCGCGTTTTATTCCTGCCGCAAAATAACACCGCAGGCACTGCTAGGTATTTCATTGAAATTTATTAGTAAGTGCTATGTCATTTGCATACTCTATATGTATAATCAGACAAATTAATAGAAACTTAGATTTGATGTATCTTATGTTTCACTCAAAAGCCGTAGTAGCCTAGTGGTATGACCTGTGGCCTCTCAAGCAGAGCGTTGTGGGTTCAAATCCCGGGCTCGCACCTCTGAGTTTTTCGGAATTTATGTGCGAAAATTACATTTGAAATTTGCCATGAGCTTTTCGATGAAGGAAAACGTGAGGAAACCTGCACACATCTGCGAAGAAATTCAATGGTGTGAGTGAAGTTCCCAATCCGCACGGGACGCGCGTGGGAACTATAGCCCAAACCCTCCCATACACGGAGGAGGCCTATGCCACGCACGAGGCACGACGAATTACGCGATAATTTAATAAACAACAACAACATGTACTTACTAAAATTGTAGCGAATTCGGAATAAAAAGGCTATATTATTATTATTATATAGTCTAAAATCATTATTTTTTCAACTTTTACTAACGTACACGTTTTTGGGGATCTTTGGAAGCACATAATGACATATCATTCGAAAGTGACGCCATACGAAAATGGCGAAAAATTGTGTAGAATTAAAAATATGACTTCAGTAGAAAGGGAATAAAGTTTATTTCTATAAAGTCAAATCAAATGGTCAAAAAAAGATTTATTGTAGTTTTGTAGCAATTAACATAATTTTTACCTCTTTTCATTTGTATTTTAGAGCGTTTAAAAGATCTGTCCCCTGGTATATAGACATGAGGAGGCCCTTGTCTTTGTTATTTTCTTTATCTTTTGTGCAGCTTTAATAATTAATACACAGTATACATAACCTGCGAAATTTTCAAGTATCTATCTACCTATTGCGATTTGCGATTGCAAATGTGAGGCCGAGTAAAATAACGCCTCATCTCACGCGTGTATGCTTGGTTCCACGTGTGTTCGTGCGACTATAAGCGAGGCATAGTTTTATTGGCCTCACTTTGCCGTCCGCTGCACTCCATTGTTTCCTTTCTACATATTTGGTCTAACTGAGCCCTATGACTAACGGACAGCCGGACAACGGCAGCATAGCAACATAGTCCCGTGGGAACCCTAAAATAAGAATATAGAATCAAGTATTTATACGTCTGATCGTAGATTACTGGGCATTTGCATTCCTGGCATTTGCCAGGTGTCCATGTGGACTCGAAAACATAAAAACATCGCATTGCGAAACGCAGCGACGCAACTGTGACCTATTTCAACGGTGAAAACACTACGCTCTTGCTCAAACTTACTTTCAAATTTAGATTGAGAACAAAGGTTTTCTGGACAGTTTCACGTCAACTTATACAGGATTTTAAAATTTAAATTACATCTCGATCTGGAACGAATGTTTCAATCGATGTTCCCATTAACATTCTAGAAATCTGTATAATATCAGTGGGTTCTTTTCTTTGTGAAACCATTTTTAGGGTTAGGTAGTCAAAATGTCGCTTAGCAATAATTAAAGTTTCGTCATGTCTGTCTATCTATCTGCGAAATCAGAGACACTTCCTGGGCCATGTTTTATAAAGCTACAGGTTACAATTCTACAGGCGTTTATTGGCAACATTTGTCCCGTTTTTTACAATTTGTGTTTTATAAAAATACTGTAAAAAAAAATCAATTTTATCGATTTTTTAAGGGTGTAATTAGCTGGTCATTTTCTATGGTTTCTGAACGCATTTTAGAGCACTAATAATATGTGCGTAGATAATAGTAGATTGTACACCGAGGGGATAAAGCACTGTATTATGTCA
Organism: Pandemis heparana; assembly: GCA_963854515.1. Classification (NCBI taxonomy): domain Eukaryota; kingdom Metazoa; phylum Arthropoda; class Insecta; order Lepidoptera; family Tortricidae; genus Pandemis; species Pandemis heparana. The sequence continues at coordinate 11,414,524 of OY978006.1, forward strand.
CGTGCGCGATATTGAATCCTGAGCGCAGTGAAGGAATTAAGATTGAGTCCTGAGAGGAGCGAAGAATTTAAGCGCACCCAAGACAAACAGTTTTATCCCCGAGGAGTATACTCTACTTTTCTCACCTTTTGCGAGACAATAAAAACCAAGGCAACTAGAAAAAGAATTTAATTTAATTTTAGTAAAACAAAATTAAAAGTAAAAAAATATATTTGAGACATTGATCAGTTGTAATATTTTTATTTGGAATCTAAGCTGTTCTAATGCGTAACTATATATTACAGCGTCAGCAAACACTCGCGGCTTTTGTTTTATTTGAAAATTGTTTCATTCGTTTGAAAATCGAACGCCGCTGCTGCTTGCCGTGGCATGGCAATCTCGATTTTCGTATCCGTGTGATTTTTACGAAAGTAGACTTTAAGTGTATAACAATAAGAACTAAGAGAAGTGAGATTCATATTACTAACCGGCGGGTTATAATGAAATTCAGTACAATATTACTACCCGGCTAGAGCCAAGCCAAGGGCTATTATAGTAATGAGATAATAATGAGTCACTTTGAGTAAGGTTTACATGCTATATAATTAGCCATTGTCGAGCAGCTGGTGTGAAAAAAATATTGCGGGTTTGCCGTAGACAGTTTCGTTATTCAGGGATCCGTTAGATATTGAGATAGTGTTAAGCGTAACCCCGGTCTCTTAGCTAAATATTTAGTTATTTTTGAGGCATGAGGCACCCAATCATTTCATTCGACAACCAACAAATGCTAAGTCTATTAAGTCTGAATTGAATCGCATTAAGACGTCATGGTAAGGCCTCTGTACACTATACGCTTTCATGAAACGTCAAAATCATTACATAACACAAAGTAAGTACTTGTTCCTGCCTGTACCGTTGATTTATTTAACCCATATAAAAAGGCTGAGCTATACTGCTAAAAAAATAATATTGAAACCTTTCATAATAACATAGATATTTTTGAAATAATATATGTGATATGTGTAGTAGGTAATAACTAAATGCAATTCATATTATTGAAAATAAAAACTGATGCTGATTGTTAAGGGTTGAGAGGTACCTACCATTATATTGATTATTTTTTGGAAGCATATTATTGAAGATATTCCGGAGACGCATAGGAACGTGAATCTTAAAATTTTGCTGTCGATATATATTTTTGCACTTGACTGTACCCCCAGTGCTGCTATCATAATTTTACAGCACAGCCATTTGAATAGGTACACGTGTGTGTTTACGGTACCCGAAGAAGCGTTAACTCGCTCTGATGACGCCACTTAGTTTCGTCCTGTCCGTATGTCTGTCTGTTTATCTAAATGTCAGACGTTTTTTCGTAAATTATTACACTTTATGCGCCGTCCATCTATTATATACAACAGAGAGATATTTTATATTAATTTGAGAGTGATTTGGAGTCATTAGGTATTTAAAAATTATCGATAATTTTTTTGGAATTATATGAAAATTTAAGGCGCTGTCAACAGCAAATGACCTTGAGCAGCGCCACTCTTCACACATACGGTTCGCGTGCCTGTTAGTGAAAAAGAAGAAACTATTCCGGCAGCTTGGCGCGCGTCTAAAATCTTGCAAATAAGACACAAGTAATAAGAAATAAAAAAGTATGGATTATTTGTGAAATATGCCTCGTTAGCCGTTTATGTATGAATATGTTGACTTCATGTTTTTAATTGCAGACCCATACGTCGAAAAAATAAAGACATAGAACAATTTAATGATGATTTTAAGACCAATCTTAGCAATTATTTTCTATCGAGCCGATTTAGTTCAATTATGTATAGAGTCCGTCCAGCGTCTTTGAAATATGATTTAATTAACATGTATTTTTTTTGTGTGCAGTTTTTCTTTAAAAAGTGCTTAAATAACATCAATTTCAACAAAATTAGTAGTTGTCAGCCTCTTAAGGTGATATAACCACCAAATATTAGAGTTTAGGGTTCGATATCGCTGAATACGCGTATCATACTCATAATACAATAAGTAGGCATTTTAGTCGCTTACTGACATCCAAAACAATGCTGTAGACCCATTTGTAATTGAATAAAGTTTCTTTTGGTATACAAACTAATCCCCGGCAACGTTCCAAGTGTGCCATTGTCTCACTTTCGGCTTAGCCAACAAACCAGCGGATTCTACAGACCTACGCAAAGTATTTAGATGGAATAAATTATTGATAAGCAATGTGCGTAGAATCTAGAATAATGTGTTTACAGAAACTCTTATTTATGCACTGGCAAGAAAGTAAAAATAGATAGATGGTAAGATGGGGGAAAAACGCTATTTATAAATTGTTTGAATTTACGAGAAGCCAACTTCATGCCATTAACATTAACACATACGTTCTTCTAAAATAAAAATAAAACCTAGCCAATTTGGTGGTCATACACCTGTTTCTCAAAACTTTAACTAGCCGTTTCTTGACTTATTGGTTTTTTGACTTGAGCCCTTATTGCATTCGGCAGGCGATTGTGTAGAAAATCCATTAACAATAATTGTTAACTTTTATTATGATCGAGATACAATTAATGTACATATATCTTACTTCATAAAAAATCGTAATTACGCGTCTGTGCATTCAACCTTTAACGAAAAAACTGGCCAAGAGCGCGTCGGGCCACGCGCAGTGAAGGGTTCCGTAGTTGCCTGTCACAGTATGTGGATATTATGAACATTATTATTATTTTTATTCGATACTACTATGAACATAGTTCAAAGTTTCAAGTTATTTTGCAAGTAGGTCGACTATACGTTAAATTGTAAAGCCAACCTAGTTATGATAGTGTTCCTTTCAACTTCGTTATATATGTACAGGTGGCGGCACGTAAGTCTAACGTGGATTACGCCCACCCGCGTCCACTGCACTCCCCCACGATACCTTATTTTCGACTACTGCGCATCAACTGTCATCGCTAGACTTACGTGCCAGCACTTGTACTACTACATACTATAATTTTTTCACCTATCCAAATACAACCGTTTAGCTGAAAGGGGGGGAGGACACTGGACTCTAACGATAATTATAAATTACTAGCTTCTGCTCGCGACTTCGGCCGCGTAGAATTAGGTTGAAGAACAACTGATGTACATATAGTTTTTTTTTTTTTTTATATTCTGCAAAATTTATTTACGTTGCAACTCTACGCACCTACGACCTTTGACACGTTTATCGCTATCCAGCGGGAACTATGCAATTTTTTGGGATAAAAAGTAGCCTATGTGCTATTCCAGACTTTTCTCTATCTATGTGCCGAATTTCATCCAGATTCGTTGGGCCGTTCTGGCGTGACTGAGTAACAAACAAAAATCCATCCATCCATCCATACTTTCGCATTTATACTATTAGTAGGAAATATGTAGTAGGATTAGTAGGATAGGATAACTTTAAAGCTTAATATTTCGCAAACGGATCCCTCAATCTAAAAATTAATTTCCCACACCCAAGTATTTTTAAACGACCTTTCTTACGACAAACCACAGTATGGTGAAAAACGACCACGGAGCTCCAAAAAGGGAACCCATATACTTACAATCAGTCGTGTATTTGTCTGTCTGTCCATCCGCCCATCCGTCCATCGATCCGTGTACCTCGGCCAATTTGCTTACATTTTATTTGAACCTATCCAGGGGAACCCGATGAAAAATTTCAACAAATCCGATCAAACACCTTTTACCTTAGGATATATATAACGATGTAAAGTTAGTAAGCAAAGCAACCATTGCATACTTAATTATAAATGCGCATGTGAAAAGAATAAAATAAAGTACATTATTAGAAACCAAACAAAACCCGACTGCAAAAATATTACTTAACTGAAATTCTAGAAGATGAATACAGGCTGTCCCAGAAGTAAAGAGACAAATTTCAAATTTCAAACTATATGAAAAGATTTTTATTTTTTTAAGAAAAATAACTGTCATGCTCGCCGTAGGCATTATATCTGTCAGATTAAGTGGGAATTTCGAAAGTATTTTTAAAGTTTTAATTATGAAGAGAGCTGAACACGAAGTATTAGCAAAAAGAGTTATTCAATTTTATAAATGTCATGGAAAAACGGACACGATACGTCATTTTTCTCCAGAGGGAGTGAGAAGAACTTCTTTGTATCGAATTATAAAGCGTTTTGAGAAACGCATGGAGATATTTATAAAAACATTCCTGGAAGAAAACGTACTGTTTCGTCACCTAAGAATATAAATAAGGTAAAAAAAGTTTATAAACGGAATCCCTCGATGTTTGTTAGAGTTGCTGCGGATAAATTGAAAATATCGAAGTCAAGTATAGCTCGAATAAAAACACACGACCTACAGCTTAAAGCGTTTGCAAAATTATCTGCTCCTAAATATATTAAAGACCAGGAAGTGCGAGCTAAAAGAGGATGCCGAAGAGTGTATGAAAAAACACTGAAAAAAGTTCTTATAATTGATGACGAGACCTGCGTGCCCGTGGACCCAATGGATGTTCCTGAAAGGCAATACTACCACGCAAACAATCGCGACGCAGTAGATTATTCACAAAAAATCATACCAAAGGCCAAATTTTTCAATAAATACCTAGTTTGGCAAGCCATAGCCCAGAGTGGTAATATGTCTGAACCATATATTTGCACAGGCTTTATGAACGCACGCATTTACCTGAGAGAATGTATAATAAAGCGATTGATTCCCTTCATTTATAAATATTACCATAGGGAAGAAATTATATTCTGGCCGGATATGGCGTCATGCCACTACACCACCGAAGTCACCCAACATTTAGAGGCTGCGGGGATAGATTTTATACGAAAACATAATAGCGCCCCAAATGTTCCCTAAACTCGTGGTATTGAAACTTTTTGGTCTTTATGCAAACGAGAATATAAAAACAAACGGAAAAACCCAAATCATTGGCTGCATTTAAACATCGATGGACTAGTTTGGCTAAAATTGTGGCAACTAGGTCAGGAAAAGCTGTAATGAGGCGAGCAGCAATAAACCTCAGAAAAATTGGCTATAAAGGCATTGCACAAGCAAATTTAATATAAAATAACAAATATGATTTTATTCTTGATTGGACCTTTTTGTAAATGTTAGCACTTTATTATATTTTTTCATTAAATATTTTCATTTCAAACTTGTCTCTTTACTTATGGGACAGCCCAGTAAGCCTTAAAACACCGGCAACAAAATTTCCTTTTGAATTAACTACAAACCTAAATTACAAATCATATCACAAAAAAAATATCTGGCCTGCTGTATTTAATTCAAAGGCATTTTTCTGTTGCCGGAGTTTTAGCGCTTGTTCTTCTTCCTTTCAATTAAATGTTTATTTATACCTCTATAAGGAGAACTAAAAGGAAAGAAATAGTAAAAGTGCGTCACTAAGTCACTATAACTGCGAAGTTCAGAACGTATTTCTATGGCAGTTTTATTTTTAACCCAACAAGAAAAATCCTCTTGGAAAACTGTTTGCGACACGAAGTCCGCACAGCATTGTTATACCTACTATAAATATTTATATACCAGCTTTTGTACGCGACCTCGTCCGCGCAGATAACGTCAAAGTGTCATAATCATAACACCTTCATCCCATTGATCCAATCATTTCTTCAAATATTAATTAGGTCGTTATTTCCTATCCCGTCCTTTATGTCGAGAGAAATTTGCAAAATCCCTTCTAAATGCTCTTTTTTGATCCTCAAGAAACATATCGGCCAAATACCAAGGATCTAAATCATATAATGATCCTTTTCATTTCTTATCTCAGGGGAATTATGCAAAATACAGAAATCAGTTTTCAGATATCATAATTACCTCTTGGTATGGCAAGAAGTTTAAAGAATCTATTAGGTACTAATAGTTACGGAGATAGGACCATTTAATTAAGTATAAATCCCTTTTGGAATTTATGAGTTCGAAATAATTTTTAGCAGTTATGATTTCTTACTTGTTGGTCAAATTTCAAGACTAGTAATTATAGTTACGGAGATAGAGCGCCTTTGCAGCAGACTTATAACCCTCATTTATTCCTTATCCCGAGGGAATTTCTAAAAATCGCATGACCTCTCTAAAGTTTAGAACCTTCAGAATGCGGTACTAATAATAAGGTGACTTTCGGGACATTCCAACTTTAAAGAGTATTCGCCTTTCACCAGGCTTTTATGTGAGTTCAACCTTTTTGAATAAAATCTGGAATTGAGAATTAAGTTTTCAAACATGACTGTGTCAAAATAAAATGTAATTTAAATGAAAAGCACTAAGGAATATTGATATCAACTTCGATTCGAAGCAAATCACCCCCAAAACAACCTTCTACCCCTTTTAAACCCCGTTCGGGGATGAATTTCAAGGAGATACGAAACACGTGTTCCATAAATTCAGTTAAAGAACGTTTATACAAAATTTAAAATACAATCATCGAACCAAGGAATCACGTTGTTCCATACTAACTTTACCCCCTTTTTCATCCCCTTAGGGGTAGAATTTCAAAAAATCCTTTCTTGTCGGATGCATACGTTATACAAAGAACACACCCTCCAAGTTTCAGGTCTCTACGATCAGGGGCCTTACCATGACGTCTTAATGCGATTCAGTTTAGGTTCGCTCGCTGTCAGATTCATACTAAAAGTGACAGCTAAAACTTGAACTGTGTCGGAATTAGGACGTCATGGTAAGGCTCCAGCTCAGTGGTTATAGGCTGTGCATTGATTGATCCGTCAGTCATTCAGTCATTCAGGACAATGCATTTTATATGTATAGATATAGATAGATGAATCATTGTTGGATTGACCTGGTTTTGAATTGGGTCTCCACTGCAGAAGTCATGCAAGTTGCGACATTATTGAAAATTTCTTTAGGATTGTGTGTTAGTTAGGATGATACGAATAAGACCACCACCGACCGGCTATGTTGTGACATCAAATTGTCAGTTAGGCATTGCAGTTAGGCTTATCTTAGATTGTAGTTTGCGCTTTTTTATTCAAAAAGGAAGGAAAATCAGCATGTGCCTCATCCACCAGATAAATAAATGGTCGTCGTTGCATACTTACGACACCCGCAATACCGTAAAGATTGCAGATACGATATGTTTTGTGCGTCTTGTGATCAGGCTTCCTGCTGCAACATTCCCTGAGCGGTACAATTTAGGGATCTTTAAAAAGCGAGCCTTCCTGTTCTTGAAAGGGTCGGCAACGCACCTGTGATTCCCCAAGTCTTGCAGGTGTCCATGGGCGATGGTGATTACTTTCCATCAGGTGACCCGTCTGCTCGTTTGCCCCCTCTTATATAAAAAAAAAAAAAAAAAAAAAAAAAAAGATAAGTGACAAACTGACTGAAGAGAAATGAGAAAGCGGGCTTAGGGCTTCGATTATACTTACTGCATACGAGTACACGTGTATTTTGTTTCTGCGAATTACAATAGACCCCAAACTCAACACGTTTTTGTGGTTTACTTTTGCGGTTTTAATGACTTTTTAGTGTGCCAGATGTGGATTATCTTATTAAGTAATGTAGGGAGCCTTTAACAAGAAACTTCATGTCTTCATTTCGTGATATTAACGCATACATGTTTGAGAAAATAATATTTATTAAAAAAAAAATACATATTCGAGAGGTACATTGAAATGCGCTTCTATTGGTAGCATTTACGTCTGTATCCGTACTACACAGTATAAAACAAAGTCGCTTTCCGCTGTCTGTCTGTCTGCCTGTTACTATGTATGCTTTTTCTTTAAAACTATGCAACGGATTTTGATGCGGTTTTTTTAATAGATAGTTCAAGAGGAAGGTTTACATATATGTATAATTCTACGCAGACGAAGTCGCGGGCAGAAGCTAGTTACATATATGTAAAATCCGTTGCGTAGTTTTAAAGATCTAAGCTTACATAGGGACAGACACAGACAGCGGAAAGCGACTTTGTTTTATTCTATATAGTGATAAGATCGTTCGCCTGCGACGATAGGTCATATTACCACCAAAGGCTTTAACGTGTGTGCGTACTGTTCGTACTTTCCATGTAGGTCAAGCTCGGCCCTTCATTTGGGTCACTCGGAGCTAAATTAGGGCACCCTAGTTATTTTATATTTGTGCGCATGTTTATTAAGGCTGTTCATTAAATTAAATATGTAATAAGTGTCTTAAATGTCTAGTTGTCGGTTGCTTCCGAATATTTGAAAAATACAGATGTAGTTTTTAAGTATATTTGTTCTGTATTTTATTGGTTTTCCTATTTTTTATTCAATACATGCTGCTCGAATCTGCTTCTGAATTATGAAATTAAATAATCACATTATTTTTATCGTCATGTCCTAAATGCACATATACATACATTGTGCTAAAGAAAATACGGTTACTTTTGGACCCGCCATACAATACTTATGTAGGTCAGGGGGGGTCGCACTGACCCACTAACCCAATGCACTTGACTCGAAATCTGAGAACTTACCCTCTCCTCGCCTAAGCAGTGTTCGGCGAGCCGCCACACCACTGTTTTGCTGTTGCTTTCAAATACATCATTTAGATAGAAACAGATGGGATCATTTTTTGATTGGCGGGTCTATATGTTTACAATAGCTCAGGAAATATAAAAACCGTAGAGATCGGGTCAATCAATCTGAATTTATTGAGGTCCCTTGTTGAGGTTGTCTTGATCGCTTAACTTATTATCTTATGAAACCCTGGCTGAAATGCAACGACAGATGCTCACTTATCGGGTCTTCGTTTTGAAGGCAGCTTGAAAGCTAATTTAAGCCTAGGGTGTCTAACTGAAAGAATAATAAAGAATTACCTGAAGTCTGTTAATTAATGAAACACCTCATTTAATGACTCCACCTTTTGATTGCGTTGACCTTAGGCTTTAAGGGATTGCAGACTTGTGTACAATTGATATCAATATCTACAATATGGTGTCTTTCAGCCATAAAAAAGAGAAATTTCTAAGTCTACGCGATTAAAAATACCTTTACCTTTTGAAGGTGTAAGGAAAAATCTAAAAATCACTATCCGCAAAATCCGACTCGCACTTAGTCAGTTTTTTTGTTGTGGTTAAGCGACATTTTGAGACGAAATCACGTGTAGTATAAGGAAGTATGTAGTAAGCATATACTAGCCTTTATGATATGAGTGTGACTCAAATGACGCATAGCCAGGTGAGCCAAGCAGAATCCGGATCCGTTCTGTCACTGATTCTTGGTGCAAACTCAAACATACGTTCAGTTACTTAATTATTTTGTTTTCTGGTCCATAAATTATCTCGGATTGCTATGCGAGATACAATTAAGTTATGACGGAAGTTTGCATTAATCTTCGTTGGAATTTAATAATTTTACTGCTTCATTTTACCATTTTGTATCCCAAAATCAAAAAACCTATCCAAGGATTCAAGAATGAGATATTGAGATAAATATTTTTTCTAAATATTTTGTTCTTATTCTTATGACGGAGTAGGTAGGTACTTAAGAGTAGGAAGGTGCAGTCGACGTCAAAGATATCTTTACACTTTAGTGCCTTGTCGCTCCAAGCACTTTGAAAACTTCATATGAAAGTTTCAAACATGAAGTTACAACGACAAAGCACTAAAGTGTGAGATATCTTTGACGTTGAGTGTACTTATACTACTAATATTATTAATGTGAACATGAATCTGTTTTTCCGCCTCCGCGTTGGTATTTTTTCGCATTAAATAAATGTCAAATACTATGAGACAAGTTTGTTGCCGTTTCGGTCCGCAAGTGGCGCTGCCAAGTTTTCCACAGTATTTGAGACGTGTTTACGTGTTTTTTTTTGTGTGAAAACTTACACTAGAGGCTCTGTTTGCTACGTCTTCATGATAACCGCTTTACCGATCGTGGTGAAACGAATGCTTTGCAGACGAGGTCACGGGCGACAGCTTTTGCACCATTAAATTACAACATACATACATACTTACATGCATAAATTAAGTCTGTATCCCTTACGGGGTAGACAGAGCCCAGGGTATCAAGACCCAAAGGCCACGCTTAGCATGATTATGGGCGCATAGGTGGAAGTGGAAAGGGGAATCAAAATAGTGATGGGTTTCTAAGGGGTTTTTAAGGGGATTCCTAAGATTTTAAAATAAAATAAAATAAATAATCAAATAAATCAAATAAATTTAAAATAAAATAAATAATCAAAATAGTGATGGGTTTCTAAGGGGTTTTTAAGGGGATTCCTAAGATTTTAAAATAAAATAAAATAAATAATCAAATAAATCAAATAAATTTAAAATAAAATAAATAATCAAAATAGTGATGGGTTTCTAAGGGGTTTTTAAGGGGATTCCTAAGATGTTCCCCCATTCCCTCGATGGGCTTTTACCAGCTGCGCGGGAAGCGAAGCAGGGAGCGGATCAGAATATATAATGCTTAAAATGTATAATGGGTTAAAATGCATAATAGTTCAAAATATATAATGCCATTTTCTGTGAAACTACATATTAGGTATATGTTTTTTTTATAGCGTGATCTATAGATTGGTTTAGGTTAGGTTAGGTTTAGTTTATAGCAATTCTGTTAATTTGCAATTTTCTGAGTAAATCGCATTATATATATTGAACTGTTATGTATTTTAAACTTTATGGATTTTAATACGTACCCAGAGAAGCAGCTGGTACATACTACGTTTTTTCTTTGCTCTCAGACCGGCATGGAAGTAAAAAAAATTACAAACAACTCATTTACCTCATTTATTAAAAGCTATTTTCGGTTCTAAAGCTATACGAGAATAGAAAAAAAGTCCCTTTTTGGGTGTGGAAAATGCACCTTATGGTTCTCCCACACATAATATGTTGTATAATATTATAAAGCACGATAACATATGCTAACAAAATGGTGCTCCCACGAGCAACGTTTTCATGGCAACATTGGGTGTGAGGCAAAGCCTACACGTTCCCTATTAATAGTGACATCACGGATGTATGAAGTGACGAGCGCGACGTTACAACGTCCGCTGACCGCACTGCAGCACTGGGGCTGCAATAGGGGCCCTTCACAGCGGTACTGTGCAATTGGGATACTCGTGCAACGCGCTACTGGAGCAACAGAAAGAAATTCGTAGGACAACTTTTCAGTAAAACCCGGATCTATGTATGTCTTAAATAAAGAGACTGGCGCTTCTCATCCCTTGCGCTCTATCTAGAGTAGGTAATCGCTATTACTCATATAACACAAAAAAAATACAATGCCAATTATACACAAAAAAAATTGCTGAGAGGATTTCTTTACTACCACAGTATACGTAAGTAGTTAAAATCTTGGAGAAACCTGCAATCACACCTCAAACGGTCAAAATTCACTTGTCAGATTGCAAACAGCCAAAAAAAACATGGTAAATATTTTATTGAATCAGGCGTTACTTTGCGGAGGTCCATTTCAATACATGGTAAAGTTAAAGAAAACTTGTTAATAGCTTTCAATTTAACGAATACCTATGTAATAAGTTCTAAACTAAAATATTATCTATGCGCAGAGTGGCTAGACCTATTACCCTACTAATCTATTACGATACGATGCATTACCTCAACGCGCGTCACCGACGGGCGTGGCGAAAGTATGACGTCGGATCTGTGCAAGCGAAGAAAGCTGCGCGCGCGACTCTGTATACTCTTACTTTCAATGGAGGCCGCTGCGTCTGGGTGATAGCGAAAATGACATACTTTGTGCATGTCGTTCGCTACTTTTACTGTCGCTTTTTCATTGGGTATGCCAGTCTTGATTACGAAATCGAAACTTATTGAGTCACAACACACATACTGATTTCTTCCTCGCTGTGCGCTGCTGTAACTTGACGTAATGAATTGATCTTTTGATCGCAGGATGTCTTTATTTTATTTTAGTCTAATTTTAAGAATTCTACTTCTACTGAAGTTGTTTAGACATTTGGGAAATACACGTGCATATGCTCAGCGACTGCAAGGCTGTCACTTCACTCGGCCATGACCTGTTGACTGAATTCTGGTATGAACCAGGTCAAGATCTTTAATATATTTCTTTAGAAAAATTAAAGGTGGTGGGGTAGGTAACATTCATAAAAATTTTGTAACTATTCATACACTCTCATCGCTTGTCTATTCCAATTGATGGTTTAGATCATATTAGCCCATTGTTTTTTTAGTATGGTCCACGTGCTCTCGTTTTCTGCTCCCCGGCCATTATTGGCATTTGTTTAGTTAAGTCAGTATAAACAGCTAAACGTCGCTTTCTTTGTCTGTATTTATTTTAGTACCTACCTGGTAAGTATCTGATTTGTTTTGAATATTTCATGGTATTTTATTTCGTCCCCAATTTCAAAGGGTCTGTTCTGTTCGGCAAAGGGTTTTTTTTACGACAAGTTCAGAAAGAAAGGCATATTTCTTTATGACTTATAAGAAAAGAAAAAGCTTTCATGTACCGTTTTTATTATACTATTGTTCTTAGGGATCTTAAGGGTTCATTATCATTATTTAAAAGTTGTTTTTAAAAACTGACAGTTATAAAGAATATAACAATGTAATAGTTACTTTTTGACTCTTAGACCAGGTAGATATTCAGAAAATCATTCAACCCTACAGAAAAATTGGGTGTTTACGTATTTAGGTAGTATGCATAACATAAGGGCGGATGCGTCGGCGTCACGCCCGCTATGTTCCGAGTGCTGCATGCGAGCGAGCGATTACGATGCGAACATAAACACAAGCTTGCCGCTCGCAGCAACCCTGCCCTGCTGCGGCACCGCGCGCAACTGGGTCAGTGGGCCGCCCCCCGCGGCCCCCCTCCGCCCGCTCGGTGGCGCAACCGCGCGAACGCGCACTAACATAGACCTGGATCGCGGGAAAGTGGGTCACCGACTCACTTTCACTTATTACATGGGCTCCTAATCGTTTTCCATTGTGCGAGCGGGCGGGGGCTCGCGGGTTGCGGCGGGGCGCGCATGCGGGAGGCGCCGGCACGCGCGTCGTTGTCGCCGGCCGCCAGTCGATCGCGGGACGTCCTCGGAGTGGCACGCGTGCCGTCGACTTAACTGACACTAGGCGATCGTAACTGAACGCGCGCTGTCAAAGTTGTAGCAATAGTTATCGCGCATACCGGCGTCCAGCGCCAGTAACATTTAAACAATATTCGTGAATTACAACATGTGCCGGATTAACGTGTCTCATACTATAGTGCTTGAACAGGTGCAGCCCGCAAACGGCAGATAGTGTTGCGGCTAGACCGCTAGTGAACTCGGTGACTGTGTAAACGTTGCGGTTGAACGCCGACCTAGGATTTGTATAAGCTGCCGCCACGTGCGGCCGAGCATGACGATGGACCAGCAGACAGGCCTCATGTCCCTCAACATGTCCCCATTCGATTTGAGCCCAGGGCCCGAAGGATCGGGCTCGGGTGGTGGGCCCTCGGGAACTTCCCAACAATATGTACCTCAGGGTGCAGCGTATCAGTGCGGCCCTGAGCAACAGTCCTTCGGCTACGCCAATCTGGATCCATCCTATCTATTTCCCACAGGCGCCGGTGGCGAGGCTGGCGCGTACTTGCCGGCGACTGGCGCCGTGTGTGACCAGACCGACACAAAGGATGTCATTGAAGAACTGTGCCCCGTATGTGGGGACAAAGTTAGTGGCTACCATTACGGGTTGCTCACATGCGAGTCCTGCAAGGGATTTTTCAAGCGGACCGTTCAAAACAAGAAGGTGTATACGTGCGTTGCTGAACGTGCCTGTCACATAGACAAAACACAAAGAAAACGCTGCCCTTTCTGCCGCTTTCAGAAGTGTCTGGATGTCGGCATGAAACTTGAAGGTGAGTGCTGTACTTCCTCATTTCATGTAATAGTAACACCTACTCTTTCCTAGCGCTAGCTTACTCGATAACTAATGATTCAGGATACAAGATTCACCATGCACACCATACTCTACAAGTAGATTTTATATAGCATTGCATTTATGATTATCTGCATGTAAAATAAACCCCCGCAGTTAGAGCGAATGAAGCTGACGTAGACGACGCCAGAACAGGCAACGACAGGCCCATAGGATGGCAGCATAGTCAATAAAAAAGATAAAACACAACACAACATTATATGTGTACATATAGGTTTACCAAACTAGTTTACTAAAAGACGCGCATGTGGATCCTTATCTACGTAATCAGATCATAACATCAGCACTCTACTCGACCTTCACCTATTTACGCTCAACTAGTCATTTACATCACAACTGAACTGGTTATCCTGGCGCTTAATTCTACGAGAAATAGAGCAAAACTGTGCCCCATTTACAGTCGATGCGACCTCTTTAATGGAATACTTCTTTATTTGAAATCAAGAATCTAGATTTCATAATTAAGAATTACCGTTATTTATCTACATATGGTTAGAAAGACATTTTGTTCTCTTTTACTTTTCTTTACAAAAGTACACAAGATTAAAAAAACAATAGTTCTTTAAGATCTACTTAGGTAATACTTAGCGCTTCTGTTCACGCCTTCTCGTATTTAGGACAAAACTGATCCAGTTTCATAAACCAGAGACAAATGATAGCTGATATAAACCTGAAATTTCACGTTTTGTCACTAAAAATACATTTACCTCAATATTTAAAAGAAAATCCAGTGCACCAGACACTTAACTAATTCTTGATTTGGTGTATTTCTTTGTTCGGACATAAAAAGTTAATTCTGGATTAGAATCGTAGTTTAACTGAATATAAAAGTAAAGGTAGTAGGTACGTAAATTCAGTCGCAGGAAATGTCGAAAATGGTCTAAAATGAAATCGTTATTTTCACTAATATCAAGATATTTCAAATATTAGGGATATAGATACGTATTCCTTGTTACCTGGATTCGCAGGAACGATAAAACACTGAAATAGATAGAGATCTGATAATGGATTACAAGGCAAAATAAGGAACCTCCTCAAGATACCTACCTAATGAACCTTAATCCTTTGATTTAAAATATTGTATTTTCTTTTTTAAGTTTTTATTTTGTATTTCTAGTCATCATTCTCTCTATACCACGATAATGCCGTTTGATTAGACTGTTGGATACCTAATATACTAAGTCTAATAGTCTGATAATCGTTTTAGGTATTTAGCAATACTTACCCATGAATGTGGGTACTGACATGTAGCTACTTAGTACTTACCTAATAGGTTGTTCTTTAAAAGGAAAAAATAGTTATTTAAATATAAAAGTTAGGAAAAACGGTGGCGCCCAATTGAGGCAGATCTAAGAATTAAAGTCAAAGGGGTGGTTATAAAAAGCATAACTTTTCAGTCTTTAAAATTATCTTCGTAAATGTTTATACGTGCTTACGTGATGTAAACGTCATAACATAACCCGTCAAATAGACACCAAGCGCGCGGTCAATTCTATTAATCTAGGGCTGCCTACTATTGTCTACACTACAATATATAAAATAATAATAATGGTACCTATATCAATATTTTCTATACCTTCCACTGTGAGTCCTTTGATGAACTTACAACCCGCATTTAAAACGTAACTTGTAACGTAAATACTAAGCCTCAAGGTTATCCTGATCACTCGCATCGGGAATTAGTTTAGGGATATAATAAAGAAAATATACCAGTGTGTGTAATACAAAAATTAGCAAGTACATTAAATTTATAATTGAAATGATCTTGCGGGGCGGGGCTTGAAGCGCGGATCGTTCTAAATTTAAAACGCGCGCGGTCGCAGAGCGCCCTGACCTACATGCGAGCGGGGCCGCGATGCGGCGCGCGCGCTGCCCACTTGTGCGTGCATGTACGCACACCGATTTCGCTCCTGTGTGCGTAACTTATTCGCCATTCCGCGTTTCGCCAGATGCTGTGCTCATGAGCTGCGATGTTTGCAACATCTACTTACGACTCCGAACAAATATACATAGCCTGATTCGTCCAACTAGAAAAAAAATTAAGAGCAAATGCTTAAGAAATAAAATACATATTTATTTCATAATTCAGAGCTTTCGCACTTGACGTTGAAATGTGTAATTCATATAGGTACACATATATGTACTTATTTCCTACGTTCATCATTTGATTACGAATGAGAAATTCAGTGATAAATTAGAACAATCAATTGTTTTCTTCCCATCCCTTTTAAATCAAGCTTCAATCCAATCAAAAGCAATTCAAGTAAAACGCAAACGTCGTTTAACGCAAGCATGTATCAGATGACACAATTCACACAAATCGTTGGGTGACCCGAATAGCGGCGGTTGCGAGAGCCTCGCACCGCCTGCCCGACCTGCAGCGGGCCTTGTGCAATGCCAGCGCTGAACCACTGGCCCGACTGAACGCACTGCCTGTCTACTGCATATTTCAAATGTTTATAAGTACAGAATAACCACACCCGCGATGGAGCGATGACGCCACCTGGACGCGCACTCCTGTATTAATGTAATAACCGGGAGATAGTATGAGCACTTGTAACCTAATTTATACCATGATATTTTGACCTTGTTCGTTGTCATGACGTTAACAAGGTTACATATGCAAGACTCTGGAAGACATAATGACGTACATAATGTACTGTATGAGTAGGCATGACTTGAACAACGGTTTGACGAGACGCACGGAGCCAGTCGGGGTTGTGAATCGGGCGCACAGCGGCGAATGTATCGTGTGTTTCGACACAATCAGCCGCCGCCGTACGGTGGGGTGCGCTGCTGCGCAAGCGCTTGTTTCACAAGACATCTCGGTCGGCCTGTCGCAACGGACTACCCAAATGTGACCTGAACACGTATCACATTTACACACATCCACGGGTTAGCGTGCCGAATTTACTATGGTGCTTGTCGAAATCCTACCGTCCACTTATGTAATCACCTTAAGAATGAGTTGAGAACTATGTACGAGTAAACCATCACAAGGGAAATATTAATTTCTGTCCCACTGCGTAGCGCCAATTGACTACTCGTGCGAAAAATATCCTGACAATTCATGTTATATTATATTGTATGGAATTGGGGTGTAGGGTCAGCGTAAGAATGCCACCCCAGAATCTTACTGGAATATGGATCAATTCATGACTAAATCGTAATTCTCATGTTTTCTTATTAGAAATCACTATTCTGAATTTTATTGTGGCCAAATTTGTATAATTTTTGGTTAATTGTGTCAAAAAGATTATTATCTCAGTTTATAAGAAGAAACAATAGTTTTACTAGAACTCGAAAAATATTAACAACCCGCCGAATGCGAGCGAGACTCGCACACCAAGGGTTCCGTACCAAGATACCGATTAAGGGCCTTTTTAACTTTTTATATTTGTTCTTATAACGGCCCATGAGCGGCCACAGTATTGGGAATGGGAACGTGAGGAGTATATGGTGGGATTGGTGGGGGTATAGAAAACGATCACAGCGCATGCCGTGGCAGAAATGGGCAACAATAAGGGCTTAGTGAAACTTGTCAATGTTGCTTTGAAAATGGGACATTATTAAACTGGTTTTATAGGATGTAAGGTCGCACCCATGTTTGGCGAATTATGTTGGCTCATATAAATAACTATTGCCATTAGTTCTTAGTTCTTCTATTTTCTTACGTGTTCTGCTAAAACTAGTTTATTTCCTTTCAGCATATAGTTTGGGGCTAGAGACTTATTTTGTGTTTTACATCCTCAAAACCAGTTTTTATAATAACATCCATTATCCTATTATTGTTTGCAACAAATGCCTCTAAAAATACTATTTATTGTCTGTCTATATATTATTTATTTACTTTAATTTATGTAAAATATATTTGAAAAACGCCCCTAAAGTACTTTTTTCAAAAAGGCGCTACTGTCGTGCACATAGCCGACCGAATGGCCTAGTGGTTAGAGAACCTGACTATGAAGCTTGAGGTCCCGGGTTCGATCCCCGGTCGGGGCAGATATTTGTATGAAAATACGAATGTTTGTTCTCGAGTCTTGGATGTTTAATATGTATATAAGTATGTATTTATCTATATAAGTATGTTTATCCGTTGTCTAGTGCCCATATTACAAGCTTTGCTTAGTTTGGGGCTATGTCAATTGGTGTCAATTGTCCCAAGATATTTCTTTATTTCTTTATAGCCAATAATGTAAGTTATTACTTTCTTGACCATTTCATGTGTCTCCCTATTGCATTTGGATCGAGTGAAAAAAGCCAAAATAAACTCGTTTCTGTTTTGGGACTGATTTTTGAACTTTATTGTATTGCTTTTAAATTTGTTGTTAATTGCTGCCATGAATGTAGTACATTGCTCTATAAGAAAGTAGTGTTTACCTATTACAGTTCTAAAGGTGAGTCCTGTGATAGACAGACAGACAGATTGTCGGACAGTGGAGCCTTAGTAATAGGGTCTTGTTGGTACCCTTAGAGACAATCTAAAAATTAAACTGAAATGTAACATTCCATGATTGTAATGATTTTTAGGTTTTCCCTTGTCTACTTTTCTTTCTGTCTAATGTATCTCTATTACTTTAAAACATGGAATCTCATGTAAAATCTTTATTCGCGACGTATTCCCCGACGGACTTACTGATTCATGATCGCCCAGGACCAGGACCTCTAAAAGACATCTCAAATATAGTTACCACTCTACCTTTAGGAATTTTGAGGCCTCATTGCCGACATCAGTGATTTTTGCAAACCGAATGTTAGGAAGTCGATGGTTTTGATTTGACAATGATGGAACTTTGTAATCAGTGATCTGATGGGATTGAGATAAATTTAACCCCCTAAAAGGGAGCTGGAATGTATTAATTACCTTAGGATTTAACAAAAATATGTACCTACGCGTCAAATTGCGAAACTCCTCCGTTTTTTGGTCGTTAAAAAATATTTTACCCATTTGACAAATCAAGTGGACGGGATAATAAAGGGGCTAGGATTTTTAAAGCTTTTTTCTTCAAACTTACATCCGCGCGTACCGACCTAGTCATAGAAGTTAGTTTATTAACTAACTGGCTTTGCTCTAGTCAGCTATACTTCCCTATCATAATGTATACCTAACTAAAGTCAATCCGACCACTAAAACCAGGTTAAATTTGACCCAGATGAACTCGGCAAGTTCAATAAAGAGCTTATAAAAAGTATTGATAATGATAACGATAGATAGATACTTCGTAGTCATAGATATGTAGGTACATGTATATATTGCTTTTTTCGGCAAAATTAAAAACATATTCCGTCTCAAAACAAAAAAAAGTTTAACAATGTTAGTATTTATTTTATTTGGGATTTACGTTTTTAATTTATTTTTTCTTGTTCTTATGGTAATAACACTCACAGAAATCAAAATTTGAAGTTATGTTAGTTATAATTAACTAGAAATACCATAGATTATTGATGATTATGTAAGCATGTCCATGTCAAAATTACGGAACTGTGACTAATGATAATTAGTAGTATTTAGTAGTAATTTGGGACGCAGCTAATTTATAGAATGTACTCTCAGTCGAAGAAAAACTATGGTTTAGGTGTAGAAGTCACCTTTGTTACAGGGGACCGAAAGTAGTCTGAACGACTTCGACAAAAAGATGGTACAACTGTGGCCTTTTATTTTACTCGGCGGGGACATAGTCTGGGCCTGGGCTATGGCAAAATCTGGGGAGATATTGCCATGGTTTAAGGGATATTGCAATTGTACTTATTTGATTTTTTATTTCTAACTGTTTTAACAAACGCCATATCTCTGCGGCCAGCTCGGCGAACCACGAGCGACGAATAATTGTTGTTGTTACATGGATGGCTGCACATAGAATGCACGCTACTTTACGTAACTTAATGCTGTGTTAAACTGAACTTTACTCTTAATGTACCACATTAATGGTGATGAAATTCCTCTTCTTACCGCAAGAGCTGAACAGTGGGACCTTTCAAACAAGTTTAATCAATAAGAAAAAAAAACTTGGTTACGGGGAACCAACTTTAGAAACATGGGACCGATTCTTCCTAACCCTTAAATAATCTTAATTGGAAATTAATTGAAGTATTATTTTAGTTGTGATGCACGACAAACTGGTCCTTAGCCAAAACGACAGATGTTAAATCACAAAAAATGCGCGTCAGTCGACTATTTCGGCGCGCTGCCTTGACCTGAATCGAGTGTTTCGACAGAGCGGCCTCGCACACCGCCGGTCCTTTCTATTTTTTAGGCATTACCTGTCCTGTCATTATTACGATGGCTGCACGAGAGCCGCCATCTTGGATAGATTTTGGTGCGGACACGTCAGAATACAAAAGTGGCGCGTAAACCGGTTCCAATGCGTAAAATCTAGTTGGAGTTGGAGCATTACACCACTAGAAGCTTGTAAAACGTGCTTGGCAGCAAAGTCACGCCAAGCGCTGAAACCTTAGTAGTATATAAAGGGTTTCCTATATGTTTCTGCGTATGACATGAATGTCTTATCAGACTCTAGTTAGTCTCTCCTCGTACCCTAAATACTATGTATAGAAGAGCACTGAGATCTTGACACAGTTTGGTAGATCATCGCGGGTGATGATTTATCTTGGTTGTGTAACGATCCGGCTGCCGCTATCTAAGCGCACGATCGAGTGCGTGCGGGCGGACGGCTGTCGGACGCGCTCGGGCGCCTCCGCCAGCACTCGGATCGAGGGGGCAAGGCGGCGGGGGGCGCTACCAGCCTTGACCAAGTTTCACCGGCTCGTCGGTATAAGGAGTGATCCCCACCTCTTCCCGTCCTTTCGGTGCAAACGTACGGTACAAAATATTTTAATATTTAGTTATCACTATAGACGTGTTTTTCACTGTCTAATTTGATATTCCGCTTAAAGTCCTACGTATAATGTTCTGGTGGCTGAAATACGTGTACTCCGGAGCCGAATATAGTAATTGAAATAGTCGTCCCGAATACGGTTGTTTAGGCGAATCAACAGGAGATGAATATGACGGTGGTCTTGTAACCTCGCTGTCAAGGTCGACCTTGACCCATCTGAGAGAAGTGGGGCACAGCCACAAATAGCGTCAGAATGCGAGGTGAACTCTTACGTACGTGTCTATTTCTGCACGTCGTTGCTTGTCACAGAGACGCGGTTTTTGATTTGTAAAAATGACCTTGACCTTGATCTAGTTTATTCGTTTAATAAACAGAGCTGACCTCGTTTACAGTATTATCGGCTGCTATCGCGTACTCATTAGAGTGTTACATTTGATGCACTGGAAAATACATAATAATTTCTATTAGAAAAGATACCTAACTAAATACGGTCAGCAAGTAACTTCTTCGACCTACGTTCTTATAGTACGCAACGTCGTAGCAAGTAAAATTAAAAATATTAAACATCTACTAAGAATATTGTATAGGTACTGATCATAACATAAATTAAAAGCCATTTTAGTTTTCATTTTTAAACCTTTATAAGATACCTGCGATGTTGTGACTCTGGTAATAACTGCACGGTACACTTCTGATTTACAGGGGCAACTTTAGTCTGAAACCGCTTAATCTAGACTCTATATTCTAGATAATGAATTTGCAGGAGATATCGTATAGACGAGACGCCTACAACCCAAAGCTATTCAAAGTTAAACCTAACTAATCTACATTTTCTGTAATATTGCCTTATATGTGTAATGGAAATTTATCCGCACCGTTGTTAAAACCGATAATAATCCCAATATGGCAGTATTGCCTGCAACAGGAATAATTGGGGGACCGTACATATATGCCTATGCCTTGAAGAAAAACAACAGACAGGGTTGGTAATAAGGGCTACGGTCCTCTAAAAAATGTTGCCGGCTGTTATTGTGATAAAGATACAATATCTCAAAAGAATGTTCAGGATTCAACGGATACAAAAAAATTGTACTTAGTCAAGAAATGACTAAGTACATACATAATATTTAACTACCTACCTGGATGAGGGAATTTTTTTGGTGCATTTTTTAAAAATGATATCTAGCTAGACCGATTTATCGCCCCCGAAACCCCCTAAATACTAAATTTCATGAAAATCGTTGAAGCCGTTTCCGAGAGTTTTCAGGTTATATAATATATACATACATATATACAAGAATTATAGATAGATTAAGAAATTCTGACTCTATCGTGAAATAGAGATAGACTCCTAGTTAAGAGTAGAAGACTGATGAAAGAGGAACTACCTATAAATATTAATTTGAACGAAATAGCATTATGTGTTATGAAATGTGTCATTTAAAAAATATTACGGAGGTAAACTACAATAATTACAGTTTACAATATTGTTTTATTTTCTCGCATAGTTGGCAGCTCAGCTACGTTTCGTCTGTCAAACTCTACTCATCCACGAACTTCTTTTCCGGCTTCTGCTACTGTACTTAAATATTCCGAAGATTTCGTAAGTAGGTACTTTAAACGAGGGATTAAGTCAAAATAATCCTTTGTTGTTACTACCTACGGAATCTCGGGGTTACCTTGACGTATTAATGCGATTCAATTTAGGTTCGCTCGCTGTCAGATCCATACTAAAAATGACAGCTAAAACCTGAACTGAATTGAATCGCATAAGAAGTCATGGTAAGGCCCCTGTTCCTAATAGCAAAGGCTGGGATTGGACCGCAATAAATATATTATAAAAATTCATGCAGGATCCTAAGAAGTCTGAATTTATGTTTATGTATTCTGTAATTGTATAAAGTCACCTGGTCAATGACTGTGACGAGGCCTGTTGCGGATGTTATTTTTTTATTGAAATTGCTAAAGTTCCATTGGCTTATCAGTCTTTCAACTAAAACAAGTACTCTCTGCTGAAACTATTTTTGAAAAACTAAACAATTAAGTACGATAAAAAATAAATGTATGTCAGATCCTAGTCTACGCAAATTACTCGATTCATCTATTATTACTTGTCACATACAATTATGTAATATGTATGTATGTATGTTTGTAAATACATATTAGGTATTATTAATATGTATAGTTAAAATGATCATTTTCTGTCACTACCTTGTTGAAATCATTTGATCAATTTGAAAATTCTTTCAACAGAACACAAATCATACCTTATGCTAAAAACCCTTTACATAGTAGGTACGATCAGTCTGCAATACGAAACTGCACTCTGCAGTGCTTAAATCCGTTACGGCCACTGTCCTGCTCCAATATTCCGCAAGACCATATTACACTGTCCTTTTCGCACAGAAGCGCGTTGACTACAATAAAAACTGGTTGTTATTTTTAACTCGTGGGTTGGGCGAGCCGGCGACTCACTGAAAACCCCCTTCCGCTCCAGCTGAAGCTGCTATTTATTTGCCAGCCAGTTAACATTATGAATATTTATTAAAACCTATTAAAAATGCGTTTTAAGTATTTCATGTGCCACGCAAATTTATTCTGATCTTCAAATTTCGACTGATAAATGAATACTGTGCCTAATTGCCTATTATAATACTAGCTGTTGCCCGCGACTTCGTATGTGCCCCATGGGAAGTCTGCAATTTCCTGGGATGAGTAAGTAGCCTATGTCGATAGGGAATAAGTAGAACAGCTTTTTATTAGTGAAATATTTTTTAGACTCGGTCGCGTAGTTGGAGATTACCCCAACATACGATCATAGAAACATACATACAAGATAAAGTAAACAAATAGGTAATATACGAAACTGGTACTTTCAATAGTTTAGACTTACGTACACACGAGCAAGATGAATAGGACTCTGTTTTTACCACTTAGGTTTTAAAACTGATTAATTAAACGAAGTATATAGTACATATAAAACTGAAATAATAATAATGAAGTGGTTCGCCGCGTCTATCTGTTGGTTTGTTAGCAATAAACACACACACACATAAACCACGTCTTTATCCCTTACGGGGTAGACAGAGCCTAAGGTCACAAAACCTAAAGGCGGTGACGGTATAAGTATATAATTTGTCAAGGTTTTGTGTTAGTTAGAACATTAGTTAAAACGATAGTTTGAACAACGATAATATTGTTAGAAATGTCGGAAAAAGTCAAGCCGCCCGTGAGCTTTCATCGAAAAAGAAGCAATACATAGTGGGATATTCTTTTATAGATCTACAAAAAACTCCGCGATGGCATATACCTAACTGTCTTTTGTTTAGCTAGATACGATATTAAACCTTATCAATTTGAACACCTTACAAATCGTAATTCTGCGCGGACGAAGTCGCCAGCTACAGCTAGTTGCCTACGTGCATAAACAACAACCGTCATTTACCTACTCGTCGCGCGAACAGCGCAAAAAAATTAACCCAGTCGGCTGTTGAATAATGTTGTACCAGTGTTCGTAAAGAAGTTCTAGCTTTGTGACGGTTTCCCACTGTCATCAATACATTGGAAGACCGACTGGGTCTAACATCAACGCATCAAATAAAAATAAAACCTTATCTTTGTGCTAAATTTCATTCAAAAATCATGGGCTGTCATAGCGTGAGAGAGTATTTAACAAACACACACACGAGTACACTCACAAACTATCGCTTTTTTAATATAGGATAGTAGGAGTGGTAATATCAGCTTACGCTTCTGAGTACTTTGGAATGATCTGTAGGTAATATTTATTGTTTGTTCCAGCTGTACGAGCGGACCGCATGCGGGGAGGACGTAACAAATTCGGCCCTATGTACAAAAGAGATCGGGCCCGCAAGCTTCAAATGATGCGGCAGCGACAAATAGCCGTGCAAACACTGCGAGGCTCCCTCGGCGACGGCAGTCTCGTACTCGGCTTCGGGTCGCCATACGCATCAGTGCCCGTCAAGCAAGAAATTCAAATACCCCAGGTGTCGTCGCTGACGTCTTCTCCAGAGTCGTCGCCAGGGCCTGTGCTGCTCGCGACGCAGCAGCAGCCGCCGCAGCCTCCGCCGCCACCCTCGCATGACAAGTGGGAAGCGCACTCGCCTCACTCGGCGTCGCCCGACGCGTTTGCCTTCGACGCTCCAGCCACCAACGCTGCCACGCCTTCCAGCACCGCCGAGCCAACTAGCACGGAAACCCTTCGAGTCTCGCCCATGATACGAGAATTCGTTCAGACAATCGATGACCGCGAGTGGCAGAACTCGCTATTCGGACTCTTGCAGAGCCAAACTTATAACCAGTGCGAAGTTGATCTCTTCGAGTTAATGTGTAAAGTGCTGGACCAAAACTTGTTCTCTCAAGTGGATTGGGCGCGAAACACCGTGTTCTTTAAGTATTTAAAGGTGAATTTCAGATAAGTATGAGAATCCCTCCCAAATCCCTGTTCCACTCCCCGGTGTACACCAACATTGCTTGCGAAAGTGTCGCATTGCGCTGCTCAGCGAATTTTCTGTTATGTTTATTCTGTTCTCCAGTAACGCTGTGCGAACGATGAATTCCAGCAATAGTTTTAAGCATACTGGTTATCCAGTACGCAGCATAAGAGTGTGAGTTGAGGTTCATGTGACGCAGCGAGCGTCGAGTACCGAGGAGCCGCTCGTGATCGATCCACCGCGCCGCCCGCGCCGCGCTATTCCAACTAGGTCAAGATCCCATGACAAGCGTGCCGCCACTGTGCACTGTCGTCGCGGCTCGGTTTAACGCATCCGTACTTGATGAATATATTCCGCTTCGTGCCCACCCATCATTACGTAAACCATTGGCGGTCCCTCAAATTTGAAAAGCTATCTTTCCTAGCGATCCAACTAGCTACCGATTTTCTATGACAAATTATACATAATGCGTTATTTTACGTCACATACCAATTGATTTAGGTCAGTAGGTCCTTAATATACACTAATCTAAATGAATTAGCGTATACTTTTGAAAAAGTTAACCAGCGGCAATCTACTGATTAAAATCAGTAGGTAAATGTCAATCGACAGGAGCGGGAACATCAGCGGATTCAGAGGCGCGCACCGCACCGTGGTCGTCGTACGCTTACGCAAGAACCGCAGCCGGTCACGTGGGCGTGCGGCGTTGCCGCTCCGCGATACTAGCTTTGTCTCTCTCCTGCAGATGGCGTCCATTTTACAAATAGCGATTTTTGTTTCAGCTTAATCGACGCGGCTTGTTTACGACCCGTTCTCAGAATTAGGACATCGCCGACTGTATATATCCTTACTTATATCGTAAATCCGAAAGAGTGTTTCTCGGTTTCTAATGCAACATTTTCTATTGGAAAAATATATCGTTCCCGTATTTGCATGCAGTCACGGGTAGAATCGCCATTTTATCAACAAGATAATGATTAAAAGGTGCTCTACATTTTGATTAGGTACTATACTTAATAGGCGGGATCTTCTCATATTTCAATTTCTTTGTAATCTCCAGTTACACTCGATTAAATTTGCTATACCTAACCTAACCATCAATGCACCGAACGATAATGTGCGCGTTAAAGTTCTGCTGTGACTAACGTAACACGTAGAGTTCGTAGAGTTAAAATTCGGACTCGACATCTTCTCGAAAGCATAAAACTGGCATATTACGCATTAACAGCGAATAGGGCATTGATACTGTCCAATGATGCTGACGACCGACCTGGGCTCCTTCCCTCCAGACGGGTGTGATGTAACGGTGCGGCGTGCGAGGTGGCAACGCTGCACTTTCATCGTCGCACTTGACACACTGCCCGTGGCCGAGTTGCCCCGAGAAAGCACTTTTTACCGCGGGCCGGCGCGTAACCACACCGGTAACAGAACGCAACGAGTTGCGCGGCCTTTCTTCGCTTTCTCTTACGTAATGTTACCGTAACTTACGATTAGTCGGTCGCATAACAGCGCGATGAACTTGAGCCGCTTGAGCGGGCGGTCGATGACGTTGTTTTTATTATTTAAGCATGCATCACATACGTCGATTCGAAATTTAAATTCTGTTGTATTTGTTTTGGTATTCTGACTAAGCAGTTTTTTTGTCGATAGCGCGGGTGCATTTCGATTTCTGCCTTGAGAATAAGTAGGTCGATGTATATTAATGAAATGATAAATGGAGTAAAAGGTGAGCCAGTATTATAAAGTATTGATTATAGTGACGTCGCAGTCCATCCTATTCTTTGAAAGCGGTTTGCGCCGTTATGACAAAAGGAATGACATCGTCACTTGGCAGAATTTTATAGTTTGCGAGCCTACATTCGTATCAAAATACGTACTTGCCCAATCCACGTCAGATGTTTCATAGCGTCTAAATTGTCATATATATATATATAAACAAACAAGATTTTATGTCAACAGCTTCATAATAGTGTTCCGAATTATTTGGTCACTTTGGTCGTTCCGACATATCTGACACTGACTATATAGTTGCTATCGGATATATCGGAACTGTCTTGGTGATCAAAAACACCGAAAGTACTGTTACGCATTTTACAATACGGTCGTCCGTGTACCTACAGATATTTTTGAGCATCTAGACAACTCTGACGTATCTGATGGCGACAGTCAGTCGTTCCGGTTTTTGTAATGTTTTCTGCGTACCGCTCAATCAAAAACAGTTATCGGACGATTATTTAAGCTTATTTCAGTACGGGCGGTTGTTATTACAAGCTACAGAGGAATTAACCAAATGTCTATTTCCTCTCCGTTCCAAGCCAACCCCCATCGACAAAACCGACAGTGAATGACTTTTCTATTATGTCATGTCATAATCATGATAAAATTGTTTCCGAAAAGGCTCTACGCAAATTCCAAACCTACTCGTAGTACTAGTAGTAGCAGATACCTACTTTGGAATATTCTATGTGTAGGTATTTTGTTTTTATACCCACTATGTTGCAGGATTACAAAATTTGAGTGACGACATTTCGATGAAGTCATGATGGCAGTTGCTTAAATTTAACGCTCTACATAACTTTATACCGTCACATTCGACATTTAGTTTGACTGGCGCTACTTCTGCCGTAGTCTGGCCATTCGGCCTACATTTTATCGACATTATCTAACTTCAAGATATCTATTGCACATACTTGTACTTTTGTTTTACCAACTGTTTGGTTTCTTTTGGTTGATTTACTACGTGTCAATAATTAGCATTTTTCAACACTTAATTTTTTTTTTTTTTTTTTATATTCCATCCTTTTAAGACAACACAAGAAATCATTTAAATTGTCTAAGAATAATTCAATATTTTGGTCTTCTTCTAAATTCCTCTAAATTAAAAAACCGGCCAAGTGCGAGTCGGACTCGCGCACGAAGGGTTCCGTACCAGAATAGTATTCTGAGAATACCTCCTTGCTATTACGGTTCATGAGATTCAGCAAAAAACGCCAACAACTACTCTGTTGTATGGGAGCCCCCCTTAATTATTATTATTATTTTGATTTTAGCATTTCTTGTTGTAGCCACAATAAAAATACATAATCTGTGCAAATTTCAACTGTCTAGCTATTACGGTTCTTGAAATCTAGCTCGGCGAGTGGTAGCCATGAAAAAGGGCTAAAATACCACTTTTTTTGTATGGGAGCCCCCCTTAATTATTATTATTATTTTGTTTTTAGTATTTGTTGTTATAGCGGCAACAGAAATACACAATCTGTGCAAATTTCAACTGTCTAGCTATTACGGTTCTTGAGATACAGCCTGGTGACAGACGGACGGACGGACGGACAGACGGACAGCGAAGTCTTAGTAATAGGGTCCCGTGTTTGCCCTTTGGGTACGGAACCCTAAAAAAGTATGGTCCGCGTCATTACAGTCTTTCAAGTTCCCAATTTTGAATTTGTAAAAATGTCTAAAAAATAATTCTGTTTCCGTTATGCAGATTGAGTTGCGGAACCCTAGTAAGAACCTTCTTTTTCTAAGGTTGCTACAGTCTGAATCTTTTTATAATGTATACATTTGGCATAGGTACGTAACGTTTCTTCAACTTGAATACAAAGCCAGTTTCGGGACATCATCTGACCTCAATAATATTTAAAATTATCATAAAATGCAGTGAGAATAAAAACCATAAGTGTTTTCTACTGAAGAAATAGCTACTTTCGATGTCTGAGTTTCGTCACGTAATGGGGCACGCGGCAACCCATGCGACTTTGACCTACTTCGCGCTGCCGAGCACAATTCAGCCAAGATGGCCGCTCCGTCCGAGGGAACACCGCGCAACTTAGCGACGATATCTTCTTTACGTGACAAAGTAATCAAGTGTTAAAATCTCTTATAGAAACAAAAAATTCAAATGTTTTAAGACTCGATGTTTGTACATTTTAATTTTGGGTAAAGTGACTAGAAATCCAAATTTTAACCGAAACTAAATTAAATAAAAACAAAAGCCATAGTCAACATAGTGATGTTAAAACAAAATTTTAACCAGAAAATACAACTTGAATATAAAAATATTTTGCTTGCATCCGTAATAGTGTCGAAAGATCGATTGGAAAGATAGAATATTCTGATTTCGACGGACCGATCTCAATTCATCGCGTTGAGCAAGATACCGATGTGGCAAAAGCTACGAGCTCTAAAATTCAGTTGTAACATTTCGTAAACAGCAAATTTAACGCGCTCGCGCACCGCCTTGTGTTTTCTAATGCAATTCAATAAAATGTGGGTCACGGAACGCTGTGTGGCGCGGCGGTCGCGACTTGTTGGGTACTAGTACCTCGGATTACATTATTCATTTATTACGCGATTCGTGACATGAACAGATCGCATTATTTCGACTGGTTATTTTATAAGCATCACAAGTACCTCAGCTACCACTAATATGCACCGTCTCCAATACCCATTTTTTGCCGTTCATTGAAGTTGATCATTTATAATTTAAAAGTATTTAGTAAATTACTTTGAAGCAACGAGGCAGTTCTCTTCCGACTTTAAACAATATGGCATGATAAAAATGACTAACCTTAGATTAAAATAAACTGCTTCTTTACTTCTTGAATTGTAAATGACGGCAAAGCTATTTCCCATCTGATTGATACGTCGCAATGTTGGGTGCAATGCACGTATAGCAACGCGGTTGTCATTTGTTGCAGGTTGACGACCAAATGAAGTTGCTGCAACACTCTTGGTCGGACATGCTGGTGCTGGACCACCTGCACCAAAGGATGCACAACGGGTTGCCCGATGAGACCACCCTCCACAACGGACAGAAGTTCGACCTCCTCTGCCTCGGCCTGCTGGGGGTGCCGAACCTCGCCGACCACTTCAATGACCTACAAAACAAACTGGCGGAACTCAAGTTCGACGTTCCCGATTACATCTGTGTTAAATTCTTACTTCTGTTAAACCCGGGTCAGTACTATTCTTTATTTAATGTTTGTTCCCAAACTAATTATTTTTCGAGCTGTCAAGCGAATGAGTTGTTTTTTTTCTTTTTTTTTATTAATTATTTTTTTAACCACCATCTTAATATTTGCCGTGTGTATTAATTTGGCTGTCTTGAAGATTTTTCCTGGTATTTCAGAGGTAAGGGGCATCTCGAGCGCAAAGTGCGTTCGTGACGGTTACCAGACAGTGCAGGCTGCGCTCTTAGATTACACTCTCACCTGCTATCCGACGATACAGGTGGGTCCTCAATTATTATTTATTTATTGTGTTATTAAAAATGTTCAAGAACAATTATGCCGGCGTTTGTAATAGTAAAGCCGTTTAATATAACCTGTAATTAAATGTTTCCAGGATAAATTCGGCAAGCTGGTTATGGTAGTGCCTGAGATCCACGCGCTGGCGTCGCGGGGCGAAGAGCACCTCTACCAACGGCACTGCGCGGGACAGGCGCCCACGCAGACGCTGCTCATGGAAATGCTGCACGCCAAGCGCAAGTGAGTACCGTCACAGCACCCCACACCCCTGCCTCCTTTACCGAACACACCCTCCACCCTCGATCTCAACATTTAAATATTTATAGTTAATGTACTTTCAAGTATGATGTTTTAAAATAAAAACAATACATGAGAAATGCATATTATGTCTCGTTCTAGGCCGAACGGAGGCGAAATGGTTAACCGGAGTGCCGAGCACACGTCGACCCTAGACCGATTGTATGTTACCCTATATCATATGAAATTATCGTAATATATATATATATGTTGTATTTATACATACCTATATACTCACTACACGTCCCTCAACAGTTGCCGGCATCATTGCACCACCATGTCGCACCTGCTTTTAGAAACAATATTTGTCAACTAAAGGTTAAACACATCATGCCATTACAAGGTTGGGCAGATTAATGGTCTTAGGAGGAGATTTTACATTGTTTGTTGTACCAAGCTTGAAAAAAAAAGTTCTAATCGGTTTCCCTTGGAATCTCCATTACATATATATCTTCAATTCATATATATGTTATGTATAATCAAATAAAAATACGCAATCAATCAATTTTAAATCTTAAGTGACCTATAATTGAGTCGTTTTGGCAATGTCGGTCCTCGTATTACAACATAGTCTAACGAGACGCGATGCGACGAATGTGAATTTAAAACAAAGGCAAATAACAGGTTTGATTTGTAAATAACTTAAACAATTATGGGAAAACAAAAGCTTTACTTTGATCACAATAAGGGTGATCCGTGTCCCACGGGTACATACAGTTGACATGCCTCTAAGCTTTCTTAAGATGACAAAATTTGCCCAACAGTGTAACTCATGTATAAAGTCATGTATTAACGATCTCATGTAAACTTTATTATAATTTTTAAGCATTCTTTAAAACATTAATGGCAAAGTTTCTGCATCAATTTGATATTGCAACTTTTTTAACCAAATAATATATACCTTTTATTTTAGATCATTGTGTTGGTTTTGGTTCATTATAAACGTCGTATTTAGTTAGTATCTATGGCAGTATCTCCTGCGCTCTATACATATACCTTATAAAATACGTTTAATTGAACATAGTTAACTACTAAGAGCTGGTGTACGATTAATTTTGTTTGCAAGTAGATAAATATAGTTTTTGGTGTTTTAGTATTTGCTTAGTTTATTTTATTATGAATTACATAATTATATGTTCTCGGTTAATTTCAATATCCGAACTCTAAGACTAGGAGCCACATAATCTGCAAGTTCCGAAATAATGCTAAATATTTTACTATTTTTTAAAATTAGTAATATTTTTAGTTTAATGCTCCAAACAATGTTATTTTTTATCGAATGAAATTATAAAATGCTTCGGATTCGCGTTTAGTCCCACATTAGTTGTGGTAGAGCTTCTCAAATACATTAATCATTACGATCAAATAGGTTTTTAAAACAATACTTTATTTTCGAATTAAAAAGAAATAATCAAATTAATTAAAATTTGGCCGATATACCTACAATACAATCCATTCGTGATGTTTTAAGAAAAAACAGTAAAAAAAGTAGGTTCAACGAATAAATAAGAATGAGTATTGGCCTGCCTAGTAAGCGCTGTCTAAAGACACTGCACTACTTTAATATTTTTTTAAGATTTATATTGCATTTTTTTCACTGAACTTTTCTTTTACTTCGATTTTCTCTAACAGTTAAAATTACGAAAAGAGACTTAAGTTATAATGACTTAAATATTGGACAAATTAAAAAAGTCACGGATACAACTCCAGACTTAAGTAATTTAAAGTGTGCAAAATGATTAAAACAAACTTAAGCTTGCTGGATAGAATTTCAAGGATTACTCAAAACTGAAGCAACTTGGCAGGGAATAACGTTATTGGCACGAAGTAATTTTACGTAGGTACTACATGTCTTTGAAATATCGGTTTGCCATGACCCCCTCAATAGTGATCTGTTGCTCTGTGTCAGGTGCGGTTTCCTGCCAAGCGACACGATTGAGCCGCATTCGCCCATCTAGAGTAAGCATCTTACGTTGTTACCACCCTCGCACAAGATATTTGCACGTTCATAAACAACTTTTATTTAGGGGTGTTTGGTAGCCAATATTTCGTACACTGCTTTCACGAATAAAATTTTAAACACCTATTTATTCGAATACTTTAAATGATTTTGTTTAAATTGTAGACAGTTTAGCTGAACATTAATGCGAAGCACGATCAGGTCCGCGTTTTAGGTAAAGTATATATTTTCAACATGGTGCTTGTATAAAATTTAATAATATTGGCTTTAACATGCTTTATTTTTTTTATTTTTTTATATGAATAGGAAGGCAAACGAGCAAGTGGGTCACCTGATGGTAAGCGATCACCACTGCCCATAGACACCCGCAACCCCGGAGGGATTGCAGATGCGTTGCCAACCTAGAGGGTTAAGATCAAATGCCTCTTGTGCCTGTAATTTCCCCGATTTATAAAGATGATGGGGTGTTTCTGTTAGGGGTGACCTAGATACCCATATGAATTTCAAGTTTATTTTTTTAAATGTCCAAATGAAGTTAGTAGTAGTAGAAAGTTCTTAAAAAGCCAGATAAAAATTAAAACAGAGCGTGTTTGTAGAATTATATTTTAGACTGCGAACGTTCCTAATGCCGTTTCTCGCGAGTAGAAATACGTCACTGTATACTTAATAGTTTGGGGTTCTCGGTGTTATTGAAATCAATCTCTATCGTGATATAGGTCTTTTTAGTACTCAGTGAGAAATGTATTTACCGTGCGAAGAGTTAGAAACTGGTACACGTACAAGGCACTACACCGAATACCTCCCTCCCCTCGAATCTTGACAGTGCTTCATCTAATTTTGAATAATATATTGGCAAGAGGCGCAGATTATTACTATGGCCTAATGCCGATACTCGCCAGATTACAATATTCGTAGCTGGCGAACATAATTTTATAAGTGTGTCGCTTGATAACACAAATTGTAATGTTCAAGTAGAAACCAAACGGTTTTTTTATTTTGGTTAGAAGTGAAATAAATTAAATCGCAAGAGAAATAACAGTTAAAGTTGCTTTAACTGTAAATGAGGCTCATGTTTGTTAAATAAAAATGACCAGTATATAAATAAATATCTCGGCGTAAATGCTATATCGACTAACTAGCATTCAAGTTACCTAGTTAATATTATATTTAATAAGAGCTGGATAAAGTACGATGTCATAACTTTTCAAATAGACGAGGAAGAATCTATTTTATGTTCTGAAAAATCGATGAAGCGCTTGGATTTTGAAAATCACAAAAACGTCGACATAAGTAGCGTTAACCAGCCTCGCCATGCAACGCAGATTGTTGTAGATTCTTTGGTATACCTCATTTTATTAAATCTTTGAAAAATCATATTTTCGTTACATCAGCTGACTGAAAAGTCAGAGGTTTTCAAAGGCGTCAGCTGAAACTCAACTGCTAATCACAATGTTTTCACTACCCATGTAACGAAAACAATATTATTATTGGGGCACTTTATTATACATTAAACACAATAATTTTACAAGTGTCTTCCCTAGTTCGCAGGTCGCTATATATTCACACGATTTACTCGTCATTACTTTTCCTTTTCATGCTCCATAGTTATTTGTGCAACAAGAGAGCAAAGTTAATTTTTGGTGTGAGTGTTGATTTTGAATCCCTAGTAAGCGAAGATTCTAGATTAGAATCTTGAGTGCAGCAAGGGATTCAAAGACACGAGATTAAAAAACTTTGTTCTCATGTGACTCATAAAATTTTTCACCTCAGCGGCGAGAACATTTTGTCTTAAGTGAAAACAATACAACAAGGAAAATTTAACCAAATTGTTTTACAAAATGTATAATATGCTAGATGTAGGCTTACTATTATTATGAACAATAATACAACAAATAATTTATAAAAAATGACG
The DNA here is from genome assembly GCA_963854515.1 of Pandemis heparana. Classification (NCBI taxonomy): domain Eukaryota; kingdom Metazoa; phylum Arthropoda; class Insecta; order Lepidoptera; family Tortricidae; genus Pandemis; species Pandemis heparana. Next base: position 11,449,114 of record OY978006.1, read on the forward strand.
AATTATTATAAAATATGCGGGAACCTAATTGCGGCGCGTACGTTATTGGCATTTCAAACTAAATTCCGGCACGTGCAAAGGTCGCATTAGAAAAAAATAATTATCCCGCCACTTTTTAATGATACGTCCTAAAACTACTTGGAATTCTATTACAATAATAAGAATTATTAAAATTGTAATTTATTATTTAGGTACATATTAAAATCGGCATTTTTAGAATTCGATTATTTGAAAAAAAAAAACATATTTTTTTTCGGCTTACTATCACTAGGCATAGAATTTGAAAATCAAACCATCAAATTGAGTTGTTTTATCTCTCATTTTTTGTATCCACACGAAACTGACAGGTTGAAGGGAAGTTCAAACCTTTCGAATGTTTTAAATAGACCCACCACTGTCCTCGGAATTTTAAAAAAATAATTAAAAAGTTACTTGTGTCTCACGCTCGAAGCAAAATCGAGTTTTGCTCTCTCTCTGGAATGAGCAAAACCCGCCTGTTTGAGGTGCTGAGGTGAAAAATCAATTTCAAGCTTCTTTATTTATTCTTTCCCGTAGCCTTTAGCTATTATTGCTGACATTCGGTTTTAGTAAAGAAAATTTTTGTTAATGCGATGACGAAACACATTTGGCGATTTCTGTTTCCAGATCTTGAAGTCCCAGTGAAGGGTAAAGTTATGACCGAAGACGCGCCAAGCGCTCCCGACACCACATCAGACATAACGTTATTCAACAAACTTTACTTATTAAATTAGCTTTAGTTTGTAACTTGGTGTGTGATTAAATAAGTTATTGCGCCGAGCGCCGGCCGGGCGGTGCAGCGCGTGCCTAGTCCGAATACATAAAACAAATATTTATCTACCTAATATCTACCTAAACATGCTAGCAGAAATATTAATTTAACAGTATGTCATGTTCATTCAAACGAGAGTAAAACGAATAATCAGAAAAATGTATGCTCGATCACATTGTAAAAACGCGAGCTCTCGAGCCAAGCCTGACATGATTTGCTGTGCTTTGAAAAATGTTTGCTATACGTGTTCTTAGATACGTAAATGTTAGATGTTATGATGATAATGATAACAATATGCCGGCCTAATTCAATTGACTTTTTCATTCAATTATGACACTATTCAGTCACCGCACAAGTGTAATTTAATGTACTTTTATTCAATTGCTGATCTATATTTTTGTAATAACTGCTTTCCAAAAGACAATTAGTTCGTTCATCTGCTACCTAAGACACACGTACCTTTAGCAAATTGAATGCATACAAAAAAGGCCATGTTAAAACTGGCATAAAGTAAAAATTTGGATAAGCTTTTGAATGAAAATTCTTGTTTTGCGATGGCTTGGCTTCAAGAACATTCGCCAAAATATTTTATTATTGTAGATACGTTTTTTACCTGTACTTCTTTCCACTTTGTTGCTTAGTGCAGAGAAATATTACATACATATTTTAGGAAAGCGTCTGTGATTATAAACGAAGAAATTTGATGAAAAACCGTTTTAATGTTAGTTGAGAAATATGTATAATTATTGTTAGTTTTATTATGGTAATTATGTGTAATATTAGGTTCGCGTTTGTCGCGCGCTATTGCAAGCGATGCTCGCCTTTTAATTGGCTTTTCTTAGGCATGTTGTAAATACACTATTTAACTTCTTTTTCTGGAAATGTTGAGGCACTTAAGAATTTAGTAATCAGTGTTCCGTGGTGATCGTTGTACAGCTTGCACGGTAGGCGTGTGTCCGCACGTCGCGGCCCAAGCGGCCCGATGGCTGCTTGTACACATTTACTATTTTAGATTTTATTAAAGTTGGCATGTGAAGAAAGAATTTCTATTATAATTATAAGACCAAATGTGCGGAATTAAATTCATGTTCAAAATTAACATTAATCTTGAGATGTTTATCTACGTTGTATAAAATCAAATTATGTTTATCGGCCATACCAGTACAAATGATAATATTCGTTAAAAACTAACATTTACAGTGATTAATATACCTACTTATACTATTATGTAAATTAACCCTCTACGTACCTACTTGCAAGAAGCCTTAAAAATCATAGATTTTTAAAAGATAATATGGGTACTAGCGTCTACTGGCCGTTGGCCAAGGAAAATTATGTATTTTTATAAAAAATATTGTTCTTAAATAACATATAAAATATGTTAAAATGAAAGTACATTATTTCGTATTTTTCTAACATTATAGTAATGTACGTATTGAAATTAAACGATCAAGCTGTAAGTGAAAAAGGTTATAATATTATAAATATTGTTATCACTGTGTATTATATGTATATGTGTAGTGTAGGGTACCCGCGCTGCGACGTTCTTTGGGATCTTTTAGTTTTGTAACATAGTTAGGGCGGCGCGGCCCCCGCGGCCCGCACTCTGTGGTGGAATTTCATTTTTATATTGTGTACCTAGTTCGGATGATTTAATTAATCGAAAATGTGATTGACGGTAAATTGTAAGTAAATGTTAATATTAATAATTAGATACCTATGTATAGTGTCACTGCACCAAGTGCGAAGGTAGGCCGCATCAACGATTGTAGATTATAATATGTTGGGTGATGTTGTTTTCATTATTGTTTTTTACTTTGCGGCTCTTGTATAAAATATGGCACCGTGTTTTAAATCTTTAATACCGTCCAGTGAACACTAAATTTATTGACATGACATGTTTAGAGATTTATTTGAGTAGTGATAGCGTCTCAACGAGGAATTCACCAGTTGTACTAAAAGGATTAAGAGGAACTATTTGCATATTCTGAACTCGCAACTTATCGGTATTACATTTCAATAATCCAGCATTCTGGGCTGTCCAAAGCAAATAATAGTTAACTATCAAATGAGAGAAATAAAATAAAATTGCAAATCTGCGACAGCAAAACAGACTAAAACAAGTATATCTGCTAACTATATCAAATTATTGAAATTATTGTCAAAAGGTTGTGCGATGGTGACATCGCCGGCGCTACACTCGTAAAGCCGCGCTGCTGATGGCCCGCTCCGCAACTCTGTACAAGATTAACGAGGGCATATATTCAACTTATGTTGATAGCAGTTCTCGGTTGGGTCGAGGTCACTTTTGTGACCATGATGAGGAGGTGCTTGTGTTGTCAACTAGGCCAACTAGATATTCAATTTCAGTAAAATAAGCTATTGAATAATCGGTCCTACTTGACCGAAAATCAAGGGTCCTAAGTTTGCCAGGAAGCGACAGAGTTATGCAGTATAATTAAATGCACTTCAAAATTTGCTCAACTTTTGTTAGATATACGTGACTGTCAACTTGATCACTAATAAAAAAAAAACACATATTGCGAGGCAGGCTACTATCTTGATTCCTCACAACTCTAACTGTTCAGAAAATTACCAAACATATGGTTAAAAGAAAGCAGTTTGTTATGATAAAAAGTTCCTTTTCAATCCGTTTAAAATAGCTGGTCGGTTGGGACTAGGGTAAGCGTGCGGTACTCCACTAAAATAAAGTTTTTTTTTTTTACTTATTTGAATTTTAGATACTGCTTAGATACCATTAGTTAGATAGCGACTTTACTATGAAACAGAACAGTTACCACCAATTGTTTTAAATATTAGAGTAACAGTTGACCTGACAGTACGAAGGAGAGTGATATAATGATTTTCCATCGAGTAAATGCGGAAACTACGACTACTCAAGAAGTGACAATCTATTATCGTGTTAAGTAATAGACGTGTAACTTCACTCGCCTCAAGTCAATTATAAATTGGCTTTAAAGTTTCATATTAACTGACTTTAACACGTTCATCATTTTAATACGGTAATTGATATACACACCGTGAGTAGTCGTAGTTTCCAACTTACTTGAATGCAAATCATTATTCACTAGATCATTTCATTACCTAAATAGGTACTTTAAATTAAAAAGAAGTTCCTTTTATATTGTTGTAGAGATTTAATATCAAAAACAATTAACCACGTTAGCTAAAACAGTGCAAATAAGATGGCTTTATCAAGTTTATAATAAGTACCTACCATTATATAATAGGTAGATACCCCTTTAAGCGCCTCCGCCCCCTGTCTTGACTAGGTACCTCCGGTTAAAGACGCTTCTAAAAATACTGCAATTAATTTGGTGTTATTTAATTATAGATATTCTTCCCAGTTTTTTAATTTGTCAGTTTTTTTTTTTCAATTATTAATGTTTTCTATTAACATAGCATAAACCCAATTATGTTTGAAAGATGTGCGTTGTCGATAGTTAGAGAAGTGATTTGCAGCTCCGCATGTTAGACGCTTTAACAAGGGCAAAATTGATCTGTGATGGTTATGACATAGTGCATTAGGCTGTGCGGCTCTTGTGGGCCACGCGAGCGGCAGCGCAGGCTCGCTGGCCTGTACACCAGGTTCAATATTGCGATTATACTTTTTTCTATATCACTTTTAATGCCACAATTTTTGATTCCTTTTATTAGTTTTGTGTAATTCATTTTACCAAACGTGTTACCATTTTATACAGTATTTATACGTGATTGTGTGTACAATTATGACAGTATTAATATTTTTCATTTTTATTTGTTCGTGCACTTAGACCAATACAAGGAATCTAAATATGTATGTATGTATGTAAAACTCTTTATTGTACATAAAACACATGAAAAAGATGAATACAGGAAAACACGAATGCACAAAGGCAAATATTCACTGCTATTAAATTAACTGCGATTTCGGGCCCATAAACGCCGGCAAGGAATAACACCAGTAAAACTGTTTTTACTGGATAAGGGGCCATCCATAAAGTACGTCACACAGTTCTGGTCTGGAAATTTGTGACACACGAACAAAATAATCGTAGTCTTCATAGTAAACCCTGTGACACGGGGGGGGGGGGGGGGGGCTCTAAAAATGATGAAATTAGTGTGACGTACTTTATGGACGGCCCCTAAGCTGATATAAGAGACCTACGTTATAGCCATGCAAACAAACAATAACTTCGCGTTATAACTCGAGTACTTATCTTTCAGTAAAGATAACAAAAAAGCAGTACGACAAGGTTACATTAAAAATTACTTTTTTACTAAGTTTTCTTTGCTGTAATGGAAATTATAAGTATAACTATTTTGAGCTTCAAATTTATCCCAAATGTACATACGAACCTAACGTAATGCAACAAAAACATTGTAAGTCGCGGAACAGCGTCCCTGTCAACTTCTTTTCTAATAAATAACCCTGATAAATTACGAAGGTACATAAATAGGTTTACCACCATTTTTAAAGAACTTAATCGGTTAATGATTATGATGACCCTTTGAAAAAAAAGGAATAAGAAAAGAACTAGATATCAACGAGCGTAGTTCAGATTCCAATTTTACAGTTATGAGACACGATCCACTCCCACTTCCCCATGGTTCACTCTTCGCACGGGTTATACGTTCTGTTTATGTGCCCATTTATATAAAACAATATAATAACATTAAAATATGCTTATAAACTTATCAAACTTAACTTACAAAAACTGAAGTCGTTTAAATACGTTTAATTGCACGAGGACGTGTGTCTAATCTCTTGATATTTAAACTGTCGACGAAGCCAAAAAATGCGCGCCGTCGCGAGGTACAAGATAAAGTAGTACATAGTTTCAGTAAAGGTCCAAAGTGCAAGGTTACAGAGTGGTGTGCCATTAGTTAAGTAATCGTACAGGGTTCGCAACAGTCGGCCGGGAGAGCCTCGCCTCCCTTCCTTTACTTGCAAGTACAATGCTTCAGTTTTCTCTCGATGCAAAATCTAATATAGACAATAATCGGTTCAACAATAAGGTGCCAGTGTTCATAAATGAAGTTAAGCTTCGGTTAGTCAGTTTAATCGCTATTATTATTATTTTCTGTTATCATCTTATTTTTTATTATCAAAAATCATTAAATATTGGGTAAGAGTTAATATACACATAAACACCTACTATTTACTTTTAACGTTAGGTTGTAATATATATATATAGATTAATTAAAATTGTATTTTAATGTGAATGTAAGGAATATCTATATTTATGAATTAAAATATTAAGTATTTTAAAATATACACAATGTGTGTTACATATAACTGTACATTTTGAGTTCAATTAATGTATAAGTGACGGTATTTGGCTGTGCGCGTCCGAGTTCCCGATGCGGCAGGGCGCGCGGGCACTGTTCCTTCGCTCAGATTCGCTCGGCTACTCCCGGGCGGCGGCTGCGACGGCTGCGGCGGCGCGGGGGCGGCGGCTGCGCGCGCGCCCTCGAGCTCGCGCGCAGCCGCCGGGGTAGGAGGGGGTAGCTCTATTACTCAATCCTGTCGCTTGTCAGTAGTGGTGGCCAGTTGCGGACCCGGCCTGTGTGTCATGCATGGCTAATGACGATGTCTATTCTGGAATTCTAGCACCACCACATTCGAAAGACCGATTGGATTGAATAATTTACCTATGCGCGTACGCGTCGCACACATTCCAAAATAACGCTAATGGTAACGCTAAAAGAGGCGATACGATTTGTAAGTTAACCACTTTGTTGTTCATTAACGATAAGTTAGATATAATCTCAGTCGATGTGTTGTTTAACTTTAAACTGTGTATAGTATTCTCTCGGTTAAGTTTTTGTGAAGGCGTGAATTTGAGCGAATCGACATGCTTGAGCCACGAGGGTTCATATTAGCTCGTAAGTCTTATGTACCTAAGCGTTTATTTCTGTTGCACCTAACTTTATTTTGCGAGCCGTGTTAGTTCTATTTCATTAATATTGTATGTAAATATAGTTAGGTCAAAGTAAACAGTTTCATTCGATCTACAAGGTTATAGTTGATTCTGATAAATGGGGCTGATGAATACCAATGCAAATCGCATTTGCTGTTATTAAATTAAATTGTTCTATCTGATACAATAGGGTATACGGCTATTTATGTGTTATATTGTTGTGAAGGGCGGGGAACGCATCCCTCGCATCCGCCGCGGCCCGTCCGCGGCTCCGTATCATATTGTAATACTTAAGTACACCCTATGTTACGCCATAAAGGCTTTGTTGTAAGGCCGTTTACATTCTAACTGAACCCATTCATTGTACTTTTATAATCGGCAAGTTATCTTACCTACAATGCAAAACGAAGCATCACATAACATAGACATCACTATCCGTTAATCTGTATGTAGAAATAATTTTAATTAATCTGGAAATATGCAATGTTCGCTGCATGTATTAAAAACATGACTTCAAGGCTCGCTTATAACAATGTCGTTTTAGTGTAATAAAGGAAAACAAATACAACATATTACGTTGTTTTTATTACCATCTACAGTTTTTGTGTTGTAAGCTTGCCGAGACGTCAAAAGCGCGCGATACTCGTTGGATTTAGTTACAATTTCGTAAGCGCTTTAAACATCTGTTACTTTATTGTCCAGCTTAGCTATAAATTAGCAGGACTACCGTATGCTTGCACTACAAATCTTACAGGCTAAAGAAACATATGCAGTTTGCGACTAATTGTAAAAAAAAAAAGATTTAGTGACATCAAGTTCAGTTAGAGTGAAGATGCCGGGGTACAGCTATAGCCACGCTACACTGTGTCATTACCTCACATTACGTCTTTTATACCATTTTAAAGTAAATAGATAAAAGTTGTCACTAATTCTTTTAATCTATTTTAATTGTAAATTTTTTTAGAAGTATCTAAGTTTATAACTGTAAACACGATCTATTTTTAGACGGCGACATAGATACATGTATGGCGATGTGGATGCCGCATGAACATCGTCAGTGTATTTATTTTCCTGGTGATCGAGAAACATTGTGAGACGCACGCGCGGCGGCGGGAGCCGCGCTCGCGCCGCCGCCCGTTATTGTAGAAATAAATGATATTTTCGTTTAAACCGTTGCCTTTTCATTTATAACTCTCTTATTTGATTTTGTCTTACTAAAACACCATTACTCGACGCCTATTTCCAATTCAGTACGATCATTAGGTTAACGCATACGTTGCCATGCCAGCTGTCAGAGCCGAGGCTTCGTCAGGTGCCACATAAACAAGGGTTGCCATCTCCTAACTTTGAAATCCAGGATTTGAAGGTAGAAATACCAGGACTTTTCGGTTTAAAGCCAGGACTATATATATAAGAGGCCTAGTGAAACGATTGGAGGCAGTAGTGGCGCGCCAATTTTAAAACATAGGTCCTTAACAGGACTATTTAAAAACTCAGTACGATGCTCAGAAACTTTCCAGGACACCCCAAAAATCAGATCATGTCCTGGGAAAACAGGACGGTTGGCGACCCTACCACCCTATTTCTGAAATTCCCCACGTGCCTTCTCGGCAGTGAATGCGTTAAAAGTGAATCTATATCTCAGGCTAATAGCAATATTCCGTTCGAAAAAAAAGAGCTATTTTTTTATCTTTAAAAACGCGGAACAGCTAATTTGCGTGCAACTGCTAATTGTGGTAAATAATTATAATTGCTGCTCAACAAAACCATGTTTATTTACATATTTTATGTACATCGTGGGCCATGTCTTAAACTCCAACCTTTGAAACAACTTAAAATCTAAGTACTCTGCCAGTCTCCCAAAAAGTGTGTCCACGGCCCAAATTCTAAAGTGACCGTGTCTACTCATTTTTGAGGCCTTAGCTCCTGTATTTGACTCTGACAAAGAGTTTAGGGTTGCATCCTGATGGAGCCGTCGAGGCGTATCGTCTCTCCGTTGAGCATGGGGTTGCGGATGATGGCTTCGACGAGCAGCGCAAACTCGGAGGGCCGGCCGAGGCGCGGGGGGAACGGAACTGACGCCTCCAGCTGCTTCACTGCTGGCTCCGGCAGGCTCTCCATCATCGGCGTACGGAATAACCCTGCCAAACTCACAGCCTTTAGCCTTTACCATTTCAGATTTAAAACAGATTGTAATAGACTGATATGGACACCAGATTGTATAGGTAGGTAAGTAGTGATGTGTTTCTGCAAGATTGCCAGATTAGATTGAATATGGGTTTGCATTGCAATTTCTACTTTTTAGGTCGGTTAAAAATTCGATTTTCGGCCAACCGAACTACTAGAGCCAGGCGGCTCGATTTGTGTGTCCAAAAGTGTACATAAAGAAGGAACCTGTCTACGTAATCTGCTAATGCTTAACTGAGTATATAACAGTGCGTGGAGAATGAAGTATGTCAAGATACCTGGGGCAATGGTAACGACCCTTATTCCTTGCTTGGCCAGATCTCTGGCAATGGGTAGTGTCATGCCTACAACTCCTGCCTTAGATGCCGAGTACGCAGCCTGCCCGATCTGTAATACAAAAACATGTATCTGCTGATAGGGTATTCTCGTTCAAAATTAAAGGCTATTAAGACCTTGCAGGATACATCTCGTTGTCATATAGATAATTGCGAACTTTCGTAAGAAGTTAGGCCACAAGCCTGCTTTAGAACGAAACATTTTAGTTACGGCCCATAACGAGACAATTCGTATTGCCGTATCTTACGTTAAGTTTTTTTTTTTTTTTTTTATTTGAATAGGAAGGCAAACGAGCAAGTGGGTCACCTGATGGTAAGCAATCACCACTGCCCATAGACACCCGCAACCCCGGAGGGATTGCAGATGCGTCGCCAACCTAGAGGACTTAGATGAAATGCCTCTTGTGCCTGTAATTTCCCCGGCTGTCTTACTCTCCCCACCGGAACACAGCAGTGCAAGCACTGCTGCTTAGCGGCAGGATTAGCGAGTAAGATGGTGGTAGCGATCCGGACGGACCTTGCACAAGGCCCTACCACCCGCAAAATAAAATAAATGTAATGCTATTCTATTTCCCCAACTGGGGCGTGACGTCCTGATTCCGACTCATGTCAAGTTTTAGCTCACTTTTAGTATTAATCTGACAGCGAGCGAACCTAAACTGAATCGCATTAAGACGTCATGGTAGGGCCCCTGAACCTGAAGTTGGCAGGAGCATAACGCTCCGGACACACCTGTCCGTCGAAGGCAGCAACGCTGGCGGTGTTGACGATGACGCCGCGCTGCCCGTCGGCGTCGGCGGCGTTCTTGCCGATCATGCCCGCAGCCAGTCGGATCACGTTGAAAGTGCCTATTAGATTCACCTGAGACCATAAACAAAGCAACAATAGTTTTTAAAGCTGTACGAAAGAGTTAGGTCTTAAATTATGAAATATAAGCCAGAAGCGGGGCGGTGTGATGCAAGGGGCACATTGCGACTAGGGCGTGCTCCCGGGAAGAACCGGTTCTGAAATTCCCGGGAATTCCCGGGAATTTCATAGTGTCGAAAGAACCGGTTCTGAAAGTTCCAATCCCGGTTCTCCCGGTTCTTTTCGTTTTTGTTCGCTTACTTTCGTTTTAGCAAATTCATATCTAAACAGTTGTACCTGGCGATTGAAAAAGATTGAATTTAATTGAAATATACTCTTTAATTAAAAATCTAAGTCATTACATTGTTATTTCATAATTAATTTGTAAAGTGTAAAAATTTAGATTTTTAAGGTGTATATTTAAATAAAAAGACATGTCAAGATTGTTTACATTTAGTTAACTACCTAAACAAATGGAGTATAGAGTATAGTGATAAGAAAACGACGGTATTAGATCTTACCGCCTCCACCCACCCTCCAAATTTTTAATATTTTGTTTTAAGGCGCTGTCAGTGAAAGAGAAGCCTGTTAGTGAAAGAGAAGAAACTATTTCGGCAGCTTGGCGCGTGTCTAAAATGTTGCAAATAAGACACAAATAATAAGAAATAAAAAAGTATGGATTATTTGTGAAATATGATTCGTTAGCCGTTTAGGTATGAATATGTTGACTTCATGTTTTTAATTACAGACCCATACGTCGAAGAAATAAAGACCTAGAACCGTTTAATGATGATTTTAAGACCAATCTTTGCAATTATTTTCTATCGAGCCGATTTTGTTCAATTATGTATCGAGTTCGTCCAGCGTGTTTGAAATATGATGCAAATTAACATATATATTTTTGGTATTTTTTTGATGTGTAGTTTTTCTTAAAAAAGTGCTTAAATAACATCAATTTCAACAAAATTAGGTGTTGTCAGCCTCTTAAGTTGTCTCAGTTGAACAGAAACATTGACGTTGCAAGCTCGTTTGTTTATATTTTTGTGGACTATACTTCATTTAATTTAGAATGAGAAACCACAATAACATTATATTGCGGCTGGTCAACTATTTCTTACCTAGTAAACAGTACAGTGCAATAGTTTGGCAGCCGCAAAATAAAATTGTTTTAGTGCCACTTTATTTGCGTGGCGTCAATTGTTACTCTAGTACAAATCGTAAAGAGATTACAGTTCACGAGCCGCAATATAATGTTTTTGTGGTTTCGCATCCTAAATTAAATGAAGTATAAATATGTAATTGTGATGTTGTGAATTTAAATTAAGGAGAGTGAACAAAGGAAGGAGGACGCTGACGCTGAAATATATATTTTTTTATTTTAAAGTAATTTGTTGAATTATTATTATAATATACAATAAAACGATATCTTTACATTTTATAAAATAAATTGGTAACTATTATAATATTACAATTTATTTAGTCGTCGTCGACGTTTTGTTACTCTTGTCAAGAAACATACCATTTTATCGTATATTATTTATTACAATGCGTATGATTCATATCATTTGTATATTACATGCTTATTTAAAGCATATTTTTATTGCATTGTTAATGGATAAATGTAATTTATTAAAAAAATCGTACAATGAACCAAGAACCGGGAAGAACCGGGAATCCCGGTTCTGGACCCGCTCAGAACCGGGAAATGAAATTCTTGGAACCGGACCGGTTCTGCATGCCCTAATTGCGACATCCACTTTAGGGTGCGACCACACCGCCGCGTATACGCAGTGACGTGTCGTATGCGTCACGTTTTCTCACCGTTTCTTCATACATTTTGTTGCGATTCCGTAACGTCACCGTTTTTTAAGCGGCGGTGTGGTCCTTTAACTCTTCGTGCGCAAACACAATTTTAATTGCGGCAGCACTAAAACGATCGCTTATAAGTGTGATCCATGACAGTGTTTAATTAAAGGTTCTATATATTAACGATTGTCACTTCAAGACTAGTGTCAGATCCGATACACTACACATGTTCACAATAAAACGGAATATACAGGCGAATATGATTCGTTAATTTTTATCCGGTTTTCAACTTTAGTTACATGTCATTAAAGTCATGTATACAATGCAGCTGTTAGATTAAATTGTATCATAAATATGAACCTTAGTCAAATGTAGTTAAAGTTGAAAACCGCATGGGGTTCAACGAAATGTAATAGAAAATCATTTTGCACTACATCTGTAATTCTGTAATTCATTTCTTAATGATTTGTAAGGATAAAAGATTTGTTAATGTTTAAAACCATATTAAATTATAAAAAATATACTGTTTTTCGTTTTCATTTAAAAAATTAACTTTTAAGAGTTAAGTATAGTTTAAATTTGCAGCACTTAAAAAAAATAACTTTTAATATTTAGGTTTAAATTGAGTTTTTTTTATGATATCTCGCAGTCTCATCATTTAAAAACTCGTTGACCGTATTACTAATAGGCAATAGCGCTTTTCGATACTCGGTACTTAGGTACCCGTATTCTCTTTAGTGAATGCGATACGCAATTACTTCAATTACTTAATATGTATTTGCATGTCTGAATGGCAAAGCATGTAAGTATCTAGTTATTTGTATAAATCAACTATCAAATAACCAATTGTAAAGTGTACCTACCATGCTTAGCAAATATTTTATCAATAATATCTGAGCATTAAAATGTATCCGAGCGATCTTAAACAGCCATGTATTAAATTTTACATACTTAATTTAAATCAAAATCACTCACGTCAATGGTTCTCTGAAATTCTTTAAGATCGAATGGCTGTTCTTTCTTGAAGTTGTAAATGCGCTGCGCCGTGGCGACTCCGGCGCAGTTGACGGCGACGTCGAGCCGGCCGAAGCGGTCGCGCGTGGTTTGAAGGGCGTTTTTCACATCTGCCTCCGATGTCACCTGAAATGAAAAAAAACATTTTAGATACAAGCTTTTTAGCTGACTGTACTTGCATTGTCACCCGTCCTACATATTATGTGAACCAAATTTCAAGTCAATCGGTCCAACCGTTGAAGAGGTCCCTCCTGCGGAGACAGTCCTGGCTGGCCCACCAAAATTCTACTACCTACCAGATTTTCATAATTTCAGCTCAATCTGATGAAGATATACACAAACATACATACATACATACATGTATACATACGTTGCAAGTTAATATAAAACTTGTAGTAAGTAGGTACCAATAACTTGTAATAAAGCTTGAAATAATAAAAATGGGACAGCCTGTACTTAGTAGGCAGTTGTCACTGCAGCTAAGCTATTTAGGACATTTTTATTTCATAACCAAACAAGGGGCGAAGGGGCAAAAAAAACAAACCAGTTAGAAATAAACTTGAAGTAGTTATAATGTACTGTCCACAATACACATACCGTCTGGAGAAGCATGTGCCCCCGTACCTACTCGAAAGTGCATAAAGTTGTCAATTAGGTACCTATCTCTTCCCTCTCTTCCTCTCGCCCTATTTATACCTACCAACAATGTCTATAGAACACCAGTGACATGCTATAAAGCTATAAAGTTGTACGTACATCTACCGGCACGAAAGCAGCGTTTTCTCCGAGCTTCTTGGCGGTGTCTGCGCCAGCGCTGGAAGGCAAGTCGCAGATCACGACGCGGCCGCCCTGCTTCAGCAGCTGCTCCGCAGTGGCCAGCCCCAGCCCGGAGGCGCCGCCCGTCACCAATCCAACTAGACCCTACAACATTAACTCCTTAATCATAACCGAACCCTAACCTTCGTTTGATGACTTTCGTCTATTATATACCTATTCTGTGCTTTCGTTCTTACATGCGACGGACTCGTACCTCAACACGATAACAGTTTATTGGTATTAAGTAAATATGTAAGTAGTTACCTAGTGTTTTTCTCAAACAGAAAGACTTGTAATATTCGACTTACGTAAGGTCAACTGCAAAAATAAGTATCGATAGGTACGAACTTCTCAAAATAAATGTCACATAACGCCGCCGCACAGTGGCGCATTACGGCGGTGTAAGAAAGTATGGGTATAGGTAGGTACCTATACTTAATTTGAAACTTTAACTAAATAGATACATATTAAACACTTGAATGTACCTACTTAATAATGGTAGGTGTCTTGGGAACAGGCTTCTGGCGTCGAATTCGTCCACAAAAACAAATTGCTTAGCTGCTTAAGTACATATTGATAACAGTTCTGGGCTTCTGGGTAACCTTAGTCAAAAAGAAAATTGAGTTTCCCAGTGGCTCTTTGGGTGGACACTTGTTTAAACACAGACATTTACAGACCAAGCTGAGCGAGTGAAGCCTGGCTGATACGCCTATACCTCGCTGTGACTAGCATCCAACCAATACGTGTCCTAACACTTTGCACAGGCGTCCTGTCGTAGGGAACGAACTTGGACTTTAGTTTCCACAGCGGCTAGGCCAGATTGTGACCTTTACACAAATCATTAAATATCTTTAAAAATGTGTGCAGGTATGCATGCTCACAAAATTGGTGATTGCAAATAAAAGCATGTTAAAAACACGGAATTGCATTGCATTTTATTGTTAAAAATGTAAGTTTTTTATTTCACGTAGCTATATTTAACCACCTACCTGTACTTAATCGTACTTATATGATCCAATTAAACATTAAACACTTTATGTTGGTAGGTACCATTAAGTATATATCATTATGTCAAAAAATTTCAGGTTAGATTACGCAGCTCGAAGATATCCGAAGAAACCGTTCACAATTTCAAGGTAAAACATTATTTGTAAACTATGAGATAAGATTATAATAATTAAAAATAACAAATTATGCACCAGGGACCATCAGTATAAAGTAACTAAATAATCACCTTTAACATTGTCGCACGATAAGGTCCTCGCCTGTTAAGAGATAAATGTGTACTAACTAAAAGTTTCGAGTTCGAGTAGCCGCAAACACGATAGCAGTAGACAGCGCCCCGGCGCGGGGTAACCGACCTTTGCTCTTGTCAAGGGCCGTATTCATATCCAATCCACACATGGTGCTACCAATGTAGGTAGGTACGACTCGGAAGACGGTCTTGAATTTGTGTACCTACTGTATAGTAATCAAATGCGTCCTATACAGTACGGTAGGTACATAAATTATCAGGTAGTCCATTAATAGGTCAATCATCTATTCCAGACCGTGTCGTTGCAAATAACAAGCTAGATTATAGCTAACTCTCGTGGGCAAACATTGTGCATACAAGGTGTTAGACCAAACCTCGCTCGATCTCGTTGTAATGATATCGTAGGTATATACACGCAAAGTAAGTTAGATACAGACTACAGACACATTTTGATTTGATTTCCAATGTAGTCATGTTAGGCCCTTATTTGACACCGGTGTATTCTCATTCTATGTTGGTGTAAGGAATATCGCAGCTCGACGCGGCCGAAGCGTCGGTTATAATTATAAATGACTAGCTGTTGCCAGCGACTTCGTCTGCAAAGAATTCGTTTATCGCTATCCCGCGGGAACTATGCAATTTTCCGGGATAAAAAGTAGCTATGTGCTATTCCAGACTTTTCTCTATCTATGTGCCGAATTTCATCCAGATCCGTTGGGCCGTTCTGGCGTGATTGAGTAACAAACAAACATCCATCCATCCATCCATCCATACTTTCGCATTTATAATATTAGTTAGATGATAAATTAAGGCGCTTCGATCCTATGAGTATAGTTCCAAATCACCTACGTATTATATAGAAACTTCAAAAGTCACCATAAACCTTTAAGAACTGCAACTATAGGTCTATGACTCTGAGTCAAGTGTTTACTAGCATTCTTCTTAAGAACGTTAAGTTAACGCTGCTACTTATAAAAGTATTTTTAAGGGCATATACCTAGTAATATTATTCCACCTCCTGCATTAAGAACGTTTAACAGGTTTCAACCGTTTTTCTAAGGAAAGACGCCTGAAGGGTCCCATTTTGAATCCTTTTCTAAAGAACCGTGGGTTTCAAGAGCGTAGGTAAGTATTAGCAACTACACGCCGAAAAACGATGTTTTGATGGTTTTGTGGATTCCGTTCTTACAAATTTCTGTTTCGTGTCTTCACTGAATGTACCTATATCAGTCGACATGGCACCATTAGGCCCAACGCAATCACGATAACATTAATGATAACGACTTACCTACCAATTTATCTGACTGACTACAACAATAATTCTAAACGTCATAAGCAACTCGGTATTTTCGTTATCAACTCGAGCAATTTATGAGATACCTACTAGCTGTTGCCCGCGACTCCGTCTGCGCAAAGTTCGCTTATAGCTTCCCGCGGGAACTATGCGATATTCCGGGATAAAAAACTATCCTATGTCCTTTCCTGGGACTGTAACTATCACTATACCAAATTTCAATTAAATCGGTTTAGCCGTTTTGCCTTGAAAGAGGTACAAATATCCAAAAATCAAAACTTACAAACTTTCGCCTTTATAATATTAGTAAGATTGCCCTTGAAATAGTTATTTGTTATGCAAGGCTGCAAAGTTTTTGTCATCGAGCGTAAATAAAATGAAAATTTCAATTCTATGCCAAAAATGCCTTACACTCTTGAAACTGCTGGACAGATTTTTACCAAAAATAGCTAAGAAACACAAAAAGTCCCCTGCGTGACCGACACCTGACACCTTTTGCAGCAGCAAAAATAGTGTACCTACTTATACTTAGGTAGGTATATATACTTACTTTTATACGGCGCTGGGAGCGGTATATTGGTCAAACATTGGAGGAGGACAAAGACGAAAGTCAATTAGCAGTTAATTTTTAATAATTAATAATATGGTAAGATTTGACCCAAACAAAAATCGGACAAGTTAAATTAAAGCTTTTAGAAAGGAACTATTATAAGCTCACTTCGTTGTCCGTCTGTCTGTCTATACGTCAAGACCCTTTTTCTCAGGAACGCGTAGAGATATAAAATTTAAATTGATACCAAATATTGAGGTCTGTATGCGGTCCCTTGGAGCTGTGAAAATATTAACCCTCTGAGTCAACTTAATCAAAAGATACAGTAATTAGAAAAGGTGTTTCCATACAAATTGCCGAGCTTGAATAACCTGTGGGGTACTTCCATTTGTCCAGGTGTGTAATGAATGTTACATAGTATGTTCAGGATGCAGACATCTGCTCTGCGATACAAACGTCTGAGGAGGTGTGAGAAAAGCTATATACCAAACAATTAAACACTATAGAAAGTAATTCCGGTGTCTATAAAACAAACGGAGACATTTTCAACAAGTTTGTATGTTCCCATTGTCACCAGCTTTAACAATGGTAATCGTAGTCCTACAATGTTTTTAAATAAGTTGCCTTTGGGTGGATGTAATTTATTAGCCCATTGCAAATCCGACCGCACCGACGGTCACAGCTGCCGAGCATGCTGCTTTTCAGAGTAATCTTGATCTTCTCAGTTTCTACCTACTGCATTGCGAAAAAGGAAAATGACAAATCTAGTGAAGAAAATTCTGACGAAGACGCAACTGACATCATGTTCTTGAGCAAAAATCAAAAACTAAAGCCGAGAACGTATCCCAACTCAAGTCCAATGCCGGTCCCGACTAAGCGACCAACGAAAGGCGAAGTGGTTGTAGAGAAATTTGTGGAGACTCTTATGTCTAGCGAAAGATATTTGCAGATGATAGAGACCGTCGACAAGAAGCTGAACCATCTAGACGAGAACTTCCACGAGCGAACAAATGGTATCATAAAGTATTTGTCAGAGATACTGCGGCATGTCAAGACGCTGCCCTCCTCCGATATGGAAGATACTGTTAAACTGGTCAAAGCGGATATAAGTTCGATGAGGAAAATGATGGCGGAGAAGTTGGATACAATAATCCCTAAGATGAGAGGTAAGCAGTAGATTTTCCGGTAGTATACTCACATATCGTACATAATGCATATAATATTTAGAGTTTTCAAGAGCGACGTACATGAATGAACTTCATTTCATCTACTTACTCTTACTCGTATTACCTACGTAGAGGCGAAGATTATAAAAAACATTCGTGCCAAACAAACGAAACAAAAGAAATAACTTCCTCTTGTGAAATCTTATGAGAACAAAGACGGTGACATTATTCACACTTTCAGACTGCAAATAAATTTCTGCTTTGCAGATATGATATTACAACTTTTCATGATTTTCTATAGGGCATGTACGCATTAAGCAGTTCTTGTGTCGTATGTACTTACTTAGTCATATTACTTGGAATCCACTTTTAATTTTTTTAATGCATGTTATTTGAAAAGTACGTACCTACATGACTTACATTTTTATTATTTTTTTAAATAACAGTTACCACTTACTTTATCATAATAAACTAGCTGACTCAGCGAACAACGGTTCCGCCTTAGAATTAGTTTCTGGCATGTCATGTCATCAGAGATTTTTAGTTATTTATCTCTTGTAATTGGGGTAAACACAAATAAAAAAAAACAAAGATCATGAAAACCTACATAGCCTTCCTTGAGTGTTGGTGTAAGTAACATGACTTTCCTTTATATGTTGTTATTACCGTATCATTATTATAATATTCTTACAATTAGATACTACACTAGCTTGTGCTAGTGCAGGGCACAAGATTTTACCAACACATTTCGCCTCCGCATTGTTGTTAGTAAGACGCCTTGAAAAAAGATAGTAGCAAATATCGAATCTTCGTAGTAAATTTCAAAAGCTTTCATCGTTCCTTTGTATAATAATCATGCCAATTTTTAACACGGAATTAATGTTTATACTTGAACTCTTGGGCAACAGGTTTTCTTATAGGTAAATAATGATTGGGTCTTCCAAAATTTAATTTAAGTACAAGAATCATCATGAATCATGAGACACATTTTATAGACACCATATATATTTTTTTCCGCTGCAAATATGGTGAGCCTCCTAACGTAGTAAACCCAATAGTATCAATCCATTATTATCAGACGAAGTAATTTCGCTATTTCCGTTACAATTTATGAGAACAAAAATCCTAATCATACTAGTATTTCCTACCTTTTTAGTGTTCCCTAGTCAACAAGGAACCCTTATAGGGTGTTAATGTTAACACACCAGTCGATCGATCATCGATCGATGTCATCGATCAACATCGATCGATTACGATCGATTAGTGTGGTAGCTTTGGCTGGTCGACGGATAAACTAATCGATCGACATTGTTCGATACCATCGAGCAACATCGATCGATTACGATCGATTAGTGTGGTAGCTTCGGCTGGTCGACGGATAAACTAATCGATCGACTTTGTTCGATACCATCGAGCAACATCGATCGATTGCTGTGGTAGAAATAGGTCTAGTAGAAACTATCGATCGACGTCGACTGTTCCATTCTACCATGGATCGATGGCAGTTTTGCTATGATCGTCCGTCCGTTTGTCCGTCTGTCTTAGCTCAGATATTCTTAATATTAGAATGCCGTTATTTGGCATGGGTGTACGAAATCCTGAATCAATTTTTTTTAGGATACACCAATGTACACTTAAAGTGGAGATGTTTTTTTTCCATAGTGTGGGGTGCCGTTTGAAAGTTCCTTCAAAAATATTGAGGGTGTGCGAAAATCATTTTTCGATTGGATCCGTTTGCGAAATAATATGCTTTAAAGTTGTAATTATCGTTAAAATTAATCCCCCCCTCCTGCAAGCTAAACGGTTTTAGATGGATAGGTGAAAAATTAATGGCAGTAGTATATATATTTAACGAAGATTAAAGGAAAACTTTACAATTCAACGAGTAATAGTCGAGCAATTTATAATATGTACTTGAAACCTATACATAATAAAAAGTGAGAATTATAATAGGGCAGTTCTTCGGAGTGGCATTTTTACGTGTCCGGGGCAAAAAATAATAGATTTCGTCGCTAGATAATACTGAAAAAATGAGACATATACTTTAGGCTCAGTTCCGCCTAGGAAAGTATTAAAATACTTCATAGTTAAATTATACATCTAAAGAAAAAAATATTATATTTGAGAATAGACGTTCGGTGGTAGTATCCCTTACGCAGATGAGCGAAGAAAAAAAATTGTATCTTAGGATAGGAATTTTATTGCCAGGTCTTAAATGGGTTCCCATATACTAAACTTGTTTATAACTCATATTATACACACAAATAAAAAATATCATTTAAATTCAGTCAATAAAAACAATTTTTCGCCGTGTCCGAGGGTAACGTCTGAACTCAGTGGAGTTTACGAAACGCGCCGGCATCCTAACAAAGAAACATACCAGGAATCCCGAAACGCGCGTGTAGGTAGCCTCGGTCGTGCCGTGTTTGCCGGCGAGATCGGACTTCGACTTACAACTCAAGCGTCAGATTTTTCGAGGTAATGTTCGTCGTTCGGTGGGTTTGGTTTCGTGTTTTGTTAAATTCAGTGAAGCAATTATTTTTTTCAGTGTTAGTCTAATTGTCAGTTTGATAGTAAGTAAGTCATCTCTAAGGGTATGCGATTTCATTATTAAGTGACTCTTTTATGTACCTAGTGTTCCTATATTTTCTGTTATTTGAAAAACATCGTTTAATTTTGAATTCGGTGGCAATGATCTCCGCGGGTTCGGTGGGTTTTCGGGCCAACGAAATCATTAAAACTGCCACCGAAATAAAAAAAAACTGCCACTGAAATCAATAAAACTGCCACCGAAATCAATAAACCCACCCACTGATATCAGTATTTATTTTAGAAAAACGTTAAGTATTCTTAATTTTTACACGAATACTTATTCCACGCACATAATAAAATTAAAGAAGTATGTATCAGTCAAGTTGTCGCTTGTTTACGCTTTTGAAAGTGTCTTATTGAATTTTGATTTCGGTGAGTATGTTTAGGGAATGCAAATCCGTTTATGTTTGAAAATCCGGATTTTCAAAAACGGATTTCCATGTCAAATCCGGATATCCGGATTTTTTGGATTCGGATTTTAAGTGAAAACTATGTGCGGGGTATCTTAATTTTAGGTTTTCTTGTTATATTTCTTCCTTTCCAACCTATCACTACTATAAGGATTTTTATTGGGTACTATAGACATCAAAATATGTGAATGAAAAACACGCATGGTTTTAATATCCTTCTTTAGTAGGTTTGTTTAAATAACCAGTCTCCTTTATGACTCCAAGATTCCAACAAAACAAGAGAAACAACAATATAAGAGGAGAGAACACTAAAATTAAAAGGAACTTCTTCTTATAAAATTACTTAATTAGAAATCGAAACAAAAATAGAGGACGTCTGAAACACAAACAAAATTAACAAAATATACTCTTTGTCTCAAACAAAATTAACAAAATAATTATACTCTTTGTATCATACAAACTAAAAACAAAACAAGTTCGCACACATAGACGCGCGCTTTTACACGGCCCCTAAGCGGATCTCGCGGTGCTGTCAGTCGCGCGTGGCGCATTGAGACGAGCGGCCATTTTTTCGTTTTAAATATGCCAAGAGCGAATTGCGCTGTGTACGGCTGCTTGAACTCGGCTTCTTCAAAACCGAAATAAACATAAATTGCAAATTAGCTTTATTAATTTACAAAGAACTAGAAAAAAACAGTTTTATAGTGTCGTGTCCATGTTTCCCAATAGTTTATTTAAGAAAGCTATTCATTCGGATGAGAATTTTTATACAATGAAATTTAATAACAGAGCTTTCCGAACGTGTCGTAGCAGGCGAAAGTATTTTTCAGTAAGTAATATATAATACTTACTTACCGACAAATAAAAAATCTTAAACTGTTAAAGTATTTTTTAAATACCCTATTTTATTTAAAAAATAGTTAATTCATTCGATTATTATTTAATTAATATAGAATCCATTTGTTTCTCTTTTACAGAAATTATGGGTGCCAACCCTAATACTCTTAATTAAGTGTAGCTAGTTACTCTAAAAACAGGCCTTACCAGCTGAGATTATAGCGCTAACTAGACAAAAAACTTTTCAATTTAACAAAAATTAAATCGACAACCCTAACGCTTTATTGGAGCGTAGGTACTTATTTCAAAAAGTACGCCTATCTTCCCTACTGCTTTAGCTTATCTATATATATACTGTGCACGAACAGAGTCATCTATCGTCCGTCTGGCTAATGAAAGCAACTCGCATCGCAACTCGCCCGTTTATTTCACTTTGGAATTGAATATTTTGATTCATGTTCGAAAAATTCGGATTCGACTTTTCAAATCCGGATTTATAAACCCAGTAAAAATATGTGTAAATCCGGACTTTTCGGATTTCGGATTATGCGGATTGATGTTTGATTTCGGTGATTTAAATATCTCACTAACTAACAGGTTTACAAGAAGGCCTTTAGTACTAATATTTTTTTTAAATTTGGGCCTGTATTTAGATTTTGAGGTGATACAATAAAAAAGTTAGTAGAAAAATTTACCACCGAAGTCACCTAAAACAGCTCGTCTCGGAGAACTGCCCAATAACGTTCATAATAGGTATCCGCTTCTTGTGACAGGCATATAAGGAACCCTACACGCACTTAGCCGGTTTTTTGTATAGTTTTATATACAGGAATGTCATGAACATTGAGACTCATTTTTTTACTAATATTTATAAGATTATTAACACTCTAGTCAGACTAAAATTAGTAACGATACGGAGATGATTCTGATGTAGGTCTTTGCCCAAACAACTGCGGACAGGGCCGGATTTACCATAAAGGCTAAAAAAGCTGAAGCCTTGGGCGGTAAAATTAGGGGGCGTAAATAAAAAATTACAGAAAAAAAAGTAAGGCTACGGACACGAGTGGGGCGGCAAAAATTGAATAGCTTTGGGGCGGCAAATGTGTAAATCCAGGACTGACTGCGGACTGCGGCTCGCTTCATTTCATGGCTTACCTCCCTAGTCTTCACGTTATCTATTGCATTTATTTTATTTTAATTTGTTTAATTTCACGGCATTTCAAACCTCACGTAGTTATCAAAGTCATGTCTTTATTCGTAGTCCTATGACCCTCCGGTAGCGTCAGCATGATATACTCTAATGGAGATGTGAGCAATTCTACGTTCTTCTCTTGAATACGCGCACATGCGTGTATACCTCTTTATGAATACACAATTGTTCATTAGAAAACAAACGTGAACTACACAATTAAAGCATGCAATCAGCATAATATTAGATTCTTGTAAACACATATCGGTAAGTGCATGTTTTTCTGAAGCGGCGAAGCAACTAAAATGATAAAAATGTCGTGATAGATATCATTTAGAGGTGCTTATACCTAATCCTTCTTAACCTTTCCATTGCTATACTATTCAGACTATTATAGTCAGTGTGAGTATGTAAGTAGGCTGCTCCGCCTTCTTTTTTTTCGTCTAGGCGGAGGAACTATCGTGCCCCCAGATTTTGAAGTTGAACCGTTGAACGCGTGCTACGTGCTTTACAAAATGTCAATTCATAGAAAACTGCCATTACGTTACGACTGTTGTGGTAGAGGACTTAGTTAAAATTACAATCCGATTTCCAATAAAAGTTTGTTTTACTTGGGTAAATAAATAATTCTTAAATATATTATCAAACAAATAATGTCGCACATTCTTAGCGCCGACAAACAATAACATAGTGTATTTGTAAATATTATTGTTTTCACTACCTAACTAAAGTGTTCCCTCGAACACGCACCTCGTTGTCATTGTAGAGCTGAATCAAGGTCCTAGGTCTAAAGGTACCTAATCTGGGGTAAAACACACTTTTATCCTAAGCCTCTACCTACGATAATAAAGCGTTTATCGCGGATATAATAAAGAACGTAAAGCACATCAGCAAGCACTTTTTGGTTACATACAAAATCATTATTCATTAGACCAAACATTCTCCAAGACAAGACTTTCTCTTAACTGCAGTTGGCTATGCGTTGTATAATCAGTCAGAAGACAGTATTGCTTTATAGGTATGGAAGATAGGTAGATCCAGAGGCCAAATTGTCGAACCCGAGCAATTCCAAAGGATTGCAGAGTTACCAGCCAAGAGGGCTAGGATGAAATAAGAAATAAGATGTGCCAGTAATGTCACCGCTACTTGCTGCTACTTGGCAGCAATACTAACGAGTAAGATGGAAGTATAGTAGCTACCAAGACGGACCTTTCTCAAGGCTCTACCACCCCCAAAATCGAATTCACTACTTATTTTGTGAACCGTCGTTATGTTTTAAAAACTCTCTAAATGTTAAAACGGATAATATCAGCCATTTATTCAATGGTCTTTAACTTATAGACTGCAACCAGTTAGATAATAAAAATGGGTAGAACAATGGGGTAGAGATACAAACCGCATGATTTCAAGATTTTGTTTGATGAAACAAATAGCTTTAGACTGCGTAGAATTAAACATATAAACCTTGCTCTTGAATCACTATCTAGTAAAAAAACCGCATCAAATTCCATTGCGTAGTTTTAAAGATATAAGCATAAATAGAGACAGAGAGACAGCGGCAAACGACTTCGCTTTATACTATGTACCAAGTGATGATGAAACCTGTATAAAAAATAAATTTCGTCGTCGTATATTTTGTATGTACGAATATATAGTAGGAACCTGGGCGAACGAGTAAAGCTTGGTGTTTGCAAAACCCAGCAAAACACGTTTTGTCGCAGGTGAGAACTCGCTTGACCGAAGGCCCCAGGCCTTATACTCCGAAATTCGATTTTCGAAGTTCGTTTCTTGCCGTTCCGCTCTCACTAATAGTTATTAATTTAAGAGTGAGAGGGACGGTGTGATACGAACTTCGAAAATCGAATTTCGGAGTAGGCCCCCAGAAACCCCTACGTATTTCATTTCATCGAGATCATTGGAACCGTTTCCAGGTTTTATAGATTTTACATACATACATACATAAATCACGTCTTTATCCCTTACGGGGTAGACAGAGCCTAAGGTAACAAGACCTAAAGGCCACGTTTAGCATGATTATGGGAGTATAGGTGGAAAGGGGAATCAAAATAGTGATGGGTTGCTAGCCGCATCGCCTATAACATTTTTGCCCTTTCTCACGACGGCTTTCACCGTCTGCGCGGGAAGAGTAACAACTGGTACATTCTATGTTTTTTAAGGTTCCTAACAAATTTCATGAAAATAGTAGGAGTCGTTTCCGAGATTCAGATTATATAAGTACAAGCATTGCTCGTTTAAAGGTACGATAACACACTGCTAGCCGTCCTGGTTGCCCGTAGTTTCCAATCTATTTTTTTTGAAGTCATGAGCACCATACATACAGTCATCTCTATCTGAAATTAATAATAAATAAAATACTAAAGTTCCCAAAAATCAAACGAAGAAAAAGCTTTCGGCTATGCAAGTGTCGGCACGTAAGTCTAGCGATGACCGTTGATGCGCAGTAGTCGAAAATAAGGTATCGCGGGGGAGAGCAGGGGACGCGGGCGGGCGTACTCCACGTTAGACTTACGTGCCGCCATCTGTATATATTTCGATAGACGCCTGAAAAGAATCACATATTTTTATCAATTATTTCCAAACGTAAATCTTCGATTACCTACCAAACATATACAAAACTTACTTTATTAAAATAAGTACAATCATTTATGGAGCAAGATCTCTGACCACAAGAGTCTAAGTAAATGCTATGTAAAAGTCACGGCAAAACACAATTGGCAGCACTTTTTTTATGATTTGTTTAATGTATCGAATAGCTTCGCGAGATGAGAAAAAAGTGGTGAGAATCATTGAATTACAGTTTCACTATAAAACATTCCGCATTAAATGTTTTTATTGGGTCGCTCCGGTGTTTGTAAACTGAGCGCGTGGAATAGAGTCAGTCGGCTTCGATCACACCTACGGTTGACATCTCGCAATGGTTGGATACCTCCGGTTACTCCATATAACATACGTGATCATGGCTGTAGCGAGTAGCTCGGCAGCTAAAGAAAAAAAAACTAGACGGAAAAATGATTACCAAGACAAAGCGCTTTGGAAGAAGGAATACGAAATGGAACTGAATGATGCCATGCTGGCCACCAGGAAACGGGAGAACGTGACCAGGGTCGTGCAGTCAGCAGGCTCCGACAACGAGGCCGTCATCGACAAGCTGATGGAGAGCATCACGTCTAGTGAAAAGTATTTAAAAAAAGTCGACAGCATCGACTTTAGGCTTAATCGATTGGATATAGAGGTTCATGAAAAGACTAACAGTATTCTGAAGTATTTGACGGAAATAATGAAAACAGTTCGTAGCCAGGGTAATGCGGACAAGCTGGAAACGGTATTAGAGAGCTTGAAGACCGACTTAACCGGCATGAAGTCGATGGTGGAAAAAGTGTCGCGCGCGGGTCTCACCGGCGAATCTGGTTAGCTACCTGAAATATTTCAACTACCTACGCACTTTTGCTCATTCAGAGGAATCATTTTTCTTGCCCATAATGTTTCTATTTTTTACCAAAAGATTAGAGTTAAACGGTAGTTTTGTATTCGAAGCTGTTACTTACATAAGTACCTATCTACTTGGATATTTATTTTCAATCCTGCGATTTTACGCTCTACCAGTTAAAGCATTTCATCAAGTGAGTTTTGATAGCTAACTTTGTAGTAAGAAAACTGAATTTATAAGAGGACATTGAATATTTTATCTGTTATTTTACCAGTTTATCGTCCTGTACCTCCCCTTTCCTATCGGTACAATCTGAAAAGGACACACTAAGCGACGAAAAACATTTCCTTCGGTAGGGATTAGCGCTTTTGCCTACTAGCCTACGTAAATGCTCCTCATCGCAATCTTTAATCTTTCTCTCTTTATTGGCTACGAGTGTGGAATCTTGTAGGCATCTGGTCGTGGGAATAGGTCTTCATAGGGACAAGGTTGGATCAGATGCTACAGTGTGTATTGTTACAGTGGACCAGCGCGAGCCGCACCTAAACACAGCGTTGGACGCGCGGCTGACGTTCCTGGAGGGCAACATCAAGAACGTTCTGACGGGCGTCGAGGCCATCGTCACCACCATAAACGAGGTCAAGAACCGCCAGCACACGCGCGCAAACGCCAAGTAAGTTTTTTTATAGTTCATCTCGTGTCAACGGGAAAAAGAAATAAAAATAAAAAAAAACTAACTAGGTACTAATTAATTATCTAAGAAACTCCTTAACTAAACTTTAAATTTTTGTAAGTTAGTTTTATTTTTTATTTTAAGTATCTAAGGAAAAAATATCTAGAGTGATTGTAGTACCTATGTATATCAGGAGGAGTGAGAGAAACAGTAGGGAAAGAGGGGTTGATACTAAATCAAAAATGTTATACTTCTATTCATGCCATTTGTTTAACTACTGAGTACGTAACATATAATATGACAATGAAACGTGGGAATATTATGCGTCGGTAACTCGAGTCCGTGAGTGTATCGTTGAACCGTACCTACGTATTGAATTAAACAAATTTATAGTTTCGTACGAACATTGCCACCGCTATGTAGGTAGGTACCTACCTAATTATAAGTAGGTACAGTCACCAGCATAAATAAGTGATCATTTTTGTACCTTGTCGCTTTCAGTCGTTACAATTTCGTATGGTTTTTCAAACATGACTTTAAAGTGACAAGGTACAAAAGTGATCACTTATTTATGCTGGTGACTGTACTGGTGCTGGTGACTACTTTATTAAATTGCATTTGCAGGAGTGTATAATTATTTTTGTAACACGGCCGCTTGGAAATTATTTACGAAAAGTAAGTACATAAATCTTAGGAAGGTACCTGCCTACTTCACATGTAGTTTTTTTATGCTGTATACATCGTCTTTGTATGATTAGGTAAATATTTCAATAATTTCAAGGCATGGCATTCAGAAATATTAACAGTACCTACTCTTTATTCGTGCAAAAAGAGAATAGAAATAGGACTATGTTTTAATTAACACTGATCAATATCATCAAAAAGTTTTTTTTTGTTACACTATATATCTTGCCGGAATTCATACACAGTTTGCGAAAATATTCATGAAAGTTACTGAATAGGCTCAGGTTTTTATGATTTAGACTCAAAATTTTAGAGGTACCTCACCTATAGTATCTACATACAGAAAGATTGTTTTCAAAAATCGAACAAAATAAAAAGTAACAGGCAGTGTTTACTGAAGCCCGATTTATTTAAAGCACACTCATACACTACACACACACACACACAAGCACTCGCCACTCGAATGCGGAGATAAATAGTGCTGCCTGTGTACTGTGAAATACGAGCAGAGTAGAAGCTAGAATTCTCAATAATCTTAAGATTTATCACAATTATAAGCCTTTACTATCCCCAGTTAAAAAATAAATAAACTAAGTAGCTTAGCAACACAGGTACACATATTTTTGTCAGTTACGAATGATACCTACCTGAAGTGTTGTGTTTTAAAAAATCGGGGCCTAAATTCTTACTATTTTTTAATTTTTTACTTGCATGTGATTCAATAAAACGCTAAATGTAATAACTATACTGATGTGCAGAAATAACGGGTCACTTCCCATACAAAGTTGTATGAAAAGCGACTCCTTATTTTTGCTCGTCAGTGTACATTTACTATCCAGTTAAAAAATATTACATGTGTGCATAGATATTTATAATCGCTTTAAATGCTATTATGAATGATGATGATGACGGAAACGATATATAGTAGAGCGGCGGTTTGGTTACAGGGCGGACGGACTTCCTAATTCAGTGGAAGCACTGAGCCTCATCACCGAGTTCAGACGAACCTTGCAGGAGCAGAAGCCGAAGAAATGTGACTGCAAGCAAGTATCGTGATATCAATAAGTATATCCGGCAAAGAGAAATAAGATAATTCTTGGTTTCGTCAAAAACACTATCAAATATTTGTACCTTGATTCATGAAAAAACTTATTTTTTATATCAAAGTAAGGAAGTAGCTCAATTCATTAACCAAACAAAGATTCGCACCTACACATATTTACCATACCTAATATTCACACAACTATTTTGTGATGTAGGTACGTCTCGCGACCCTCGCGCTGGTTGCTCATTATTTTATAGCTGTAGCTTTTATATGTGTAGTTTTACGTACGAAATAGTAAATGGTTACTTTGAACTGTGTATGACAATGTAGGTAAAGACTTAGTAGGTATTTAAAACAACAGTGCCGCGGGCAGGTCCAACCGCGTCGACCGGTCAGAACGCTATCCCACGGATTGCCACGAGATACAGATGCAGGGATTCAACGTTTCCGGCATCTACAAGATCAAGCCTGACGACATGGAGCCCTTCTACGTGCTCTGTGACCTCACGACTGCCGGCGGCGGATGGACTGTAAGTTTAAACTTAGTACCTACCTAAACCGAGAGAACTTCATTTCGCTACCAGCTGGGCCCCGATTTTTGAAAGCACATCACTCGAAAGTGGTATAAATCTATTTATATCTTCAAAACTACGGCTCTAATCAAATTTTTGTCTAGTCCACATGATTAATGAGAGCCGTAAGTATCATCTAAGCTACTCGTATTTCAAATTCAGCACAATTTTTCACCACTTTCGGTATTTTCACACATGGGCTTTCAAAAATCGGGCCCCTGGACTGGCAATTTATGAGGTTCAAAAGAGCTTGCAATTTTAGTGGTAAAATACACATCACAATACGTCCACTTTTTCGTATCAAACGCACACCATTTAATGTATTCTGACAAAGGTTTCGTGGACTGTACCTAGTACTGTAGGTAGGTACTATTAAACAAATTGATTCGTGAATCACCGTAGAACGTTCTTACGTCACAAATCTCACAAATATTTTCCTTGTCAAGTCAATGTAACGAAAACAAACTAATGAAAACGTTCCACGGTGAGTCAGTTATAATATTGTCCTATAGTACTCCTGTGGGCATTTCAAGGTTTTTGTGTTTTTAGGTATTCCAAAACCGTTTCGATGGATCTCAAGACTTCTTTAAGAGTTGGTCTGACTATAAGCACGGATTCGGTAACCTTGCCGGTGAATTCTGGCTCGGATTGGAGAAACTGCACTACCTGACCAATCAGAAACTATATGAGATGAGGATCGAGCTGGAGACACAGCATGGTCACGAAGCACACGCCACCTATTCGGTGTTTACGATCGGACCCGAGTACGAGGGGTACAGAATAAGTACGCTCGGGACGTTTTACGGAACCGCTGGTGTGTACCTTTTAAAAGCATAGGTACCCAGTATTATAATTAAAACGCCAATAGTTTTGAACGAATAATTACTAACATACGATTAAACACAGGTGATTCCTTGTCGTACCACGCCGGTCAAAAGTTCTCCAGCAACGATGTCGACAACGACGATTGGAAAGATGGATCGTGCGCAGTCGAGCACGGCGGCGCGTGGTGGTACAAGGAATGCGACAAGAGGTAACCGCTGCAACAAAGTTTGTTGACATGAAATTGAAGTTTCATAGACCAGGCTTAAACTTATAAGTTTTATGTTACAGTAATCTAAACGGCATATACTCATTAACTGCTGAAGAACATCGCGGTCAAACAATTTACTGGATCTCCTTCAAAGGACCAAATTTTCCTCTCACTAAAACAAAAATGATGATCCGGCCTCTGCCGGCCAGCAGGCCCGTCGACTTTGGCGACCAAACCGGGGTAATGTAATATTATAGGTATAGTACCTACGACGTAAGAATCGTACATACTTTGCCTCGCAAATTCAAGCTTCGGGTTTATACTTAGCTTTGATGCTATCGCATTAGTTATCGAATCTACGTGCAAAGTTAAATAGATGATAAATGCATGTATTTTTACAGAAATCTTTAGATATAGCGGAGCTAAGGGGGATTGAGAAACAAGTGAAACCTTCGCGACCTGGGAGTGGGCCGCTGGGCAAGGTGCGGCCCGAGACGTACCGCTACAACGAGCCGCCGGCCGCGGACGCCTTCTTCACCAACTACGCCTAGGGCCCGCGGCGGCGGCGCCAGCACTCCTCGCGACTTTCTCGGCCTATGCACGCTAGACAATCACCCGTTTTTTTCGCGCAAGCTTTAAACACTTCTCAAAAAGACCGAAAAGGTTTATAGGAAAGGTTTATTTTGTGGCTATTATTTCATTTATCAAAGTTCTGTGATATACGGAATTGTAGAATTCGGGTATGATGATGAAGTCTACAGTGCTGCCGTTTTTGAAAATATAATATTAATATGATAACATCGAAATACCATGTTATTGATAAGTGCCATCAAACCAACTGAATAGTGAACCACTGTGATGTGGAATCTTTTCATTGAAAATGTATTTTCATTGACGGTGGATTACCTACGTGCCCGATTTTGAATGCACATCACTCGAAATTACCATTTTTTGAAAGTGATGAAAACAGTATTGTTACACGTTAGCTCAAATTAAATCATCCACGTGTTGACTACAACAATGAAAACAGTAATTTTCTTCTGCTCCTCTCGTATTTCCAAATCGGCACAATATTTCTCCACTTTTAAAAAGTACCTTCGAGTGCTGTGCTTTAAAATATCGGGTCCCAGGAATCAAATGGATCGCCTTCTGTAAGTTCCCCTTATTGCTAGGTATTACTAATGGTTAGGTACATAAACAATAAGTTCCGACGCATCTAGCTACGAGACCGGGTTAAGTAACGTGTCAATTATTTCCTTAGGATATTATCTTAAATTGCAATGCATAGGTATTTCTATACTATATAGACACAGTATGCATGTATAGTGTGTTACTAAATTAGGTGCGGATAATTTTAGAGCCCTTATTTTAATAAGTTTATTTAATCAACTAGTTTTTTACTAGTTGAGTCCACGTGTCGTGTTATAACAACCATAACACTTTTCAATTGTTTTACCTGTAAATATGTTTTTGAGGAGTTATAAATAACAAATTTACTTTATTCTTCACAACGCAGAGCATTTTAAGACAACGAGTTTTTACTTTACACTTGTGATAATCTGAAGACTAAAATTCTGCGCAGATAATTTAGCAGCATCTTATAAAAACAACACTCCTAAAACTCGACGATCACGCTTTGTTGGCGCTTAGTGAATAGAGCGGCGCCCAATTTTTTTAAGCACTATGTAAAAATGGCACTCCAAAATGATGAAAATTTTTATTAAATTTGAAATACCACTACATTACAACAAAACTAAAACTTTAAGTAAGTATCTTCTAAGCTACTCGTATTTCAAATTCAGCACAATTTTTCACCACTTACGAGTGGTATTTTCACACATGTGCTTTCAAAAATCGGGCCCCTGGACGACATTCCACGATTTCTGTCAAGGTCTACGTGAAAACTTTGCTCGTTAGCTCTACACTTGTACGTTCGCGGATTTATGCCAAATGTGAGTAAGTATGGCTTAAACATATTTATCGACAACGTAATCTGAGCGTGGTTCCACTATGAATGCTTAGGAATCAGCCTATCTGAACACCGACCGATGTACAGGAAATACAGCTAAGACTTTGATAAAAATACCATACATATATGTTTAAGGAATCAAACTAAATGTACTCAGATAGATGCTACGCACACTATATTTCATTTAATTTAGAATGAGAAACCACAATAACATTATATTGCGTCTGGTCAACTATTTCTTACCTAGCAAATAGTACAGCTCAATAGTCTGGCAGCCGCAAAATAAAATTGTTTTAATGCCACTTTATTTGCGTGGCGTCAATTGTTACTCTAGTACAAATCGTAAAGAGATTACAGTTCACGAGCCGCAATATAATGTTGTTGTGGTTTCTCATTCTAAATTAAATGAAGTATATTTATAATGCACTTTGATAAATGTTTCCTATAAATGCATAAATAGCACTGTCAATAAGAAATGTTCTTAAGAACTTGTGTGATAATTTCATGATTTATATGCTATGCTGTCTGCAACATGCAAAGAAATGTGTTTTCTTGCAACTTCCCGACTAGATATATTTTCTGGATCACATGTTTTTTAAAACATTGTATATAATCTTGCATTAGGTAACACATTCGCAGTCCAGTGAACCACGTTCCACGTTGTGATACATTGGTTGACTGGTTCAGTTCAGTCTTTATCTATGTATGTTATGTATTTATGTGTTCGTGTATGTATTGTAGTGTGCTAATTGATCCTTGACCCACTGTGGAACCTTTGCACAGAAAATGTCCTAGTGGCGCATTGTTGACGTAACGAGAAAAATCATTGTGACATTTACTATGAGAACGTTCTGCAATGATTCACGAATCATTTGTTCGATATCGATCTGACAGCGCCCGGAATTCAACTTCTGTGTGAACTGGGGCCTTACCATGACGTCTTAGTGCGTTTCAGTTTAGGTTCGCTCGCTGTCAGATTCATACTGAAAGTGACAGGTAAAACTTGAACTGAGTCGGAATTAGGACGTCATGGTAAGCCCCCAGGTCGGGAACTGGGACTGTGAACGTGTTAATAACTAAACTGACGAGCAAAAATAACTGGTCACTTTTCATGCAGTTCTACTGTTTCTTGGTACCACTTTTTCTCAGTGCCTTATACAGTGGAACCATTTGATTCCTGACCCACTGTAGAACGTTATCACAGTGAATGTTAGATACATGACTTTCCTTGTCAATTCAATTTAACGTCACTATAACATTTACTGTGAGAGGGTTCCACAGTGGGTCAGGAATCAATTTGTTTCCACGAGCTTTAGGTTTGGATAACTGGGGACGTGACCCCTCAAACAAAATTTCAGTCTGCAACACTGGACTTGCTCCCTATTTAATCATTTACTATAGGTGAGATTTCTTATTTTTTGTAAGTACCTACTTTAATTAGTTCCGTATTAAAAATAAGAAATGTGACTTTTGTTTTTATTTTTGTGCAATTTTGATTTATCATCATCATCGTCTGAATACTTAATTAGATAAGACAGAAATGGAAATAAATGAATGAAATCACTAAATTTAAAAAAATACATGGGCGTTTTTGTTATTTTAACCCGACTGCGATTAAACCAGGAAGTAGGTAGGTATTTATTTACTGCCCTAAATGTTTATACCGCTAGCTGACAGAGAGGAAAGGAGATATTAATTAAAAACTTGTCAGTCTCATTTGATTTAATTTTTCTAATTTCGTCGAGAACAGGTTGGCTTTAATAACATTTTGAGCAATGATTTAAAGACATTTTTACATCGTACATAATTACGCAGTCACGTCCTAGATTCTTATGAAACATACTAAAAAGATGTCCTCGCCGGTTTAAAATACCACGGCGAGAACATGTAGACGCGACCGGAACAAAAACTATAGTTTTGACCTCGTGGCAGTGCTCAATCTACAGTAACAATTTCTTTGAACATGAGATTAGGCAAAAGTAAAATTGAAAAAAAAATGACAAAGTCCCCGCGCGTCGGGCGCGTGCGCACGATGCCGGGAATCTAAAACCATTCTTAGATTTTCATGCATGACCACAGATAATATTTAGTTACCACAATAATCCTATTGAAGTCTTTATATTTCCAATAACAGACAAATATTAACACGAAACAATCAAACACCAGAGCACGAGCTTGTTATAAAATCCCCTTATTCTGGTTGACTCTTAACAACTGACCTGTTTTTGGTATTCATTTATGAGTACTACCTCAACCACATTATGTACATTTTGAAATAGCTATTAGTAAGTATTATTTCTGAATCGACTTAAAAGTTAAACGTTTGCTATGCATTATATTCATCGCAAGTAGACTGCTCAAAATTGTAGCAAGATATCTCACTCGTGAATTTCTATTTGGTCTATAGGCAGGACACTGGGCACTGGGCAGTGGGGTTGGCTGACTGACGCGAACTATACTTTCAAGGCCGTGTTTCTTGTAGTCGAGGGCATAAATATTGATACATCCTTCATGTCAAATACATATATATACGTGTCATCGGCAATATTGTTTATGGTCTAAAGGTGTATACATGTTTTTGACGTCTCGGTAACGTACATAATGTTTATGCCCTTTGCTGTACAGTATTATTGCACACGCATACTAGTTCCAGGGTATCGCCTTTAATCACTCACATTCATATTTTTATACAATTGCAAATTTAATAGCACCATTAAAGTCGATTCATGAGTATGATGTTAATTCCGAACAGCGATTAAGATGACATAATATTATTTTTTATTCACAATATCCTAATTAAAAATATCTAGTGCATTTGCAATAAAAATGCTTATATATCTATCTAAGTTATACCTTAACATATAATAATAATTACATTTAATCAAAATAATAAGCGCAAACTATGCTCAGAGTTACATGAACTTAGGAAACCACTGGTAAAAACTGCATTCTAGGGCTTAAAGCCTGCCATGCATTAAAAGTATAACTTCAAGAAATATTTTAACCTTCTCGCCGCCACGTCAAATACAAGAGACGTCACCAATACGCCAGACTTCTTTATAGCGATTGTTTTAGTTGAACCTAAACTCAATTGAACGACGGTTGCTTTTGCATTGAAGTAATGGAGGTATATACAGGTTGTTGGCGTT
Source organism: Pandemis heparana (assembly GCA_963854515.1). Classification (NCBI taxonomy): domain Eukaryota; kingdom Metazoa; phylum Arthropoda; class Insecta; order Lepidoptera; family Tortricidae; genus Pandemis; species Pandemis heparana. The sequence goes on from OY978006.1 coordinate 11,484,698, forward strand.
AAAGCTGCGATGCCTATACACGAGTCGTTGGCGTCGAAAAGGTTGAGAGTCCGTTAAAATATATACTTCATTTAATTTAGGATGAGAAACCACAACAACATTATATTGCGGCTCGTGAACTGTAATCTCTTCACAATTTGTATTAGAGTAACAGTTGACAACACGCAAATCAAGTGACATTAAAACAATTTTATTTTGCGGCTGCCAAACTATTGCACTGTACTATTTGCTAGGTAAGAACTAGTTGACCAGACGCAATATAATGTTATTGTGGTATCTCATTCTAAATTAAATGAAGTATAGTTATAGTCAAGTAGCACGTGACTCACAAATCATAATTATTTATAATATTTACACCGGATGCACTACACTGCATGAAAATAGTAAGTACGTAAAGACGATTTAAACATATCAGTGCGGGGATTACTTTTTAGACTAAATTGTATTTCTAGACAGTTAGATTTTATGAATCGAACTTATCCGAACACACTGACGTTGTTGTTAAGTAATATCTAGAAATACAAAGAGCTTTGTGTTCATGTTTTTACTACCATACAGCTATATAACTAACATTTACATCTAATCTTACACGTCAAGAGGTGTTGCCCAGCGAGCGGCACTGACATGAGAAAATGGTCGATGACATAACAATAACAATAATATAATAATAATCCTTACTACCGTGCCGTGGCCACCCGGTTATAGAGTAGGACTGATAATGGGTCGGTCCTATTTTAAAACCAGTCCTAGTCCTATTCTTCCCGTTGGTGTCGCAAAAGACACGTGATGTAAGAGTGAGCAGCAGCGCTCATTATTTCCAACTAAGAACTTGTCCCGAGCACTGCGGAGTGGAAGCGAAGGAGAAACCACCACACAATTTTTCTAAGAAAGTCATCGTTAAAATTATCTAAACCTCAACGATGACCACGACCACTCTGTCAAGAGTGTAGGGACTTAGAAAAAAAATCAGTACTAACATTAAACTTATGAATAAACGATGGAGAAATGATTTCGCTCACTGAGTAAAGAAAATATGCCAATAAGTGATAGCTCGAACACTGTTTGCAAAAATATGACAGCAGCCTTATTCATAAAAAGTTAGAGGCTCGCTATAAGCTCGCTATAGGACCGATGCAAAAAAACATGATTCATAAACGTCAATTAGCGCTAATCAGTCCTTCAAGAGTCAGTTAAGTCTTCCGAAAGTTAGTGGACCGTAGACGCTACTTTATCTCTCTGCTAACTCACAAAATGGCCGCCACTAATATGAACAGCTGATTTTGGCAAGAGCAAAACCATACGCAAGACAGTTTTTTTTGTTTTAAGTTTGTATCCCCTTCGAGAAAGGTAAAGGAAACTAGATCCACACTGCCTCGTCTGTCGTGTTAATTCGCTGGTTTCCCGCTAATTCGCTGCCACTGCTGTCAATTTTTTTTTAATTCACTAAAAAGCCATTTATGGTCTATGATTTGTCAAGGTGACAACATAACGCGTCTAATCCATTCATCAACAGCTCATTAGTTAACAGACTGCTAGCAAGCGTTTATGAATCATACTTTTTAACAACTGTCAAATAAGCTTAATCAGTCTGTTAACTAATGAACTGATCAAACCTCAATTAAGGATTTTTTATGAATAAGGCTGTAAGACTAGAGTAAGACTGAAATACAATTGCTTATATGCATGTAACAAAACATAATCGTTGTCCCTTCTGACGCAATCGGCATTATTTGGAGATGCTAGCTTGGCCAGGCTGGCTTGGCAATGCTAGTTTGTAGTCAACTCGGTACAATCAATGGCGCATTTTCGTACTCAGGGAGCGGTATAAGAGAGACAAAAGCGTTATTACGTACATACGTTGCTTAATTCTAAATAGGCGGAACTTTCGACATTTCGTCCTAGGGTGCACCGTCGCATCGCACACGTTGGGACAACGTATTCAACACGAAACACGCTAAGAATAGCTCACGAAAAGAACGAACCAGACCAGATTCAGTGTTACTGGGCTGTTAATCCATACATAAAAGTATACATACACAATACGTTAACGATCTTAAAAAATAAATTAAAATTAGTTTTTTATCAAAGATAGTTTAAAAAAGACAATTTCATAATCTTTATAAAGATCTTTTTAAGTAAAACAGAATGCATTAATAGTCATTTATACCAGTGGTCTTAACACAGTTTTAAACAAAAAAAAGGTATGTACATAAAATATTTTACATTTCGATAAATAGGACCATTGTTGGTAAGTATGAACACTTTTTTAATTCTAAAACTAAACTACCTATATATTGTTGCTCACCCTGGATGCACCTTAAAGCATTTCTGAAACAAGCAAGATATCTCATTAGATGTTTAATAAACGGCGGAAGAACATACCTAAACTATGCAGTAAGACCCCTCTGAATAAATCTAAGGTACGCTCAAACAACTAGATCCCTTTTGAAAACTCAAACTTATAAATGCTGTATCCTGATTTGAATTGAAGGCTAGGACGTGCAGTGGGAAGGTGACGCAAAACAATTTGTGCCTACCCTGCGACCCTCGACTGCACGCCACTGTGAAGACACCTACCCAGGTTTGCCATATGAAAAAATTTAAAGTCCTGACAAAAATCCTGACAGGACCCTCAAAGTCTTAACATTTTTTATAATAAAGATTTGACGTAGGTTGAAGAATGTGTCAGCGTATCGTGCAATTGGGTACCTTAAGTTTTATGAAGTGGTCCATATCATATTTTTTATCGATAGTAGATTTATAATGTGGCTCATTGCTGTAGGTAGATAGATATTTTTTTTGCACTTGCCGTTTTTTGAAAAAAAAATTGAAACATTATTTTGGCATACCACACGTTTGACTAGATTTTTAAGTTTTATGCCATGTTCTGTTTTTTTAAGATAAAAAAAGTCGGACTGACAGCCGTCACTGACATGTCCGGACAAATCCTGACGCATGGCAACCCTGCACCTACCTCAGTCATGTTCGTGCGGCGACTGTTCGTTCTCGGGGCGCAGCGCGTCGATGCAGGCAACGATCTTGAGCGCGGGCCCGAGCTTCATCGAGAGCGCCATCACGAGGTGCTCCGGCCGGATGAGCAGCAGCGCCTCGCCGTCCACCTCCTGCATGAGGAACTCGTCCGCGTACCCTCCGCACCCCGGGATGCTGCGGATGAACTCGCACACCTCCGCCACCTGAGTAACATGACGATTATAGCAAAACAGGTTAATGCAGAGTAAGGCCAGTTACTGAAAAGAACACACCGTACAATTAGTTTTTTACCATTACCATTGGGATAGTCTTGTCATGCTTGTTAACGTGTTTTTTTTTTGTTTTTTTTTTGTCGTCTTGTTTTTGAAGAAACTACCGAACAATCTAGGTACTTGGATGAACATAATCGTGAATAAACTTGCAACAGGGAATATTCATGATTTTTCAAATGCTTTCATAAAAGCTCATTTATGTGTCAAACAATACAATAAAATATGTTTCTCAAATAAATATAAAAATAACCAAGATAATCTTTCTAGAAAAACACATATGGAATGGAGTTTATAATTGGTGTAGTGTTTTATGACGTCATATGTCAAGTCGAATCTCTCTTTCTAATCGCTGTCTAATTAGTACTTTGAAATCTTTGAATGTCTTATGTGTCCCATAGGTATTTCTTGACCGATATTACTTTGATTTCACTTTTTGTCATCTCTTTTACGATTTTTCATGTTTTGTTAAGAAATGTAATTAAAAAAAATACATATTCCCTAACAAATCCCGGGATATTCCGTCTACCGTGTCCTGTGCAGAGCGTCAGTCAAGCCAGACCCTTCCATAACCGACACTTTCCCTTAATATTTAAAATAAGTCTTAAATATACTAGTAAAAAACAATGCTGACCGTCCACTTGTTGGCGTTAGGTACGTTGGCAGGCGCGGCGGCGGCGAGGGCGCCTCCCGCCGCCGGCTCGGCCTTCGCCGCGCCGCCCGCTCCCGCGGCCCCCGCCCCCGGCTCAGCATCGTTGCTGGAGCTGATGCGCGGCAGGCTGCCACCGCCCTCCAACATCTGCTTCTTACCTGCACAAACCAAACTTCAACTCACTCTATGAAATAATACCAAATGTCAGTATGTTTCATGGACCTAATAAGACACAGGACTGGCAATCGCCATACAAAATTAAGGCGAAAATTTCTAAAAGACGTCACTGAAATTTTTATTCGACTATGTCACGTAACTGTCGTGATCTTACGTTAGAAGGGAATATATGACGCTGACATCGATACTCTATAAATTAAAATATCAATCAAGAACTTAGAAAAACTGTAGATTTTTCGCTTCGTTTTGTCGATGCAATCTCTCGTGCAATTAAAGTGTCTTATCTAGATTTTACAGGAATTTTGACCATCAAGCTTATTGTCTAACTCGCTCGCGATCACCATCGTCTTCATTTTGACAGTTCATGTATGGGCTGACAATCGGCATCGGATTCAACTAGCTGTCACATTCATACAAGAACTGACAAAATGAACACGATGGCGATTGCGAGCAAGTTACGTAATAAGCCTGCATGTTTTCGAAGTCGCGCTTTTGTGGGGCGAATGTCAGTCCTGTCTTATTTCGTCCATGCTATATATTAAAGCCACGGATTAAATGAAAAACGTTTCGGATACACTGTTTCTGAGCACCATGGAAATGTTTTCAGAGCAATGTACTGGCAGGAAAAGGTGAAAAGGCGCAGTAACTACGTTTGTTTCGCCGCTGCGCACAGCCAGTGTAGACCATTTGAACTGTTTTTTTTAACTGCAATCTGCTTCTACTATTTCACAACAACGTTGATCTATGAAAACATGTCTAAATATAGTTTCTCAATGGATCCATGTCTTTAAAATTAACGCATTGGATGGAAGAAGGCACTCTTAAACATGCTTATTTGTTTAAGTTACGGGGAATAACCTAGCCACCCTCAAAATGTTATGTATGATTATTTATTACCTACAGCCACAAGCTAGTATCAAAAGATGTTATGATAATCAGCTGAGAAGCAATCGGATGCGGCGAGATGAAAGCTTTTCCTGCTAATTATTTCACTACTAACGTTTCAGTCCCGCGAGGACTACCGTATAATTTTCCTGGTCAGGCAGCAGTCGGATGATCTGCTTGCCTGATAAATAAAATTGAAACAAAACATAAAAAAACTAGCCAATAAACAAAAGTAACGCAGCAAGATAAGCTTATACTAGTAACAGATTTAAGTCTCTTAACCAGGCCCCACCGATCTAGAAGCTTTGACAAAAAATCTTAATACAAATTAGTGTTAATTTAATACATATTGTCGCGAAAAAAATAACGTAGTGAGTAGTCACAATTTAAAATAGCCACACTTCAATAGTATTGGTGATAGGGCCTGGTCAGAATTGACGAGCATGTCGACTTACGCGGCGGCTCATCGCTGGCCGGCAGCTTATTCTCCTTGTCTTCTTTATCGGCCCACTCCCTCATCGGCCGGTTGACCTTTGGGTGAAAAACATTATTCTATCACAGCTCTAAATATTAATTCTGCCCTATCTAATGTAATATTATGCAGTCCACAGTTCAGCCCGACACTCACAGCGAACGGCTCGCCCGCCTCCTGTATCACGTAGCCCTCGATCACGTGCGTTAAAATGTTGGGTTTCACCATCGCTTTGGGTAATCCTTTGTCTGCAAAATACATATTTATACCATTTTTAATCAAGGCTAATCCAGTAGGCTCATGGTTTAGTGCAATAGATTTCACAGTTAGAGATTCGCAGGTTTGACTGTTCGAATGTTACCGCGATGTTTATTACCGTGCGCCGCCTGCTGACTGATGTGCCTGGGCGCGCTCGGCGAGGGCTTGAAGAGCGCGCCGCTCGCTGCGGCCGCCGGAGCCGCCGGCGCCTGCGACGCCGCACTCGTCACCGCCTGCGAATACCAAACAACATATACTTACTTGCGAACTAGTCTTGACCGCGATCGCCTTGATCTTGCGCTTGAGCGAAATATAAATCGTTCAAACAAATCAGGTAGCGGAGAAGATGGACGAAGCCAGGGGGTCTACTCCGAAATTCGATTTTCGAAGTTCGTATCACACCGTCCCACTCACTCTTAAATTAATAACTATTAGTGAAAACGGGACGGCACGAAACGAACTTCGAAAATCGGATTTCGGAGTATAAGGCCAGTCTTACTAAATCGTTCTGCTAGAAGGGCCGAGCCCAAAACTTCGTCACTTGCCACGCGCCTCAGACGTTATAGTTACACGTTGACGTTGACGTTGGCTATGCATGGGTAATTTGTATAAAAGGACTACAAGTCAGTAACAGGGCCCCGTAACTCGAAGCTAATTAGACTAATAATATTGATGTTTTGTCAAAAAATGAAACAAAACACTAATATTATTAAAAGTTTTTAATGATTCACGGTTAAGTTCATTCGAAACATTATCGAAATATCGGGTGCTCAATAAAGGTAATTGCGGTTCACATCCCGTTTATAATATTTCGAATGACTAATATTATTAGTCTATTAAGCTTCGAGAAACGGGGCCCAGTAGTACCTGATGCGCAACGGGCGAGGTGTGCGTCCCGGCGGCGGAGGTGGGGGGAGTCGGCGCGGGCGCGGGCGCGGGGGGCGCCGCCTCCGCCTCGGGCTTCTGTGGACTCGCCTTCGCCTCGCTAGATGACACTGACACTGCCGAATCAATCAATGAGACGTTTAACATGGTTGATACTTTATCAATTGTTAACATATTTTATTAACTATTTCGTCCGCACAGAATCAAATTTTATTATATATATATAGATTGACTCGGCAATTTGATTAATTAGTCAACAAGTCTAAAATACTTAAGAGTGCTATTTTATTAATTACTCGGCAGATACATCAATCTTGTTCTTGCTCCCACTCTATGTCTGTTCTTTGGGTTCATGATATCTGTTCAAGTTGTAAAATAAGTCCAGTGTTTAGTGGGGGGTGACTGACCAGCGGGGGTGGTTGAGGTGGTAGTAGCAATGGGCGGCGGCGGCGCGGGCGGCGCGGGCGGCTCGGGCGCCGGCGCCGGCTCCGCCGCCAGCGGCTGCGGCGCTATCTGCTGCACCGGCGTCTGGAGACAATAACACTATCATTAAAGGCCTGTCTCACCACTCCTTAACTGTCGGTTATCTATGATTCCGTCTCTATTTATTAATATGAAACAGACAGAGACGTCATCATAGATAACTGACAGTTATAGTCCCCGGCCGTTACGAAGTCAATCCTGACACATTGCACAACTATGAAGTTCCTGATTATTGTTAATGTCAACCCTCTGTCAACCACAGGAGAAAAATGCATGACTTGCTTGTTGCGTGTGATAGAATAGTGAGTGGCAATAATACCAGACAATATATCGATTCACGCGTTGAAAAGTTCGTATAGCAAAAATGAAAAGTGAGTGAGTGTCTATGATTATGTGCATTCATAAAATTAAAATTTACTGATTGTAAAAGTACTTATATTCTATTTCATTTACACTAGTATTATAAAAAGGAAGGATTCGAATAAATGCGTAGGTATGTTTATTCATTTGGCAACTTCTAAGAACTTAGAACAGAACCTTTTTAATTATAAAAATTTCTTCACTTTCTTTCGTATTTTCGTACAACTGATAAATATTTTTTTATTATAGCTGTAGAAAACTGAATTTAAGTCGACTCACGCTTGACTCAATTTTTATCGATACAATGATCGAACGTGTAACAAACAACCCTAGAGGATGTGTCAGGATTTACTTCATAGCGGCCGGGGACTATAAGGAGTGGTGAAACAGGCCCTTAGTCTCACATGCACACCAACCAAAAAGTCAAAACAGCGCTACGAATGCCAAAGTGAGCCCGGTTTAACTACGCTCTGCCGTCCATACATAGCGTGTGTGCATAGTACATTGTGTTTCTTCATATTATATATCTATGTGTATGGATTGTATGCAAATTTTTCTCTCTCTCTTTCTCTCTAATACGACGCTCGTAAACAAGTGCAATCAAACGAGTAAAGGGAAAGTAGTTCAGCCAAGCAGACGCGCAGGAGGCCAGGCCTAGTTTAAATCAGCCTTACTTTTTCGCACGCTGAAGTCCATCTTGACCTTTCATTTGGTCTAACTATAGAACAGACCGACCTCTTAACTGAGTCCGCGCCCGCCACAAAGGGAACCGAGAGCGGTGCGGGCAGGTAGTGCGGCTGCCGCCCGCACCTCTTTCGGCTCCCTTTGTCGCCTATCCTGCGCCCCTATGCAGCGCGAGCGAGGACTCAATTAAGCGTTCGGTCAGATAAGTATTCGTTCTACAGATCATCGGTGATACTGCAATACCGCGTAACAAGCTTTGATACTTTAGTAATTTTTAATGTTGTACATTCTGTGTAGATCGTACTGTCAAGATGTCAATTATATACTTGTCAATATGTCAGGGATGATGCAAATGTCAGGATGTCAGTATTATTGTTAAATGATAACACACGTCAGGTGTTAGCGAGAGTCTTTAATGCACTAATAAGTAAAAATACAATAATTAGGTTGCGCGTGTAAGCGCGATCGAACCTTAACGGTCGTGTCACAGTTAACGCGATGCGATGTACGTGTACGTGCTAGAACGTACAAATGTTATTGATGTTGTTTGAACATTTGATCGAACACATCTCAAACCTACAGGCTGACATTTCTAATGGGAGTACCTACAGAAGCACCATCTGTAAGACCGACGAAATGGTTTTTTATTCTCATTCGTTTTAGAAGTCTCTATAATGGTCTATATCAGTGTTTCCCAACCTGTGGTCCGCGGACCCCTGGGGGTCCGCGAGTATATATATGGGGGTCCACGGTGTCATTTTTGGACCATACATAAATGCTAATAAGTCTCGTAATTTTGTATCTGTAATAACCACAGAACTATATCAAGATAGAAGGAAAGAGTGTATGTACCTCGCGTGGCAAAAAGTTGTCCCGAGGGCTCACTTGCTCGCCGCGAACTTCAATCTGCTCCCGACCGCGGACGTCAGTAGACGTCAGATTTTAAAAACGAAATGGTTTGTTGCTCAATAATTAATTGTTTAAACACTACCAAAAAAGTTGCGAGCTGTTAATCGAGGTATTTCCTTTCATCGGGAAGTACTATTTGTCCTTAAATATCTGTTATTAATTAAAAAACCATTTATTTATTATTTTTATCAAAACAGTAGCGGGCGATTGTGTGCCAACGCTAGTTTTCCATTGCGGCTTTAATTTGACGAGCCAGACTTGGTGTGCATTCAAAACCAGCGATGTAAAAATATGCTATTCAAACTGTCGAGTCACGTTCAAGGTCGATTTCTCATTTTTTCTGTCAAAAGTAAGAATAGTGCTGTACCACAGTGCTGCACACTGCGATTTGCTTACTCGATTAAAATCGATTTTGAAAACAGAGGAAATTCGAGGAGTTCGCGCATGTACTTTTATACCAAAGAGACGCAAAATTCACTTCAAGGTCATGCTCAAGATGTTTGCCGGCAACTGTAAGCTGCGTAATACCTGGAGCGCGGGCTGCGGCGGGGGCGGCGCGGGCGGCTTGTCCTCCTCGCTCTTGACGAGCGCGGCGGCCGGCGCGCCCGCGGCCAGCAGCCCACCGCCTAGCGACAGCTGCGGCGAGACCAGGCTGCTGCCCGTCACCTGCACCGCACAACATCTTAATGTACTAAGTATTACCTCTTGACTTCCGACATTTATTAACAGATTTAGGGCCTGTTTCACCACTCCTTAACTGTCAGTTATCTATGATGACGTCTCTGCCTGTTTCGTAGTTATAAATAGAGACAGAATCATAGATAACTGACAGTTAAGGAGTGGTGAAAACAGGCCTTTAGAGGTTAAAACCAAGAAAACATTCAACAGTTTTATAATTTTAGAGATTATCCAACATATTTATTCATTTGTTTGTTATTCATTGAGTATTTTGCAATACATTTGGCAGTTATTCTTACTTTTGATTTGTTCTTTATAGATATTCGCCTTTGCAAATAATGAACAAAACGTAATTAAACTAAATTACGTTTACGAAATTGAGAAAAATTTGATTATGTGATGTCAAATTGAGCATGCATATCTATACGTTAATATCTGTTAAGCTGGGTACTGACCAACATCACGCGGTGTAATGTAACATGTTACACAGCGAGCATTCATGCCGCCAGCACGTAGTGCAGTTGCTCGATGGTTTCCCCGTAACAACTACGCACTGACTGTCGTAACGTTGGTCCGTACCCAGCTTTACAGGATGGGAATGCAACATTCCACAGCCACTAAACAGGTTTTGAAGCGTCGCAAGTTCACAGGAACAGTGTTTACTAGTTCACACTTAATACTGAACATTCACACACAAAACCTAACAGCTAAGCCTACGAAATAGTAACAGTTATGCATAAATCCATCACATAAACTTGTTAAATTTATTAACAAGACCATTCAAAGTACTAATTTAACCACATGCTTAAAATTAAATTATAATACATATATGCAACCGATAAATAAGTATGAATATACGGGCAACGGGCAAGGCACTCGACTCTCAAACATTTTTACTATTTAAAAAAATATTACTTGTTAAATACTTCGAAAAGTACTCGTAATTGTATTTGCTATGTATTAAAATAGTTCTGCTTCATTTACTTTCGCGTTATTAATAATAAAATAGCACACTTTCTAACAATGCTATTAAGACGTGCGTCGATTCATGCAAACAGCCCACCTAATGGACATACCACAAACAAGCAAAAATGGAAAATGCATCCGATTAATGAACTATATTACAATAAACATCTATAACTATTACGAATTATGAATGAATATGAATTTTATACGATGATCCTGACGAAACAGGACGTATCAGCTCTGTCTTTTGAAGGAAAAACGAAAAATATAACACTACCCATAAATAGAAACAAAAAGCAAAGTACTTATGCCAAAGAAAGAAATAAAACCATGGAACAATATACTATTTTAACAAATTAGATATAGAAATAATACAGTTTTGACTCATTTTTATTTTTCTCAGCAAAGATAAGAAGACGCTAACGAAAAGAACGGAGGAATCAAAGATAAAACACCAAAGAAATAAGAATGCCCTGAATGAGTGACAGACGAGGTGTAACCAAATACAAATCTTGCCCAAACCAACTGTCACGTTTTTATAAATTTTTAAGTAATAATTTGAACGGCTAAATAATGAGGTCTAACATTTGCCGATTTTGCCTCGAATTAACCCTTTGAACGCCAACGTCAGCGATATCCGACAGATACTACTAGTAGAAGTGCAAAAGTGCATGAAAATCATGCAAAGGCATAAAGTTTGAAACTAGGCACATCAAATTGAAGATATTTTCGACTGAAATGTGCCGATTATATATCCGAAAATTTACATGCTTGGCTACACGGCACTTAAGTCATCCACTCCACTTCAATATAGTTCTGAAGGTATTGTATGACATATGTCGTTATGTCGGACTTTGCCGCTGGGAATTGGCGACTATTTAAAAAAGATTCAACAATTTCCACGCGTGAAGGTTGTTTCGTAATGATGGTGAATGTGTGCGTGAGGAAGTACCTCGTGCATGAGCGCCGGCGCGACCTGCAGCAGCGAGGAGGACAGCAGCGCTCCCTCTAGCGCGAGCCCCTGCTGCGACCACACCCACACCTCAGATCCGGCCATCGAGCATAAGACCGTAACCAATAAGCTGCCCATCCCCCAGTAATGTGTGAACACATACACCAATAGAAAAGCAGCTCCGAACGAGCCTAGGAAAATCACGCAATCCTATGTATGATTTTTTCCTGGCATACCGCTCCGCTTCCTAGCACATCCCTGATGGTTGCGCAGCCATAGAGTAGTAATACAAGCCGTTTAATTTCCAAATTCGCTAGTTTTTTTCCATAAAAAGAAAGTGATAGCATGCTCGATGCCCGTAGCACTCTCTTATCGGCATAAAACCTTCATCTCTTTCACACATGCATTCGTTTCCAGCAATTTTTTCTATGGGTTCAGCGAATAAAATATACATATAATAAATATGTGCGATTTATCTTAATGTTCTTGTAATGATTTGTTTAGTTAACGGATTCGATACATGTCCCCAGCTAAAAGTCAATCAAAGATATCACACAACTGCATGTCTATGGGTTACTGTCTTTAGTCCACAGCTCGTCCTTTACTTGGTCTTAATTAACCGGATCACGGACACTTACAGAAAGGCTATAAAGAACCAGAGATAGAAACGGCCAAAACGACAATGTTACAGCAAAATCTATCTTTTGTCTGTGTCTCACAAAGGCAAATGCCAAAGTGATAGATAAAGAAAAATGTATGTTAAGTTAATACAAGAATCACATGACCTCTTGAACAAGGGATTAAATCCCGAAAACTGAAGACTGATTTTTTTTTGTATCGTAAACATGTAGGTTGTTTATTAAATTGTCGCGTAATTCGACGTGCCTCATGGCATAGGTGGTAATTTAATAAACAACAACAGCAACAACATGAACTTACTGCAATTGTAGCGAATTCGGTATAAAAAGGCTATAAAAAAAAACATGTAGGTTTGTAGAACGGATCACTGGAAATACTCAATGGGATTGGTAATTAGCTTATTTTTTGTCTCATGCCGAGGGCGAAGTCGCGGGAATAAGCTAGTAAATTATAAAAATAATTCTGTCCGAAATTGTGTATAAATCACAAATATTATTAGTAGCTTAAAAATGTGTGCATGTGCACTAGTGACGCATCATACGTAACTAGAGTTCAGTCTACTTCCGACTTCATACATTAATAGTGATTAAAAGAAGCCGTGTGTTAAATATTCATAAAAATGACTAAACGCATAAATGTAATCTCAATTTATGGGGACAAATTGTAAAACTGAAAACTACAGTTTGCGTATTCCCAAAACATTACGTATTAAGAACACTGCAACAGATCCTCGAACACTCGTATATTTAATTTGTTAACAAACTCACCGTTTGCATGGCTGTGGAGTGGTTCAACGTGGACTGCTGCTGTATCGCCATGCCCACTGAAGTTTGCACAAGACCGCTGCCAACGAGTGTCTGAAAATTACATCAATATGTTTACATACGAGTAGATCGAATAAGCATCCTATTATTACCACAGAAGACAATCTAATCACAATGTGATAATGAGGCAACCAATCGAAAGGCGATTGTATAAAAAGAGAAAATTGACCCTCATCTTGCTATGCCTAATCTGTCGATGAATCAAATAAGTTTGTGAAGTTTGAAAGTCAACTATCATAGCATCGCTAATAAAAAAAAGACTAGCAAGACTTCATTGTTATCTCTGCCATTGAATTATTCCGAGCTGTATGTCCGTATAATTATGACTCTGAGTGGAGTGGGACACACCTGTGGCTGCTGTAGCGTCTGGACTTGCGTCTGCGCCGCGGCCCCCAGTGGCGCCACCAGAGCCCCCGCCTGCGCCATGCCGCTCAGCTGTACGCCCTGACACATAACCACACATCAAGACTGATACGGTCAAGGTCCACCAATATTTAGTACACAGTCGCAAAAACATGCGTACGTTCCTTATGTTGTGGTAGTAAAGTAGATGTTTACACAAATTTGCGAGTCCACAAGTTTTACCAAACTGGTGGGAGCTAATTCAAGCCACACTCTTTATAGCTCATGGAATTCTGTCTTTTTTTTTTAAATGGTGTGAGTAACAATGTAAAGGCAAGAGCGGTATTTACCGGATGTATCTGCTGTAGCATTGATATGGTCTGCGGTATCCCGGCCATGGGCAGGCTCTGAGCCACCGAACCGACCGGCAGTGACGCCTGCTGCATACCCAGCGTCATTCCTGCACAATAACACATCAATACGGGACGTTAGTAATACTGAGTGCTATTTATTCAGTATTCTGTATATGTACATACGAAGAGCATCCACATAAAAAGTGCAACATCTATGTAATCTGTGGAACTGGGGAAGCTTCAAGTTTTAATTCAAACCTGTATCGAAATTCCATTGATTTAAATTCAATAGGGATTACCCGAAAACGAAATAACAAATAAATAAAGTAAACAATATCAACTACGGAGTTTATAATAGATCATAATAAGAAAACAACATACCTTGCTGCTGATAATGTTGCACCATTTGTTGTGTTTGTTGCTGGTGCAGCAATTGTTGTTGCTGCTGCTGTTGTTGTTGTTGTTGCTGCTGTTGCTGCTGTTGTTGCTGTTGCTGCTGTTGTTGCTGCTGTTGCTGCTGTTGCTAAAACAAAATAGGGGGAGCGTTACAAAAAAAAATGCACAAGTCAATCTAGACAGTAAAAATATATTAATGGAGGCAGAGTTACGAAAGTAGCCCACATACCTCTAAAGTCGGAACAGTCTAACATTGGATAACCAGATGTGTGTATTTACCTGTAGTGCTTGCTGTTGTAAGATGGCCTGTTGCTGTATGCTTTTTGTGAGGGGTTGTTTGTCTTGCACACTCGATATCTGCGTCATCTGACCACTTGAATTCATCAGCAGCACCCTGTACAGAAACAAGCAAATTAATTTACTTTTTTATACTTCCAGTTTGCTATTATTTTTAATTTCTGACTGAACACAACAATCGAAGATTGCCGAGGCGCAAAACTTCAGTACTGTAAGCGTTCGAGTGTTGTGCGGAGTGGCGCACTCACTGTTGTTTGGGTTGCTGCATCTGATGCTGCAACTTGTTGGTCTGGTTGGCGGCGTCCTGCTTCGCGGCCGGCGCGGGGGACCGCACGCCAGGCTTCCCTCGGTGCTTCGCCTGCAAAACCAGTCGTAAAAAATTAGGTCACAGGCTACAGTATTACAGAATAAAAATTCTATATCAATAGAAATTACTAAAATATATTCTTACTTAGACCAAGTGTACTATAAGTTCACGCTGCTAATTTAAGGATAAAACTTATTTTTTTTGATACATTTTACAGTCAGAATTTTTCGTAAAACCTCTATTTTCAGGAGGTTTGTTATTTCAGTCAGCACAGTTTACGGGGGTCGTGGCACCGCCCTGGTGCCAATCAAAGCGCATTTTATATTACAAACGCGACAGTTTGTAAGGATAAATGGATACTTACGACACGCAAAAACTACGCAACAAACTCTGATTATCTATTTGATAGCTTTATAACCTGGATTAACACGAAGGGTGCTTTAATTCCCGGAAAATTGCATAAATCCAAATCATAAATCCCACGGGATAGCAATAAACAAATTCTTAGTCGAAGTCGCAACAGCTGGTAGTCTTAAATTGTTAGTAATGACCTGGTTCTGAGCCTGGTTAGCGCTGGTCTGCGTGGAGACGGAGGCGGCGGGCCGGATGCCGGAGGACGGCATTATGGTGGACAGCGGCCGCGGCGCCTTCGTCATGCCCTCCGTCGAAGCCCGGGGCTTCGCCGGTGTAGAGCTCGCGCACGCCACCGAAGCATCTGAAAGATAAAGCTTCGTCAACACCGGTTTGCTAACTATATCACTCGCCATAGAAATTTTCAAACAGCACCGTCTGTTGTCATTAGTTTTCGTACAAGTTATATGACATTTCAGGGATAACAACTCTTTGCAAAGTATAAAAAGCCGCGGCAAAAATGCATAGTTGCATAGCTTTTGCAATTATTTGTCACAAGTCGTATATAAAATGAAATTCGCTTTCCGCAATTCAACATAGAAGCATTAGGCTAGATTAGATTAGGATTAGGCTTAGCATTTGGTTGGCTACTTTGTATAGAGTATTAAACCAAGTGTCAAATACATATAACGAAATACTCATAATCTAACTAATATTATATGCGAAAGTTTGGATGGATGGATGGATGGATGTTTGTTTGTTACTCAATCACGCCAGAACGACCCAACGAATCTGGATGAAATTCGGCACATAGATAGAGAAAATTCTGGAATAGCACATAGGCTACTTTTTATCCCGGAAAATTCCCACCGGATAGCGATAAACGAATTCTTTGCAGACGAAGTCGCGGGCAACAGCGGAGAACATCATATTGGATAACTTTGTATTACTCAATCCAATCTGATTGACCTCTTGGCATTTGCGACTTCAATAACTCTTCAACAGCTACTTACTAATAAAAAAATCAGTAAGTACAAATTAACAGGTTAAATTCGGTAAAAGTATTATTAGGAAAAATCGCTTAGCATAATAAAATTTACATTCGCAGCATCAAAGCCAGGCTTAAAACATTAAAGTAGGGCAGTAGACAGTAGGTATTTATCAGAAACCACAACTGTTACTGTTGTCAAATTTTATTCGCGATCATCGCGCCCGCAGCTTGTTATCGTATTAAATAAATAAGCCTACCAGGACTCAATTTACTGAGTCCTCAAGTGGTATCCAATCGTGACCACGGCAGTTGTAAGACAGCTAATACGTTATCGAATCCCAGAAGGCTTATTATTAAATAAAAGTAAAAATTATGCAAGTTAAAACATCCAATTCGCAGAGCACTAATAATTAAGAAAAAAATGGCATAAATATTCGATCTTAACCTATCTTAATTATCTTATTTCTAATGTAAAGGTGGTTGCAAACGTTAACTGCATGTGACGCTTGCGCAGTAGCTTCTGCAGTAACGTTAGCATCTACCTAGTGGCTTGTACTAACTGTGCTGCACGGTGTTCTGCGGAGAGTGCTGTATGAACATGGATGGCGCAGCGTCGGGCTGGCCACGTAGGAAGATAGGGTTGGAAGCGAGCAACCCGCTCGGCTGCAGCCCGCCCGTCCAAACTTGAGGCAGGGCGCCCGAGATCTGCCACGGAGCGAACTGCATCGTCTGCCCGCCCGTCTGGACATAACACAGTTACAATTTGTCATTTTTTTAAGTTAGACGAGTACTTAAAAAAGCATGTTTAGTTACAAATATCCACGTCGTTCAATGATTCGATTACGTTTCAGTCCCCAATACACAACATGAACGCTACACGTACTCACTTCAAAATTGAAAATACACCGGCATTACTTATTCCGCGTACTGAATAAACAAAAGCGCAACAGTGGCAGGACGGGTAATAAATCACGGGACCCTAGCTCTACGGAACGTTGTACTTCCAGATTTTGCCAGTGACATCAACTCAAGAGAACTAAACCAATTTGTCAGCACAATTGACCATTTCCGAAGCGCCCTGCTGCCGTACTGCTACGCATAAAAGTGGGGGCCAACCTGGAGTGGGCTGATGATCTGCGCGGCCTGCTGCTGCGCGCCGAGCACGGGCTGCGAGACTTGCACGCACTGCGCCTGCACCGGCACCGCCGAGCCCTTGCCGCTCGCCACCTTGCCTCCACTCATCACCTGCACCGCGAAATAACTAAATAAGTATCATGGAACAAATGACACCAATTGAGCTAGGCCCCGCACCCGCATAAAGCTAAGCTCGTAAAATGGCTACCCGGCAACAAGTCAACTATACATAATTACGTACAAGACTCAAAAACAAACATTATTTTTCGTATGTATATTTAGTTATCTTCCTGCACCGGGGATCTAACCCATGACGTCAAACTTCCTAGTATATTTTTCTAAATACTAGACTATATGCGGTAGTCAATATTTGAATATCTGATAGAATTGGGTGGTAAACTACCCCACCGGTATAAGCTTCTACTTAGGCGACGATTGAGTATATTTTGAGAGAAGTTAGTTGTGTAACATGCAATGATATTACATATAAACAGGGAGTAGATATGTTACTACCGCGCCCGAGTTGAAGATTCATAAATGTCCCTATTGTCTCATGTCGCAATCAAATAAGCCATAGTATGAGTAGTCCGTGACAGTCAATGTGACAATTGACAGAGCGAACGTTTTTCAAACGCAATTTACTAGTAACGTAATACATCTATTGGTAACATGGCATTAATGAGGCCAGTTTTAGGCGATGGCGAACGTCAAGACGAAAAGCGATTTCATTTTTGACGCAGTGTTGTAATCCTAGCTTCCTATGTTGCAACGAACCTAGTAATTTTTACACAATTCAACGAAATCGCCACGCGACAATTAAAAGAGTAAAATTTTACCCATAAGAATTGATGTGTCAAAATCAGCAGCATTATCCCGTGTCAACTTACCTTGTGCATCTCATTGCTCTTCTGCTGTTGTCCGATACCGGACACGGAGGCCTGAGAGTGCGCAGGCAGCAGGTTCGGCTGCGAGTTGATCACGCCCAGGGGGCTGAACACGAAGGCCTGGTTCTGCGTGGTCGGGATGGTCGGTATGGTCGTGTAGCCAGGAAATGGAGCTGCCGTACACCAAACACGTATTAACAACACTATACAATACAAAAACTATTTATTGAACACTCTATACGTGAATAGAGCGGAGGAAAAATTCAGACATTCGAGTAATATCAAATATTTAATTAAAAGGGCTTTATAAAGTACGTGAAAAATGATTTTGAAGATATCGGATTTTTATGAATGGTATTCTTGAACCAAAACAGGTTGGTAAAGTTTTTGTTACTTAGATTATTTCGTGTATATTCCTTTATGTAAAGCTTGTATAGATATAAAAATATTATGTGTGGTGCTGCAAATCCAAGCAAGTGTCTTTAAAGAGAGAAAAATATTGATAACAGTTGATTCATATCATTAGACATTTCATTAAAATAGCTGACTGTAACTACGACTTTAATTAAATGAATGCCAATTATTTAGAAACGAAGTGACATTATCTATAAATGCATGGCGCGCTAAAAATTAAATAAAGCTAAACAACAATAGCTACGATTGGAATAGAAAATAAATCACTACAAAGCGGACGTTCGATACTAGAACCTAAAAATATAAGAAATCAATGAATTATTCCAATAAAAGCTTGTAATGTAACGTAAATAAAGATTCTTAAATGCCAATTATTATAATTTTTATTTATTACCAAATAATGAAACAAAATTATATTCTCTCGTCAAATCAAGACACATACACAGTCCATCAATCACGAGACCGGAAAACAAATTATAATCCAATTTCAAAATTTTATAAACCTTGTTCCTGATATGTAGTGAGACCTGCAAAATTTACTGAAAAACTAAATAGTGTGGAAGTTCATATTCACATTAGAGCCGGGAAAAAATTGGATCATATTAACAAGTAACAAACTACGTTCTATGATAGGTTTACAATTATGTTTCTAAAGGGCCTCTAGAGCGGTAAGGGTGGTGCACTACAACCGATATTAAGCTGAATATTGGAATAGCACTGTGTTCAACTGTGGGGTAGCAGTGCCAGCACTCTTGCCATCTGCTCGTCTGATAAGCGACTATGCTATGTTCATCTGCCAGTCCAAAATGGCATGACGCGAGTGGCCGTAACACCAACCAAAATGTGTAGTTATATGGTGATATTTTAACATAATATGAGACAGCAATTTTTGACATATACTAAGGTGCATCCACACTGCAGTTACTTTTTGTAGAACGACGTTTCCAAGTGTAACTGAGCAACGACTGATAGCAAAAGGTAGTATGTAGTAGCCACAAACGTTACAGATAGTTACGTATTGCAGTGTTGCTCCACAAAAGTTTATTAATGAATAATGTAAATACTTTTTTATGTACGTGTTACCTAAAAATAAGTTGCGATAAACAATCGCTAAAAGCTAATTCACATCAAGTTGAAACTATCTATACATTGTATTTGAAAATGAAATATTTTATTGTGATGTTAAAATGTAGAAGAGAGTGAAAGCTTTGGTACCAACCAGTTTGACCCTGAAGAACTTGTTTGCCCTGCGTAGTCAGCATATGGGGCGCGAGTTGGTTTCCTTGGAACGGCTTGCCGGCGGCTATGACCTAAAATACAGTTTAACGGTATTATAACCACATAATTACTCATAACAATAGCGTTCATCTGTCACTATAGCGGGTAGACAGAGCCTAAGGTAACAAGACGTAAAGGCCGCGTTTAGCACGAGTGTGGGATATGTGCGTAAGTGGAAAGGGGAATGAAAATAGTGATGGGTTGCTAGCCGC
The DNA here is from genome assembly GCA_963854515.1 of Pandemis heparana. Taxonomy (NCBI): domain Eukaryota; kingdom Metazoa; phylum Arthropoda; class Insecta; order Lepidoptera; family Tortricidae; genus Pandemis; species Pandemis heparana. The sequence goes on from OY978006.1 coordinate 11,504,741, forward strand.
ATCGCCTATAACATGATAATTATGATTCCTAAGATTTTCGCCCCTTCAGCAGACAGGTACTGTTATTATTATAAAGCACTTGGCCGACTGATACACGGGCTACAGTTATCACCTGTATCTGTTGTGAGTTGATCCCGGGGTGCAGCGCGATGTTCCCCGGCATCAGAAGCGGGCCCTGGGCGTTGTACAATTGCTGCAGATACGTGCTGTTCTGCAGCGGCTGCTGAATGACCTGCACTCGACTATGGCCCCACTCCGCACTGCAACAACAGCGCAATCAATCAACAACAGCCATTCTGAGTGCGAACCATTAATAGCCGAGGTTTACTGTCAGGCTTATTTACTTACCCCCTTATTCATAAACGTTCTATAGGCCTCTGCTAACTTAGCAATCGTTTGTCCTTATGTGTCACGTTGACATTTACCTTTCACAGATAAGGACAAACGATTACTATTATTACTAAGTTAGCAGAGGCCTATAGAGTGTTTATGAATAAGGGGGTTAGAATCAAAGTTGTCTTCAACATTTTTCGAAGTTCTGACTCTGCGGCCCACAGGCAAAGCAATAGAGATGAACAATGTAAAATATTTTCCAACAACTCAACGTTCGGAACAAAATAGTGAGTAACCAGTTCTATGCTGTTTTCAAATTAATTTTAATTCAATCGAGTTAGTCTTCCGTAATGAAAATAAGTAGGTCGTGAGGTACAGACAGATAGTAAAAAGTAAACTTCCTATAAATAGTATAAAGTGGGACATATGAATGACTGGTTGGCAAAGTAGAATGATTGTGGACCTGATTTGCTGGGGATGTTGTGTGTTAGGCGGCAGTGTCTGCAACGGGGGCATCGTGGTAATGCCCGCGCCTGCCTGTTGCTGCATGCCGCCTGCTGACTGTTGGTGCTGTACCTAAAACAGAATACAGACTTATTGGCAGGCATACTCGTACAAGCTTCGTCGGCAAATATCGAATTAAGCATGTAATTTTCGGGACAGTACAGTATCAATTCAAAGGAGTGAGCCTAGTTATACATTATGTCTATATATAGGAATAGAGGTAGGTATTGATGAATGTGGATGAAGCGAAAGAGGTATGTCAGGATCGTAGCAAGTGGAACAAATTAGTCTCTGCCTACCCTGTGAGAAAGAGGCGTGACGATATGTATGTATAGGTAAGAAATACATTACCTGATGGGCTGCCATGGAACTGGGCATGGAGGACACAACGGTAACGGTCTGGTGATGCTGTTGGGTCTGATCGTGCTGCGCCATACTCATTTGCTGCTGCACAACTTGCGATTGACCATCCACTAACTGCTGCAGTAAAACATTTACACAATTATCTTTTACCCGCTTTTGTTTGTGATCCTTATAGTCCACATTCTGCGTCATAAGACTACATTATTCAAGCCATTAAATCGCCTCTTATTCAAGCCTTACTTAGCTCTTAGTTTTAAAAGTAATTAAGTAATGTACTATAGGTAGACCGCTTAACAGAGTCCTAGCATGCGGAGTACAGGGGCGCATGGGAGCACCTACTACCTCCCTGTACCCCGTAGGAGTCAATTAAGCAGTGAATTAAGGTAGTACTTTTTAAGATCTAATTTGCCTATTATTTTCAGCGAATAAGTTGCTTATATTGACATACTTGTTGTTGTTTTATCTCGCTGCTCATGCCGGCCTTTTGGTTCTTGTCAAAGAGAGGTGATGCCAGGAAACTGAGGTTGATCTCCCCAATGCCGGGAACGTTGAACTGCTGGGTGTGCACCGGCTGGTTGTTAACCACCTACACATTATTATTTATTTACAAAGTATAAATGACTTTAGTCCAGTGGAACAACTAGGTCATTGCGCAAAAAAAAACTAAGATTCACACAATTCTATGAACAGCTTCTCAATATTCACTAGATATTTGTTTAAGTACCTGTAAAAATTTCTGCTGTTGTAAATCTTGCTGCTGTGGCACTTGCTGTAACTCTGGCTTCTGTTGTTGTTGTTGTTGCGGTTGCTGTGGTTGCTGTTGCTGTTGCTGCTGTTGTTGCTGTTGTTGTTGCTGCTGTTGTTGCTGCTGTTGCTGTTGTTGCTGGTGTTGAAACTGCTTCTGCAACTACATGTGTTTTTATTTATGTTAAAGACGGTAGGTAATAATAATAATCGTAACTTGTGTTATACAAGTATACAGGAACAATATTATAAAGAGAAAATTATCTCTTATGCAAATATGAGTATACAATACACATGTGTCATACTTGTATAGAGCAAGGATCAAATAATAGTGAAATGACACTAAGGTGGATGTTCTTTCTGAATTAACTTACCAGTTCCTGTTGGTCCTGTTGGTTTTTAATATGCTGTTGTATAGCCTGGTGCTGTCTCTGCAGTGCTTGCTGTTGTAACTGTTGCAATTGTTGTTGCTGCTGCTGCAACTGTTGTTGGAGTTGCTGTTGTTGCAAATGCTGCAATTGTTGTTGTTGTTGTTGCTGCTGCTGTTGTTGTTGTTGCTGCTGCTGCTGTTGTTGTTGCTGTTGTTGCTGCTGAATTATTTGCTGTTGAATCTGTGAAAAATAACAAAGTTAATGTCAGAAAAATAGCCAGTATATACTTTAAGCAAACACAGTTGAACTGTACAGGGGGTTACCACCATGACGTCTTATTGCGTTTCGATTCCGATTCAGTTTAGGTTCGCTCGCCATCTGATCCATACTAAAAATGACAGCTAAAACCTAAACTGAGTCTGAATTGAATCGCACTAAGACGTCATGGTAATAACTACCTGACACCAACAATCTTTAACAATGAAACAAAGAAGTTTCAAACAACAAAAACCCACTATCATTATTAATATTTTCAATAAGGTAAATGATTCGTTAATTATTTCGAATAAACAGGCTACTTACCTGTAATTTGTCATCCTCTTCTTTTTGGTTCCTGTATCGATACTCTTCTGCCTGGCTAAGGTTATCGGGCTCAGATTTAGGCTGTTTCAAATCTTGTGGCCTCCGAAAACTACTATTTTGTTTATCAAGTGCTAATAATGTGTTAGCCGCCTCGTATTTATCTTCAAAGGTGATGCCTGCCTTTTCAGCTAGGGTTTCTAAGCACTGTAGCGGCCTTTTTGGCGGCTTTTGTGGCCCTTTGGACTTTTCCTGCCCAGGCGACTGTTTGGGGACAGTCCTAGTTATCGTAATACTGTTTTTGAGGTCATCCTTTTTGTCATTCTTAGGCTCTAATGTAAAGTAATTCTTGGGATAATTTGTGTCCTTGTCTTTGTCACCGTTAAGTGTCCCGTTCTCAATGAGAGTGATAGTAGTGGAGTTGGCTACTTTTATTGTTTTGTCTTTGTCGTCCTTAGGCTGCAGCTGGTGAGGGGCGTGCGCGGGCGAGGGCGGGAGCAGCTGCGCCGGCACATGCTGTGTCACTGATGGGCTCGCATTCTGAGCTTCCGGACCTACTACAGGCTTCTCGCCTTTCGTAGCCTGGAAACCAGGCCCTGGACCTTGTTCTTTATCCTGATCCTTCTTTTTTTGAATACTGTCTAGTATCTCAGATCTGAAAAAAGATAAAGATGACTCAAATACTGTTTTAAGAGTCCTTGCATTAAATGTATTAAACCATTGACTCCAAATTACCAGAGTATTTGCTGACTATTGTTATTCCAAATTCTTAAGCAATTGTCAAGTCTTTTGCCAGAAACCTTACAGCAATATTAAAAATATTTCAAATTATTGTTTTGGCAATCTGGTAGAGCCCTCTTTGATACTTCCCTCTTATTCATAATAACTTAAATCCTATAATTGATATTTGTTAGTCTGTGTATAACACTTTCCGTTGCAGACAAAACATACATTTAGCTACAACATTGTATTTGATTATGAATGAAAAGGTAAGTAAGTCCGTAACTATAAAATTCAACATATATATTCAAAGTTTAATGCACTTTAAAATTTCTTATTCATCTGGCATTTCACTTAACAATGTTAACCAATAAGAAATGTCAATTAATTATTAGGTATTCCTTATAAATTATAATAAATAATAATCTTCATCGTTTTTGTGGAAAACGAAAGATAAATTCAAAACACAATACATTATTCGACAAAAACTGCAAAGTGAAATATATGATGCCAGAAAATCGTAAAGCACATTAAAATCAATAAACGCTTAAACGTAGGAACCTCATGATAGGTATATGCTTCGTACTGGTATATGTGCATACATCTAACTACATTACAACACTATACTTTACAGAAAAAACTTAATAAGTTAACGAACTTTTTTATATTATGTAAATAAAGATAATCGATCGATCGAAGTAGTTTTATAATTCAGTCAGTAAAGTCAATACTTTGGTACGACACAACACAGATTCTATCAAATGTCAAACTGACATCTGTCACTGTCAAACTGTTTTTTTTTTTAAATATTGTTGATTTTGTTTCCGACAGGCTAAAGCCCACAGGCAGGCCTCGTGTATTTCATGTAGTTACAGCTAGTTAGTCTGGCAAAAAAAAAGTAGAAATTAAAATGTACTATAGTGTCGTCCCTTTCTAATCTATAGGGGACGACACTACTGTATTGCCACTTTTTAATTTCTACTCTTTTTTGCCAGGCTTTACGGGCGTTATTTGCCTACCAAGCGGACTCACGGCGTCCGACCTGCGAATCCTGCCATCCAAATTTTGTGTTTTTTGGGGGTTTTCGCAAGCGTGAGCCGACGCACAATTACGTTTGTTACCGCGGCCTAGATCTTGTACCTCTACTGTGCCTACTTTGTTGGTATATTTACCGGAAAAAAAATATGCCACCGGGTAATTTATGTGCAGTGGGTGGATGTACGTCGAGTAAGAAACTAAATAAAAACCTGTCTTTTTTTCAATTTTTAATATTTATTTCACTCCTACTATACTGAAAAACAAAACATGCAAAAATGGTCAAAAGATTTTTATTAATTACATAAATATTCTGGAATTATATTTTTATCTAACCAGCCAGCCCTGGTGTAACTGTGTTGCTGCCGGCTGCGAAGCGATAATAACTCTACGCTCGCGCCATTAGGCACATTTTAGCACACAAGCATTCTTAACGAGACGGAGTAGGCTATAATCGCAGTAGGTATATTCAAGACTGTACGGGTTCATTTCATTTATCAGCCTGGCTAGCACGGTAACGTTTATCTACCCATTTTGTCTACAAATGAGCGACAAACGATATTTTGTCGCGGTGACTAGCACGCTAAATTATGTCCCGGTATTTTATCCACACTTGACGACTGAGTAGACAATTTGTCTATTGCTCTAACACGGTAATCCAAATGTAGATATAATTAATACCCTTTTGACAGTTTTCGGTTTTAGTATTCTTATTTATTGTCTGTTCTGGGGCTCGATTTTTGAAAGCACATGTGTGAAAATACCACTCGAAAGTGATGAAAAATTGTGCTGAATTTGAAATACGAGTAGCTTAGAAGATACTTACGGCTCTCATTAATCATGTGGGCTAGTCAAAAAGTTGACTAGAGCCGTAGTTTTGAAGATATAAACAGATTTATACCAATTTCGAGTGGTAGTTTCGAGTGATGTGCTTTCAAAAATCGGGGCCCCGTACCCCACACAAAAATAAATGTACCAAGTGTTTTTAATTAATTTGAAAGCCTGTGACACGAAACGGTCTATAGGCCTTAATCATATTATTTATTTATTTTATTTAGGTATATTATAATTAATGGTTTGTTGTTGTTGTTGGGGTTTTGTGAGCACGGAAGTTTTCATCAAGTTCTGAAACATAATCTGATGCAATTGATCTTTAAGAACTAGCGATGCTAGGTAAATAAGTCAAACAAACACCTAGTAATTTGTTTCGGAGTTCGTGTGCCTTAATGCTTTGAACAGTTAAATTAAATGAATGAATTTTGTGTCAATGTAGGTACAGTCGGCTGCAGAGAAAAGGGACCCTCCCAGTATGGTTAACGCTATTACAGGAGATAGGGGGGTCACCTTTCTCTGCAGCCGACTATACATGTTATACCTTGTCTTAACTAAGTGTTAAATGTATAACTGGATAGGTACCTTGCCTACCTACAGACTATGACGATCGATAAAAAAGGGTAACATACAAAGTTCTAAAGGAAGGTCACCCGTATTATTGGTCAGTCAGTAGTTTAGATTTATGTTACATTCAATGTGATAAAAACATAAAATTTGTGTGTTATGTGAATATAAAGAAATAATCATCGGCCGTTTTATTGGTCTGGCTGTAAGTTATTGATGGCCTACACTTTCGCTTCGCCTCAGATACAAAGAGCTTGTAGACTCGAAACTCGCAGCTTGCGGCCTTCTATACATAGATTATTTATTATTGAGTTAAGTCGGATAATAATATAGTTAATTAATATTGTGATGGGTTTCAAATAAGTAGCTAGGAGAACAGGAGGAGTGACCTGGAGTGTGGAGGAGAAGGTACCTGCTACAAAATCAAATTTAAACATACAGCAAAATATAACTAGTATCTAAAAAAACTGCATCACAAACTAACTAGATCAGCACCTGTTGAACTTATAGATGCTAACAGGAGAGGAACACCAGAAGACTGATTTTTGAAATGACATCATTTGAAAATATCATTTAAAAGGGGTCAGATCCAGATCAAAATCTGTGACGTGGAGTTCTCAAATTAAATTTTCGACTAGTTAACACGTTCGGCCCCGGCAACGATCCACTATGCTCTTATGCTATGCCAACGCTATATATCGCAGTCACTGTATATGGGTCACTGGCATAGGAATATCAATTCCAATGGAATTTCCATTGACACAGATGTGTGTCAACTAGCATTGTTTATACGTAAAAAATTATAATGCTTTGTTCAGAGTTCCTCAACCTCCGATGATAATATTCTTTGGATAAATTAGTTTATCGGGTTGATGATATGCAGCGTATATTTTTGATGGGTCTGTATCGGTATGCTGAAAATTAGTTTGCCTATTATTTACGCTACATATTTTTTGGCATTTAACGTTTCGTCGAACGATTTACTAAATGTTGAAATTTGTTTACTTCTGTGTTTGTCGAAAAATTATTAAGTAGGTACCAATAACATTCGTATTGCATAGCGTTGTTGCGTCGAATGTACCTAATAAAGGTATAACAATGTTGTTCTGAATATTGTTACCACTAATTTTAAGGGATGCATAAAATAAAATAAAATAAGTAGGTATAATCTAGATAGGTACCTAATACTTGTTTTTTTTTTTTTGCTCCCGAAAAGAACTCGTTTTTTTTTCACAATAAAACAAATGCCACTAATTAAGTAAACGTGTAAGTTTAGGTAAGTACTTAACTTATAGCTGTCTATACCTGTGCAACCGCTTTCTAATTGTGTCAGACATTGTTAATTATTACCTTTTTTATTTATAGACACTACTGTCGGGCTGTAGTGTACATCTATATGCCCACGTGTCGAGTGCTCAACAACACGGTAATTTATGATCGTAAAATAAAAACTTAGGGGTGTACAGAGGTGTGTGAAACGGCCATGCATGTGTGCGATGGGAATGGCTTTCCTGCGTGTCTCGTGTTCGAGGGTCGCTACTCTACTCACATAAGTACACTATATTAGCATACACCGCATATGGCCATGAAGCTATCGCAATAAACTTTATAAAATTGTTATTTTTCTCGTAAGCAGCGAGGATTGTCTCATGATAATAATATGATGTATTGAAAATAGATGTCCTTAATGTAAAATTCTGTTTGCCTCCAAGGATACTTGCAGAATAGAAATAGCTCAAGGCACGTATACATTTGCCTGCAAACACGTCTAGCCAGGTTTTATAGTGCGTAGAATATACCTACCTATACATAACGTGACCAGACGTCCCGTTTTAAACGGGACTGTCCCTTTTTATGATTACGAATCCCGCTGTCCCCGAAATGAACTTATATAGTTTTTTATAAAAAAAAACGTGCCAAGAGTTTCTTCTTTACATACTTAAAATCATCACCAGCAATATTAAAGCAAAATGGTTTCTGTGGTACCTATATGTTTATTTTTTTATTTCGTAACTTTTAAGCTAACTGACTTTTAATGTAAAGAAACGGATAACTCACGTTAACTGACTATTTCCGAAAAATGTTTTTTTTTCATTGACTACCTGTTAATTGACCTAAATAAACCAATGTCCCGTTTTGCGTCAAAAAATAAATGGTCACGTTACCTAGGTATAAAGAACAAAGCGATAGGTGAACCTAATGTTGTTGGTAGTTTTTAATTGGGACTAACTGTTGAGAATGTGTGGCACACTTTATAAAACCATAAATTACACACATCAAAATTGTCTAGGGATATAAAATATCCATAGACAAATTTGGTCTATTGACGCGGTAGTTAGGTATGCCTATATTGATATTTTAAAAGTTTTTGATGAGTGTAATTACCTATGTTTTGTCTGCGTCCGTGGACTAACCACTTCTCTCTTTTCTTACCTACCCTGTATTGCTTGATCTAAATAAGCATGCTTACAGACAGACTTTATAATGTACCTATTTAGTTACGTGTAAAGCCCTTCCTGAGGAGCGAAACCGCGAAACTATCTGAGGTTCAGAAGATTTTTAAACAGTATTTGTCATTAATGCTCTAAAATGCGTTCAGAAACCGTAGGAAATGACCATCATTATTATACGCTTAAAAAAACAATACTGTATGCCTAGGTACGTGCCGGCACGTAAGTCTAACGATGACGAGTCACGTAGAGGGGATCTGCGCACCCACGGATACCGTATTTTATACTTCTGCGCATACAAGGTCAGATTAGACTTACGTGCCGGCACTTATAATAACATTAAAGTACAGATTTTACCTACTACCACATACAAGAAAGTACTTGCATAAATCACGTCTTTATACCTTGCGGGGTAGACAGAACCTGGTATAATTGATTTTAATAATACTGGTCATTTCCTTGCTGCTTCTGAACCCATCTTAGAGTAGTTTGATATGTGTGTAGTCAAAGTAATGTATGCAACTGTACATAATTACTAATAATTAGGCCTTAAAACACACGTGTGATTTTATTTTGAAACTCCCCAAGATGGGTTCAGAAGCAAACAGTAGGGAAATGACCAGCATTATTACAACCAATTATACCAGGTTCTGTCAACCCCGTAAGAGATAGATGTGATTTATGTAACGGTTGCATAAAATACTATAAATTAAATGTCACTCATCAAACACAGTTAAAATAAATAAACATACGGTTAAGTCTTTATACTATTTATTAACAAAGAAGATTTACAAAATACCCAACAAAGATTTTTAGATAGACACAGTTAAAACATGCTGCTCCCAATGCCTCACCTTTGCAGTTATTCGTTAGAGGAACCATTCGTTATTAGTTAGTTAGCTATATTCGTTAGGGGGATAGACATAAATAAAATAATAATAAAGAAAGGAAGGAGCGACCCATCTAATATTATTTCACAAGGGGAAGCAAAAAAATAATGAAAACGTGCAAGCGAGAAGGCTTTCTAGGGAATCGACTGGTGCCAGAAAGAGAGCATCAGCACAAGGGGAGTCAGAGCGCGAACCGGTTCTGCATGTGTGCAGACAGACGGCGTCTCCCTCCCCTCGCTGCCACCATCGAGGCGAGGGCCTCACATTGTCAGCTTTTCCCCGAAGCGTTGCAATAATAATACCAACTAAGTCCCCTTTGAAATACCACCACTACACCCTTATATTATAACTCGCATAAGATGAACAAACTGATGTGGAAACATGTCAAACATCAAACAAAAAGGATTTCATGACGGTTTCGTCCTTTCTCCTTCACTCATTATGTCAGTCCAGTCACACTTGGTTTGCCAATGTAGATATTACTATTCGTGATCCACTGTGTGGTGTGGATGACAAATAGTACCACACGTGATGTACCCACACCAATCCGCAATCATAACATAAAATAAAAAATAACAAAATACCTTTTGGTGTAAAAACCATAAGAACAACGTTCCATCGTTTCAAAATAAAGGGTTAACTGAAACGTAAGCGCCGTCCCATGCGGCAATGATTAAAAGAAAAAACAAACAATAAGGTAAGGATTGAGACATTCGCACGGGTGAAAGTAAACACAACACTTATTATCGACGAAAACGACATACAAACACACTTTATCGATAGTCCGGTGCCCGTCTCATTGCAACAATAACCTTCTTTTCGAGTGGCGAAACACAACTGCGCGCGCTCGCGGTACCGGTGCGCCTCCCCTCTGCCCCGCTCCACCCCGCACCACCGCAGCGAGCCGCACCGCTCACCCGTTGCCAATAGAACGCCTGCTGCAAAGGCAGCCCACCGATTGGACGGTTCGTTTTACGACCGTTCCACAAACAAAACCGGTTATTCAGATCGACACGAAAGGGCGCGAGGGACGAAATTAGAGTTTGCGCGATTATTATTGCTACTACTTCTATCTCTTTCTAGCGTTGCTGCTTGAAGGAGACGGAGAAACTAAAATATTAGCTCTTTATCACCACACTCCGCCTGCAATGGAAGAATGGAACTGTTTCTTCCTTCTGACCACCGTTCTGACCACTTAATTTAGTTTCGAGATTTAGTAAGACTGGCTTTTTTAACTGGCGTTTATGGTACAAATCCAAACTATTTATGAGCTTATTCTTAGAACCAAAGTTACTTTGTTGCCTTTGATTATTTTTATCCAGTTTTCTAACCAAACGGAAAAAAATCATTACTATATTGCCAAATAATACCTATCCAAAAGGAGACGAAAAAGAGAGAATTTCTTATTATAAGCGTATTATTTGGCAATATAGTAATGATTTTTTTCCGTTTAATAAACTAGCCTTACTCATACCTAGTTTATTTTACTCTTCCAATTACTATTTTAGAAAGTAGTTGCGAAGAGTTACCTTAAAATTACTGCAAGCAAGACGACAAAGAAGTATTTTTTACACCTTTCCAATTAAAATATTTTGGAAAAAAATCTTTAGACATGTAGGTATACAACCTACAAATACCTGCGTACCTATCTAATAATATAAAAAAACTATCGGGTACACGTGTTTTGTTTAGTTTATTGCTGGCCGTTACAAACTTACCGCAATGCTTCATCCTAACTTGCACTGCGTTGATATATTATTTATTATGTATCGTAGTATGGTATGTATTGTATTGTATTCCCTTTTTTCTAATTAACTATAAACCAGCCATGGTCGAGGACTGGTCCCTTTGTCTGGTTCTAATTCAAAATGGATTGAGCCCCCACCCCTAAATGAAAGCGATGCACTACAGCACTTTCTTCGTGAGCGACGGAGATGCAAACATTGCATGCATAGCTAGATAATACGAGTGTAGCGCCACCTGCACATAATATTTAGTTAGCTACATACAATTCCGTTTATTCGTGGTGATTATGGTATGAGCCAGATAGCCAGATATTATCTAGATATCTAATATTGTACTGTAATCCACTCACATCATAGGAATGTAAAACTGCTTGGTAAATAAATAAACTTTGTTATTATTATTAGATCTAGGTAGATTATGACTATTTATGATATATATTTATTAGTAGGTAGTATAATTTGATTGCTATGATAATTGTCATAGGCTCTAGTCTAGCACTATTACTTCGAATTAAAAGTGTGAGTTAACGGAGTTAACCTTCGGGTTTTCTGATCCGATATCAAATCCGGTATAATTATTTCATATCAGCGTCCACCGATATCCGTTCGGACAGCATGAAAGTTAAGATTGGCAATACATCGGGTTTTGGGTTGCCTAAAGCGGGCGGAGAGAATTTCGATAACGTAACGATCAAATAACGACTCATGATCATGACCGGCTCATGACATGACACTGTGGTTCATGTGGTTGGTAAGGGCCGCGGCATATGACAGTCATTAGAAGTGTCTGTGTGCTTGTCTTGTGTGTGTTATATGCGTAAAACTTGTTATAGTATCATTGAAAGTAATATATAGGTGAAAATTATTATTTTGGACTTGGCTTCATGCACTGCTGTGTGTGGCTTAAAAATTATAAAATATTTTCTTGACAATTTTTACTCTTGGTTAAAGCGCCATCTAGTGTAAACTTTGCTTATTACAAACTAAAGAATCAGCGCCATCTACTGCATTGTTTGTGTACTATTATAAAAAGGTGAAATAAATTATAAGAGAAACAATAGGTGTCGCTAGTGGCGCCGAATTTATGAATGTATAGTAGGCGGCAAATAAGTAAAACGTGGAGGGGATAAGCGCAGTATGAAAATGATGTTGTTTTTCATACTACGCATATCCCCTCCACGTTTTACTTATTTGCTGCCTATAATATATTCAATTCACTTCGTATTTTTGGTTTCTGGCGTTCGTGAATGCTCGCAGGCAAATAAGAGTTGCCTCTCAGAGGAATCCTTTGTATTAACTTAAAAGATTGTCATTATAATATGAACTTTTTTTTCTTCTAGATAAAACTGAAGTATCAATTAGTGCGACTATTTAACTTTATCTTTACAATTAAAAATCTATCTAGGTATATCGTAACTTCCGAAAACTGGATCAAATTAGATAACTATTTTTTTGATGTGGTCGTTTTTGCCAGGACAAGGTTCAAGATACCTACAGTCCTACACTCGGTTTCAATAAGGAAGGGTTATTTTTTTTTATGGCAATATACACAATCAAGGATGGTGACTGTGCCAATTTCAAAGCAGGGAATAAGGAAGGAAGGGTTTTTTTTTTTTTTTTTTTTTTAACTGGCTATGAGGACTTTTAGCCAATGTCAAAGTTAAGTTAGGGAAACTGTTATTTAATATGATAGGAGGTTGTCAGGTTAACGGTTAACGGGTTAAATTTAGGGTAGGAAAGGATTGGAGTTGGAGTTAAATATATACTTAAATGTAGTAAAAATATATAGTAACATGAAGATTATACTTTAATATTGTTATTTTCTATGTAAGATGCTAATATGTTATATACGTCGCGAGTATTGAGATATAGTAAACAGATAATGGAGGTGGGAAAAGGAATCGAAATGGACTGGAGTTGAGAGAAAAGATCGGAGTGATCGTAAAGCGGACAGGAAAAAAAGATATGGTTTAAATCTCCATATTCTCCGCAGGTGCACGTTGGGTCATCTATTATTCTAAACTTGTTTAAATGTGCTGGAGTACACACGTGACCCAAACGGATCCTGCAAAGAACAGAAGTGGTCCTTTTGGATAAAATTACCTTATGGAACCAAGGTTTATATGGAATAAAATCTTGCACAAGGCGGTAATATTTTCCTTTTGATAAGTTGTTAAGCCAGAGTCTATTCCATTTTTCGTATAAAAATGATTTGGGCAAATTGGCTAGGTCATGGCAGTAATTTTTAAAAGGGAATATATCTCCGTCAACGATAGCCTCGTTTGCCAGTTGGTCGGCTCTTTCGTTGCCTGAAATTCCTACATGGCTTGGAATCCATGCAAAGACTATAACAAGACCCTTGTTGGAGCAAAGGAAGGGTTGTATTGTATGTGACATTAACATTGACAAATCTAGAGGTGAGGCTTCCTTGTGACACCTTTCACATGAAACAATTATCGATTATATCTTAGTACTAATAACAATCGATTTCCTAAAACTAAGGACTGCATATTAATTTATTAAATAAATGCTATTTCGATATAATGATACTCAAGTCATTATCCTAAGATGTAATGATTATAATTCCTATTTTACGCTTTTTGCCAAGTTGTGTTTTTTCATTAAAATAGGTTGTATAAAATATTATTTAACTTCATTATGTACCTAATTGAAGTTCTAAGGAATCTATTTATTACCAATAAAATCGATTGGTATAATTGGTATTGTGTAGTGAGTGTGAAAGAATGTAAAATACTCACTTCATATTTCTGTAGGTTGTCTTTGGATTTTCGATTCTACGCGATTTTAACCGATTACCCAATTATACATAGTCACCTCTCTAGTTTTTATGACCATAGAACGTAACCTAGCAACGTCTTGTCAATAGTGACATATATTGAAAATTTATACGTGAAAATAATGTAAACGCAAAAAACATCGCCGTGATTATGATAATAATAATAATAATAATAATAATGATTTATTGTACAAAGTTGTACATAAGCATATAAGCTAGATTGTACATAAGCATATAAGCTAGATTGGTACAACTGAGTCGCGGATGATTGTCAAGATTCTGACCCCTAAACTAGGTAAAAGATACCTGTATCTTAGGGACTAGGTAGAGAGTTACTCCGACATTTAGAGACTAACTAGAGATAAGGACGGAGTTCCTATGTACCTACCTGACATCGGTACAAAAATGTAAATTTTAATCTAGAGAAAAAGAAAAAAAAATCTTTTTAGGACGTTATTAATGTACAGTACCAAGTATTGATTTATTTCTAGGTAATTCAATTTAGTATTTATTTTGCTGTTAAAACTTTCGTGAACGCTAACAGTTACATTCTATGGATCTGTCACACAACCCTTACCCCCGGGCCACATTAGCGGGCGAAGGTTCGTGTCGCGTTGTCGCGATAAAAAGTTCGAGTTCGTGTAACCACGAACTATGTGGCCAGACTTAGACCAAATTATCGCGATAAAACTTCGGGCGAACTATGTCGCGCAACTCTGAATTTGACGGGAAAATTAACCAAGAGCGCAAAGAAACAAAAAGATGGAAGCAGCGTTTGCTTTGTATTGTATGACTTTAAATAATTATTAAAATGTCACTTGTCAATTTTGACGTACATTTCAGAAATTTCAAAGTACGAAGTATAGACACTTGCACGAACACGAACTCTGTCGCGATAAAATCCTTTGATCTGCGCTAGATACCGACAGGAGCCCGAACACAGTTCGAGTTCGCCCGAATGATTCGCGATAAAGCGAACTGTCTGTCCACACATGCCGCGATAGGGCGAACCTTCGCCGAATCCCGCTAATGTGGCCGTAGCATTATTGAAACAGACCGTATATTTTTTTGAAAAAAGAAGTTGGCGGGTTCTTAATAAAACCGGCTAAGTGCGAGTCAGACTCGCGCACCAAGTGTTCCGTACATGGTTCCGTACACATTCGGCAAGTGAATATAAAATCCAGTGTCGGCCCTACTCTTAAACAAAATGTAGGCAGTGTGAGGTCAGTTTATATTGGATACTTACATATATTTAGACAGTTAGATTTAGTGTTTATAGCGGCCACAGAAATACATCATGTGTGAAAATTTCACCTGTCTAACTATCACAGTATTCATGAGATACAGCCCGGTAACAGACAGACAGATGGGCAGTGGAGGCTTAGTACTTAATAGGGTCCCGTTTTTAGTTTTTTGGGTAAGCAACCCTAAAAATGTACGTGAATCATTTAGAAAATGAAAATTGTATGATGTAAAACTATAAATTTCATTTTAATGGCAACACATTGGTAGGCATAAGAATATTAGCTAAGCAGGGGTCTATCTTATTTATTTTCTAACTTACGAGAAGCGAGCGACCATCATATCTGATGAAGGCCACAGATGGTCATTGGATTCAATAAGTAAGTAATTCACGAATTGCGATTCGGTTTACTGTAATATGCTTGCTAAACACGTCAAAATCGTAACATATTTTTCATCTCTCATACTCTGAAAGTAGGTCATTGATTATCTGGATAACGGGTTGAAAGTGAGTCATCGCGACCCTTGGGACTTGGGTTGAAAGTATTTTTTTTTCTAGCTAATCCAAATGAGGTACATAGCAATGGAAATACGTATACAGCCATGTAATCTATGTTTTATATAATCATCTATACTAATAGTTCCGTTTTAATTGTAAAATGCAAAATAATCTTAAAATAACATTCCCGGTATATATAAGCTTATGCAAGCGTATACAACGAGAAATAGTAGAAATTATTACGTTCGGTAATTTTTTTAGCTTGAAATATTTAAGTCGACAAATTAATTGATAGCGACCTCCGTGTCTGCAAGTTTAAAAAAAAACTAGCCGGCAGCCATTGGTGCGCAGAAGAAATGCGCAATGCGCGTAATAGAAAAAAGAGCGGGAAGAGAATGACAAACGTAACAAATTATTAAGTGCGACCGTGCGACGTTAGTGAAATTTGTCATAATACCTTCTTTTAATTTCCTCATATTCGAAATGAAAAGTACTTTCGGGCACCAGAAATATCTCAGGTGGAATGGGTATATTTCAACCCTTGTTTATCAATCTACTATACATTTTCCGCATTACCATATATGTATATAAATAAATATATGGTAGAGTGAAGCTGATGAAGGAAGTAATACCTACAAAGAGAATTCCCCCGTAAGTATGTATCTAAAGCAGCTGTCGTCACAGTTTACTGGCCAAGGGCCACATATGACAGTGTGAGTTCCAGGGCCGGGCCGCAGAGTATGTGAAGGTGCTTCAAGAGACTCTGACTATGGAATTGACAACATTTCATTTTTATAACACCTGAAAATGTATATATGGTTCGAAAGCATTTTGCCTCCTGATCACTGCAATATGTTTATATAATTTTATTATCGCTTATTATAAAAAATAAAAATTAATTAAAAATATGTCCTAATTTTACCAAAACTACCACAGGATAGGTGAAACACCTTTGCCTTTTTCACGAGAAAAAATAAGCGACCATAATTTTGGATATGACAACTTCAAAGTACAAGGGGAGCAACTCTGAAATTCTATTTTTGAAGTTCGTTGAATACCTTCTCTCTCACTCTCAAGTTAATGACTATATTAGTATGAGCGGAACAGCACGAAGCGAACCTCGAAAATCGAATATCGGAGAATAAGGCCTGACATTGACAGTTTGAAATTGACGTCAGATTTTTTTCTATACAGAAAAGACAAAAGGATAAGTGTCCATTCTGTGATAGTATCGGAGTTACGCCCTTTTAGAATAAGCAAAAATTAATAAATTAATTATAAATTAAATACAAACCCTAGCGAAAAAATTAAACTGTCAGCATGTTCATTTTTTCAAACAGAATACAGAGAACCATTAAAACTATAGGCTCAGAAATATGAAATGTTGTCAATTGAAGCAATTTACTTTACCGCGGGCCGCACAAATAACGGCCACGGGCCGCAATTTGACGACCACGGATCTAAAGCAATGATATTAGATCTAAAGTCTTACATCAGGAAAAGTAATATTTAGTAAAAAGTGATGAACAGTTTGTATTTTTTTAATTTTATTTTGTTTTTAAAATTGCCATTTGTTAATTGAGAAGCAGTAGGTACACATATTTATACCACTTTCGAGTAATTTGCTTTCAAAATTCGGACCCCTAGTTTCCAATAGAGCACAGAGCAGAATAGTCGACCCCGGAGTTCGAATTTTGTGCAGTCAGAGAAAATAGGTAATTATTGCAAGAAAACGGATTATTGTTTAGGTTAATGGCTACTTAAATGGCTACATTTTTAAACGACGTACAGGTTCTGTATTTTGTCTGTAATGTATTTTTTTCACTAAGTACTTATGCGTTTATGATTCGGGTAACGATTAAGTAGTTATCTAAACAAAGTTTTATACGCGTGCGGTTATCGCGTAGGTCATTTAATACTGTTTTGTGTTCCTTTTATGACGGTTTTCGCTTCTTTTTAGAGGTAAGAGGTAAGAGCTCCGCAGTTTGTTTAACTCTCAGTGTGTCTTCTGTCACTGACTTTAGAATTGTAACAATATCAAGAAAATACTCACGAGCAAATTATAACGGGTCGAGTTGTATTAGAAGTGATCCGTTATTTATTTTTAGGGTTCCGTACCTACCTACTAAGACTTCGCTGTTTGTCCGTCCGTCTGTCACCAGGCTGTATATCATGAGCCGTGATAGCTAGACAGTTGCAATTTTCACAGATGATGTATTTCTGTTGCCGGTATAACAACAAATACTAAAAACCAGAATAATGTATGCATGTGAAAGTGACCCCACACTGCGTACATTTTGCTTTGGAGCAGGGCTCTGCTTACACTGTTTAACGTGTGGTCCCCATACAAGAATTTTTTTCGCGAATTTTTTTGAAACAACATTCATTTACGTTGGGATGCAGGATCTACAGGATGCTACGGACTACGGAATTTTTCGTTTGCGAGGCGGACTCTCATATCATAATGGTTGGTTTTTGTGTATTTTATTAGCCCTACGAACAGTGTTTGTCTATCTCTTTTACGCACGGCGTGGGTGCGAGGTGTGAGAGTGACCCAGCACCCATCGGCCAGTGAACTTTAGGAGCACAGCTGTTTTTGTCAAAGAATAAAGTATATGTATATTTATGCCGACAGACCGGCTATTGAATTGAATTGATTGATAAGGGTTCAAAGTGTACAAACTCATTAGATGATGAAGAAGAAAGTGAAGAAGATATATTGTTTTGCCGTCGGGTCTGTTGTACCTACGATTCTCCAAACCAAAAAGAACGCCGCGCTCGGCAGACGATCATAACTAGACCCGTCACTAACAGGTATTATACACGGAGTCAGGTATCTTACTGAGGTACGTATTAAAATCCATAAAGTTTAAAATGTATAATGGGTTAAAATACATAATAGTTCAAAATATATACTTAATGCAATTTATTCAGAAAATTGCAAATTATCAAAATTACTATAAACTAAACCTAACCTAGCCTAAACCAATCTATAGATCACGCTATAAAAAAAATATATCTAATAGTTTCATAGAAAATGGCATTATATATTTTGAACTAATTATGCATTTTAACCCATTATACATTTTAAACTTTATATATTCTGATCCGCTCCCGTCTTACTGCTTGACGTTCGTTAATACAAACGTAAACGCACGACCAACCCTAGGACATCTGACTTCATATAATCGCTGCTAAACGAACGGGTCCAGTTATGGTTGTCACCCAGACGCAGCTATATAGGTAGGTATATATGTATGCCATCACAGACGAAGTTCGATAAGGAAATCACACAGTTGATCAGTGGAGCTATAGTCATAAACCATAACCATGCTGGGTATAGGAACTGTTTCAATCGGGTCTAGGTTTCGTATTCCAATGATTACTACTAAAAATCCCGTCTGAAATTATCTGCTTGCCCAAATATACGTGAACGTATTAGAATTTGAACGGCTGGATGATTTATTGTGGTTATAACGAAGACGTAACAGTTTTATTGAATTAGAAACGCTTTTATTGATCGCCAAAATTTATGAAGTAGAATTACTGTAGAGATCTTTTATCTCTTATTTTACGTCTGTACACGTCCGTCGTCCAGTCGTCCATGAGTCCATATAACAAAGACTATATAAAGGGTTAGAATTTATAATCTATAATTAAAAAAAAACCGTAGTTTTTACCACGTCTCTATGGTGTGGGATTTCTTCGGACAAGACTTTTTGTCTAAACCATTTCTTGATACACGGATTCATCGTTACCATCCAGTGTTGGCAAAAAATCAATTCAAATTAACGATTGACGATTGACGAAATTAATTCTAAATCTAGGTACTGATTGAAGATTGACGATTACTAATCGTTAATTCGAATTGATCGGTCAATCCTCAATCCTCAATCGTTAATTCGGATTGACGATTACTTTGTATGTACCTACCTATAAATGTCCTTTGTATTTAGGCCATTTTTCGAAACTGACCAGATGCGTTCAAAAGCGGTGTCTGAGTTTACCAAAGGTTCCGAAATATGAAGGATATCCTTTTTGGAACATTTTCGAGACTTTCCTTGAATTTAATCGATAGCGTTCAAAATCGATATCTGAGGGACCGAATGGTCCCAAAGCATGAATCCGTTGTCAAAAATAGAAAGAGTGGCCGCCTTTTTAAAATCTTTAGTTTTTGGGCAGATTGTTTTCAAAATCGATATCTGATGGCCCAAGTGGTCCTCAAGCATGAATTCGTTGTCAAAAATTGAAAAAGTGGCCGTCATATTGAAATCTTTAGTTTTTGGGCCGATTGTTTTCAAAATCGATATCTGAGGGTCCGAGTGGTCCTCAAGCATGAATCCGTTACGTTACGTTAATTACTCAAAAACGACACCCATCAACATTTTAGTGTCAATAGTGTCAAAATGTCATCCGCCGATCCGCCATCTTGGCTCCAAAAAAGTATGTCAAAATCACGTTCAGAAGCACCAAATTACTCGAAAACGACACCCATCAATATTTCAGTGTCAGTGTCAAAATGTCATCCGCCATCTTGGATCTAAAAATTATGCCAAAATCGGGCTGTTTTACTCTCCTCACCCGGAACACATCAGCGCAAGCATTGCTGCTTGGCGGCAGGATTACTAAGATGCTGGTATAGTCACCAGCATAAATAAGTGATCACTTATGTACCTTGTCACTTTAAAGTCATGTTTGAAAAACCATACGAAATCATGTAACGACTGAATGCGACAAAATACAAAAATGATCAATTATTTATGCTGGTGACTGTACAGTCGACGTCAAAAAATGTCCCGAAATGGAAGGGACATCAGTCAATACTGACATCAGGAACATGTTTTCGAACCTCTGGGAACCTCAGGTATCGACTTTAAGTCCAGTAAGTAAGTCCCACCCAAAAAAGAACACATTTGAAAAGTAATCTTAGGGAATGGTTAATCTAGATTGAGAATTGATTTAATCCGAATTGAGGATTGATGCGTTAATTCCAATTGATTTAATCGGATTGACGCGTCAATTCGATTGATTAATCCGGATTGATTTAGTTCAGATTGATGCCAACACTGTTACCATCATCCTCTGCAAAGTTCTGCATGCAGAATCTGACAAATGACATTAGTTAAAATACACGTCTCGTCCCGCTCCCCTTTTCATTTCGTAAAATAAGGTGGATTTCATGTGTGATTGATTGATTCTGCACATCTAGCAGGTGAGTAAGCCTCCGAATTTTGATTTTTTTTTCTAATTGTGTCGTACAAACACATCATTCAAACAGATGACGCTTAGCGACAAATATTCGCATAGTAACAAGGTCACGTGACAGTTGGTAACAGATAGAAAAATTCGGAGGCTTAGTCACCTGCTATGGGTGGTGTAGGGGTATAGCACGCGCCACGGAATGACGAGGACCCGGGGTCGATTCCCGGCCACAGCTTTACTTTTCGGATTTTTCTGTGTTCTAATTTTCAGTGTCGTTTAGAAATTAAATTTCTAACGGTAAAACGTAAAAAGTAAACATTAAAAATCAAGAAGTAAATTTCTTGATTAATTTGATATTTCCTATCATTTGAAAAACAGCGCCTTCTCTCGTCCCTGTTGAGCAGTACATGTTCCACGCCACGGGAGTTTGTAATTGTGTCGTACAGACACATCATTCAAACAGATGACGCTTAGCGACAAATATTCGCATAGTAACAAGGTCACGTGACAGTTGGTAACAGATAGAAAAATTCGGAGGCTTACTCACCTGCTATGGGTGGTGTAGGGGTATAGCACGCGTTACGGAATTACGAGGACCCGGGTTCGATTCCCGGCCATTGCTTTACTTTTCGGATTTTTCTATGTGTTCTAATTTTCAGTGTCGTTTAGAAATTAAATTTCTAACGGTAAAACGTAAAAAGTAAACATTAAAAATCAAGAAGTAAATTTCTTGATTAATTTGATATTTCCTAAAAATAAAGAAACAAACATAATTGTCAATAAAGATAAGATATATGTACAAAGGCGAATCTATCCCTGTAAGGGATCTCTACCAGTAAAGTATCTTACGAGTATGTCAACGAGAAGCCCTACCTGCTTTCTCTACATGAATTTATAATCCTTACTAATCGTAACTGCGAAAGTGAGTTTGTTTGTTCCAGTTTCACGCCCTAAGTACTGAGCCGATTGCGATATCATTGCGATATCAAGTTCAGAATAAATAATAGGATACTTTTGCATCTCAGAAAATTGTATAATTCTCGCAGGGCCGCGATAAACGTATACTCCGCATACGAAGGCGCGGGCAACAGCTAGTAATATAATATAGTGAATTGTGTATAGGAATATTACGAAACCGCAATTACTTATTGTGTATCGGAGCCTTAATACGCGTATCTATCTCTAAGCCCCTCGTGGAGCCACGGAGCCACACCACTGAATCGATCGAGGGTGGCAGTCTCCCTTGACACCCCGGCCCGGGCCGCTGTATGCTATAGCTCTCCTCTAAAACATTTGGCTTAGCTATAGTTATACCCGTATATAAGGACATTGACCGAGGTTATCAGACGACTTTGAAAGTTTCACGGAACCGTTCAACTTGCCCGTTTGTTTTCGTTGCATGCGGAAGTTTTGGTTTTCTACGTAACTGATATAACATGCGTTCCAAGAGTTCGATGTGATACGAATTGATTAGTTGGTCCATGCGTGTTGCCTCGCCAGGGCAAATTTTGGCAGGGGAGCCGTGACGGCCTATATCTCATCCATCGAAATGATACTATTTCGGTAATCTATATCTTACTAAAATTTACCAAACTCGGCTTCGCATGGTATTTAAGTATTAAAATGGCTAACCCGAAGCTCAAATTCTCAATACGATCGAGATCAGAATAGAGCTACTTTCCAAGAAGTTGAAATTTATCTTAATCAAGCCGAAAATCGGGCAAAGGGACAATTTTAATAGAGATATCGGTTTGAATTTTAACTTTGAACATTTCTCTGGTTTTTTCTTCGTCAACTTTTAAGCGTAAAATAATTTAAGATCACTTAATACAGTTAAGTATAACTATGGTAGTCAGGTAAACCTGGCATACTGTTATTTCTTTAACACAGCCGAAGAGGGAACGCGCACAAAAAAATTCTTCGCTCTAACAATACGTAAGGAAGGGGCAGGTAAAAATGAAAAGGAGACGGTTCGTCGAGAAATCCCAAATCTAGCTGGTCACAAAATTTGTTCTACGACTTGGCAACGTTGCTAGGCCGACTTCGAGGGGAGGCCCGGCGTGGCAACGTCGCAGGGCGACACGTTGCTTGTTTTGGTAAAATACATTCTATTCTTACACAGAGGCGGGCGTATTTTGTTTTGTAGCGAAGTATCGTGAATAAATCTGACATTATCTTCGGGCTGAGTGACTACAGACAGCAAAGATAAAAGACAAATTCCGTTTTGAACATTAAGAAACTGACCCTTTGAACGGCCTCTAACTCTAAGACCTTAAAAGATACTGAACCAAACTAATAAAAACCATATGTTGTAAGAAATTAAGTATTTTTGGGTCTATCATTTTTATTTTCTTCTGCCTTGAGGCAAATGAGAGCACCTAGAATCAGTCACAAAAAAAGAACTCTACATACCTGTACCAACTCATCAGTGAAAACATAAGTTTAAATAAGTATCTTAGGTTATTTCGAAGTGTTGTGCACATCAAACAAGTTCACGTACATCACATTATTTAATTACATGTCACAACTGCAATGTGTAGTAACAACAACCCTACTAGTACTTAGGTACATAATTTCATTGAATTAGCTCTACTAGGTACCTACTGATCCACTTTAGAAAATAAGATAATGTTTGCATGCCAATTTATTTGGTTAGACGTGTCGCTGGACATTAATGCTAAATACTTACTAGACCACTTTTTTACCATGTCTAAAGCAAAATAAATTATTTCATTTCATTTCATTTCTGATAACGTCAATTAAGTAGTAGATCTCGAATTTGGTATTAACTTCTCTTATTGAAGTTGAACGCTGATCTAATTAATATCCATTCAGAGCCCTTAGTGTAAGTTTTGTATCGTAAATGTAATTCAAATAAAGAGTATACTGAGACTATACTATAACAAACTGTTGACGATACGTTACGTGTCGCTAATCAATGGCGCTACGCGGAAGCCATCTAGGCGTTTTGTTGTGTCAAAAGTTGCACTATTTTAGAAGCTCTAGCTCCCAATTTTTGATAGCACATATAAGCCTACCTATGTGATAAGATAATAACACCCGTAAATCGTGAAATTTTAAAAATTAAAAAGTGAAAAATTAAGAATTTTGTCAAATGTTTGTAAACAATAAAAAATTAATGGAGCTGTAGTATTGTAGCATTAGAATGATATGGTTCATAAATCCCCCCTATATTTCCTATCCTGGCCTTATACTCCGAAATCCGATTTTCGAAGTTCGTTTCGTGCCGTTCCGCTCTCACTAATAGTTATTAATTTGAGAGTGAGAGGGACGGTGTGATACGAACTTCGAAAATCGGATTTCGGAGTTGCCCCCCTGTTCTTTTATCCCGTGGGAAAATTGAAAAATCCTTTCGTAGTGCACCTCTTTAATTAAATATGTACTATCATATTAATTAAGAATTTTACTTCAATCAGTCACTTACGACTTCTAACCTGCTATGGGTGGTGTAGGGGTAGAGCAGTGCTTAGCCCGGTGCACCCTGGGCGTCGGTTAATGATTTCTTGGCAGATTTTGAGGGATATCACTATCCGTTGGCTAAGAACCCGACATTGGGGGACCGTGTTCTACCGTACAACGTTGCCGACTTTTTGTCACAAGATTTTTGAATAGGTATATTTTTTATACGTACTTTGACATTGGCGAAATCATCGCATCGATCGATAGGGCCATATTATCCTTCAAATTTAAAATTGAGTATTTATATCAACTTCGAAGCAAATCACCCCCAATCAAATTAAAATTCTCTTTTTAACCGTTAGGAAACGAATTTCAATAAAATATGAAACAAGTCTTCCATTAATTTTGTTAAAGAATGTTTATGCTAAATTTGAAGTATATTGGACCAAGGAAACACGTTGTCCCATACAAACTTTTCCCCTCTTTTTCAACCAAGAACACACCCTCCAAGTTTCAGGTCTCTACGATCAGCGATTTAGGCTGTGCGTTGAGCCGTCAGTCAGTCACTCAGGACAAATAATTTTATATAGAAGAATAGATAGATAGCAATTAGTTAATTTAAGCCAACTTTTACTTGCCTCATTAGCTTACTTTGACTATGGCACGGCGCGTCAAGTCTTACGTGACCGGGCAAAACATAACATTTCTGACTGAATCCAATTGGAATCAAGTAGGTAAAGATGTGTTCTGTTCCTCCAATAACATGTTTGTTTTATCTTTTCGAAATTATTAACAGTTTTAAACTATGTTCATGTTCGCCGTATTGCCCATACCATATTCGACGCTATCCAAATATGTAAGCAGTTTAGTATCTTTTACGCGCAAGTCGTGACGTAAGTATGTGAGACATGGGCACTGTTTGATCACCTTTTTCTCAACTCTACCATCCACAGCAGTGCCGAGCCTAGGGTAGAGAATAGGTAGAGCGTTAGCTCTAGGCGCCAGGTGTTGTTGTATAGGCACCAACGGCCACAGAAAAACAGTCATAGAGCTCATAACTATCTCTACAGGACTCTATCGCCAAAAGGGACAGTATCTTTTTAAGGATTTCTCATTGTGCAATACTTTGTCAATTTCTCGCATCGTGAACATGAATATCAGTTTTATACATGTGATTTATTTATTTATAACTTATCACCACAAAAAGTAAAATGTAATCAAGAATACAATTAACTGTCAAAATTATTAAATAGTGAAATTATAACCAAAAAATACAGCTGCGTCCGGAATCCAATAAGAGTTAAAAAAAGTGATAAACATCTTGCTGCGATATCCGAGCTCACAAGATGAGTTGACAAAATTAATTAGAACTATAGCTAGGTAATTGTCTTGTATCCTTTTTTATACGACAATAGAGGCAAACGAGCAATAGAGTCACCTCTAACTCCTATTTGTACTTTAAATTCAGTACAAAGTTTTACCGCATACGAATGTTACTTTCGACTTAAGTATTATGCTCGTCTACAGGAAGCTTTCACGTTCTGGTTCACGGTTCGTGTTCAGTCTGTGACCAGCTGACCAGTTAAGACAGAGACACGGATAATTAGTGGTCACAAAGGAACGACACATCATCGTCACGATACAAACACACCTCGCGTCATGAACATTAGCGTACGCAACCCTATACGCGCTACGCAAGTGGTCGGTTTTATTAAATTGTCACTGGTAACTGCCACTGGTCACTTATTCTTCGTTACTGCCCAGCTTCTGTCACCACAGAACCTACTAAGATAATAGGGTTCTATGGTGGCGCAGCCCAGGAATCACATTGGTTGACTGTTCCTAGTTTTTAGCAATTCTAAATAAAAAGTGTGTTAAGAACTTATGGCTTATGGCACTATGCCAGTCACTACTAAAGTGCAAAACAACGGGCCACTATCCATACAAAGTTGCATGGAAAGTTACCCGTTAGTTTTGCTAGTCAGTGTGAAACTATTTGTCAAGTCTTGTAAAGCTTTTGCTTCAGTGTAAGACCTTCTTGAGTTAGTAGATATATTCTGTAATTTGTAGACATGAAAATAACAAGTGGCATAATAAGAATTCGAATTTTAATAAGAACTCTATCACAAAATGCAAATTTCTCTCATTCTCATTAGACTTTGCAAAATGTAATTGTATAATCTGTAGGCTTACCGGCCCTAACCGGCCTATTCATAATTCATATCACAAACAAACACTCGTAAGTTAACATAACATTCGTTTGTCTGTATTTGTCACTAGGTACAAGTATGACATACACAGACAAAACATACACTTTCCTATAGAGTGCCATTGTGACTTTTATAGAGGTGCGAGTCGGGTTACCTCCGTCCGGGTGTGGTCAAGAGCTGCGGTTTTTTTTTATTCATGAGGGGGGATGCTTGATCCGGTGCACCCTGGGCATCGGTTAATGATTTTCTGGCGGATTCTCTGAGGGATATCATTGACTTGACCGTCGGCTAAGAGCCCGACAGGGGGGAGAGGAGAGGGTCTATTGACCGCAGTTAAAACGTTAGGAATTACAACGACGTTGTCGATATTTTGTAACAAGATTTTTGAACACACCACAAATAAGAAGAACCGTCTTTCGTTTTCATAAAAGTTAACTCGAGCATCATTGCTTTTAACTATATTTGCTAAGTTCCGAAATAAACTATACCCATGTAAGTAGGTTGTTTCGTGTTATACGTAAATGTGTTCTAGGTACTTAAATCAAATGAGAGCTATTACTATACTAATTCAATGAATTATTTAGCAAGACCATATTAACCCGTAATCGCATTTTAAGAATACTACAGAGTTAAGTCATTAGCTTAAATTCTTTATTGCCAACGTCATGTCATGATAATGTGACAATCAATCAGCATGTAACTAACAAGCAATCTAGCAACATTTTTGACTTGATGTAGCTACTGACTGTGTGTGTGTGTGAAAAATGTAGAATCTAAATATAGGAATACATAAATTAGTAGGTATTGCATTTGGCAGGTCCATGGTTGTAACGACTGGTTGTTAAGACGAAACAATGTCAAATATTTGCTATGTCAACTTAACACTTCCTCAGCTTGGGCTACTAACTAATAAGATTCAAGGCAGACGTATACAAGACTATTAGAATATTCTTGTCTACTTAACATAGATAGATGCAATTAATAAAGTAAGCTCAACACCGATATCGCTTAAGCTCGGTAAAATACGTAAACAAGTCTACTAGGAGATAAAACTGTTTTAAGGTCTATTTCCAGAGTGAAGTACATAATTATATCTATCGTAGATTTTAACGCTAACGAAAGTTCTGACAGCTGGCATGTTGTAGGTACTTGTTTGCCACTTGACTGCCAACGCTAACCTCAATTCGTTAAATAAACCCTCTCATAACAAGTTAAAGTAAAGCGAACAAAAACAAATGCACTGTGATAAAAGTGCACAACAACGGCATAACACTCCGGCCGGTTCAATGACACGGTCTGGGTTATTCAACGCAACACTTAGCGCCATCTATTGGCGCGCCGTGAAAACCGAAATTAATTTTAGTCACTACTTACGTGAAAACTCAAAGATTACGTGACACGTCCTTATTATCCTTGTGGATTGCACATGCACGCACCATTAAAAAGTTTTGTTGACAAACAGATGGCAGTGCATGCAAATGGCGAGGGCACGCGGTCCTACGCAAGGGCCCGGACGGACTGTCCGCTCGCGCTCGCTCGGCTCGGCAGCAAGGCTCGGTCCTGCGGTCCCTTTCGTGCTTAGGGCACACGCTCGCGCGGCGCCGACATTGGTCGCACTGCGGACCAATGGCGTCGCTCGCCGCGCCACCTCGCCACTGGCTGCCGATGTGACGGTGTCACGCCGGAAAAAGCGGTGGGGAAAACTACTCACGAAATCGCCTACGTCAACCTTCTGCGTCCCGCCATTCGTTTCAGCACTAAATTGGCGAGAAAGGCTCACACCACTCCCTGTACAGGCACCAATAGGGAATGCTTCCGAATCCATCCTACAGGCGCAACTACGCTCGGTATAGCGATCCTACTTTTCGAGTCTAGAACATTAAATAAACAATTAATTAGGTGTCTCACTCGTACCCTGAGACACGGAACAGCACGTTATTTCACAAGCTCACAAACACGAATTAAAAAGTTGTACTTCTGTAGCTAAACTCGTTAATTTTGTACAACTAACCGGTCTAACGCTGACATTAGACTAAAATGGTAAGAACTGATATTTAGTTCGTGTCCAGTGGTTATCAGTGGTACTATGTACATACTATATACTGTACACGCGAAAGCTCTCAAAGACGTTTCCAGTTGATCGGACATGTGTGCCTGACGAATATCAGTATTATCAGTGCACTGGAATCATTTTCATCATTCATAAGCACTATGAGTACCTACCTAGTAGGTACCTAGTAACGTGGGGTAGTTAAACAGGAGCGGTTGTAGCCTGGATAAGATGAGAGCACCCAGCATCAAAAGCAATTGCACACTTTTGTGCCTTCTCACTTTGTTCAGCTACGCAACGCAACGCTATTCAAATATAGTGATCCGCTACTTTTGACGCAGAATATGCAATGTAATGTAATTATGTCGACAATAACCCCAGCCCAGTTAATTAGTCACATAGTTATTAGATACATAATCGTCGTCATCTAGCATTCTATTATATCTCAATAAAAAGTCTTCGATATAGCCACTTATATTTTGCATCAAGAGTAGAATGTGTTTCATAGGTTCAAATTACACGGGTTATTGTTCAACTCTCAACTTAAATATCACAATACAAGTAGGTACCTGCCTTATGTAACCGCCACAGTGTAAGTGCAACAGTAGTGAAGCGTCTTAAACAGTGTCAAATAACACGTTTCGTTCTCATGGCGGCGCGCCTCGTAAACAGATCGTCAGCAACCAAGTCAACATATAATTTTAACTTAATAACCTACCTCGACCTAACTGCACGGTGGCAATTTGCAGTCGCTTGCTCAATTATCGAGGATTGCCACATTTGCCACTAACAACAAGAATCTCGTAGGTACAGTCAACCTACGCAAATGTTGAACACTTTAGTAATGTTGAATACTTTGTCAATGTAACGTTACAAACGATATTTTAATTTGTTTTAATTTAAAATGACAAGGTTCTAAGTGCGCTCATAATTCTCCATACAACGGAATAACAATATCCTATTTTTACTTTTACTTTGTGTAGTAGGTAGGTGCGTGTGCATGTCTCAGCACTGCTCCTAAACGGCTGAACCATGCAAACTTGTTTTTATTTTGAGATTCGCAATTGGACCCCGTAGGCGGCGCGACAATCGGGTTCTACGAAATGTGCAGAACAACGTCTATCGAGTTTAGATACTAGTCTGATTAAAAATACGACTAAAACATTCAACCTATTAAATAATAGACTTTATCGTAGCTAAATCTAAAAGGATGTTTTAGCTTTTAACTTCAAACAGGACAAAGCGACCCACATAAAGAACTAGTTACGGTATTTGCTTACGCATTTAATTAAACTCATTAATGCACAAGTATAATTTCAACCAAGTATTTATTATCAAAACAACCTTATGTACATCGCCATTAACAAGTATTATCTAGTCGAATAAAATGGTTAAAATAATATAGTAAGTAAACATTATTCCACATTTATTAGTTTCAATAATAAACTAACATTACAATGTAACGCGTGGCTTATCACGTCGAAACTTGAGTCATCCGTCAAACTGAATATAGCTAAAGCTAGAGTAAAACAAGGAAAATGTTTATTATTTAAATACTAGGTGGGATTTCGAACAAAATCCGCTAAAAATAACAAGTGACAAACTGAACATGATACGAACAGACCTTGCAGGCGTAGTCCTGAGGCACTCGCGATAGCACCAGAATTACATGTAAGGTTGAATGTCGTCTTCAGCCTGTTGCGTTTCGCCGCAAACGCACTTCATCTTGCGGCGTTCCGCGGTGGTTACCGCTTCCCCGGCGGTATTGTTCATCTCCCACCAGATAGCGCCCCCGAGCACATTACGGAAGTAAGGTGGTACGCTCCCCTCGCGAAGGAGATATCTGCACCATAGAATATGTAGTTGAAATGGTGAAACAAGAATAGTGTTTGGAGAGCATAATCTTTTAAACGTGTGTGTGGGCACAGTATGCACACGGACAGGAATTTTAAATATGCCACCTAGATATGTGAGCTTTAGAGATGACGTGGTCTAACCCAAAAGGCTACGTATGTAGGTACGCCATTTGTAATCTGACCACTTCATATGTGTAACATACCTCTGTTATAGTTTGTTTATCGACCTTTTTTTTAACTGGATATGTTACTATATTACAGTTCTCTAAAGTCGACAACGGTATTGCGTGTCCTTACAAATAGAAATTTTCCTCCTTGAGTTCCTCGGCGCGCCGTCGCCAATACCGTCGTAGGTTGGGGCTCATCTCTTCGGCAATCTCCGCCTCCCTAGTCAAGCTCTCGCGCTCCTCTTCTAATATCTTGAAATCGTCTACGAATTCTGTTTTAGCGGGATGAGAGGAAAATTAAAAAGGCCCGTTTAGCAGGGTTATGCAATTCGATTAGGTATTTATAACGATAATTTAGAAAATAAAAGATATTTTAAGAATGTATGGTCGCGGACGGATGATAATGAAGTATTTTGACATGGGTGTACCTTCTTCAAGTTCTCCTTCGACGGATTCTTCAGATGGCTGCGGTTTTATGGTAATGTCGGGTTTGGCGCGACGCTCCACGTCCTCGGAAAGACGAGTCTTCAGGTCTCCGTATATTCTAGGGAATGAAGCGCCATATACAACCAATATCCAACACGAATCATATAATTTAAAAACCGTTCTGACGCATAGTGCCAGAAACGCAAACTACCAGACACGCAGACGACCAGATTTTTTTTTCGCAAATTACCAATATTTAATTTATACGCACAGTGCCAGAATTAACCAAAATTAACCGTACACGCAAACGACCATATTTTCAAAAGCAAACTACCTATCAGCAAGAATGTCCAACTTCAACCAACATAGAAACATACTTAAGTAGGTTTATAGGTTATATTAAGTTTTCATCGGCCCGAAGGGCCAAAAGCACGCAGAAATTGGAGCTCCGCGTTAGCGGAGCTACGTCGACTCGGGAACAGTGTACAGAAACACGCAGAACTCCTATTTCTGCGTGATTTTGGCCCTTCGGGCCGATGAAAACTTAACATAACCCACACCTACTTATGTTTCTGTGTTGATTCAAATTGGTGTTTGTAGAAATTATGAGATATAAAATATTATTAAAATAAAACATTATGTATACCTACCAAGAATTAAACAAATCGCGGAAAAACGCGACTAGTACATTTTAGGACTAATAAAATAATGCAACATGCGTCTGAAGGAGTGGTCGATACCGAATTAATTTCAGGTCGTTTGCGTATTGGCTCATTTCCACGTCTGGCTTGTTGCGAATTTGAAATAGGTATGGTTGTTTTCGTGTAAGGTAATTTGCGTTTCTGGCACTATGCGACTGAATTAGTCGGTCAGATAATAATAATTGGTTATAGGCCTTTCCAAAAACTGCTACAATGAATGGAAGATCGCTGTGCGAGTCACAATTATTCCATTAAACTAAACAGATTTCGCTTATTGGTTGACTCATATGTAAAACGTGTTCATATTTATTTCGTGTTATTGACAAAAAGTGCTTAAACCGTTAGAGGAAAATCACAGGAGTGACTAACGAAATTTTTATTTACTTAGTTGGTACCGGAAGCAACAATCTGGAACAACATTTTATCAGCAGCGAAGCCGAAACTGGCTCTAGCAATAGTTATCAACAATGGTTATTGCTTCCGGCATACCCACACGGCACGGTCGAACACTAGTTAGTGATCAAATACTCTGATCTGTGGTCTGTACCTACTTATGTCCCATTTAGTTTAAATCATAGTGCTTGCACTGCTGTGTTCCGGTGTGGAGAGTAAGACAGCCGGGGAAAATACGGGCACAAGAGGCATTTCATCTAAGTCCTATAGGTTGGCAACGCATCTGCAATCCCTCCGGGGTTGCGGGTGTCTATGGGCAGTGGTGATCGCTTACCATCAGGTGACCCACTTGCTCGTTTGCCTGCCTATTCACATTAAAAAAAAAACCATTTATGAGAGTAAAGATCTCTATGGGTATTGTATTAAATAGGTATGTAAGCAACATTAACAGACTTTACTACTCGTCTATCACTAACAAAGTCAAATTTTGATATTAAATTAGGGAAGGGCCTATAGTACATCATTGCCTAGGCTTGGCGCCATTGCTGGCGTGATTTCTGCTCCAAAACACCTGAAGATATTGCACACAGATAAATGCGTGTAAATAAAAAATATTTGCTAACTAGAAAATAGAGGAATTTGCGTACAAAGTTGCCATCGAGCTAAACGCTCGGTGATTTTATTTTTATTCCTTGCCTTCTTATAATGTATAGTTAAATACCACATCGTATACGAGTCACGTGGAGGGGATCTGCGCACCCACGGATACCGTATTTTATACTTCTGCGCATACAAGGTCATCGCTAGACTTACGTGCCGGCACTTATATACGGTTTTTAAAATAGTGCAAACCTGTGCGCGAGCGCTTGCACGATGTCGTCGATGCGGCGCTCGTCCTCCGGGCGCAGGTCCACAATGGGCACGTGCAGGATGCTCTCGCAGTCAGACTCCATGACGCGCCGGTACCGGAGTATGGCATTGAGCAGCTCTCTAGCACCCTTCAGCTGGTTCCTCTCCTCTTCCTTCCATTGCTTTTCTAAAGTTCTGCCAATCGATTTAAGAATCAACGAATTGTAGACCATTAAAACCAACATCTGAGCTGAGACCATGGCTAAACTCGCAATTGCATTCGCCATCTGTTTCTGTCATGTGTAATACTATTATATTTTAGTACCTACGTGGAATGACTAAGGATAAGCCTCGCCTAGTTCGCCTTTGTACTATTTTCTGTGTACTTCTGTATTTTTAAATTTTTATGTGCAATAAAGAGTTTACATACATACATACATACATAAGGAAGGATTAAATTTTAATTTACGATTCTGATTCTGGGTGACCATTTTTGTACCTATGCGCAGAATTTATAATAAATATTGTTTTTTCAAAATTTCCTAAATATCTTACCAGTCAACTGTGCTGTAAATTAAGTAAAACTGTAACAAGTTTTCTTCAAAATTTTGAAACGCGAAGCGTAAGAACTCGCAGGGTTTTCTATTTTATATTTTAAAAGAATGGTATCCCTTAAATACAGTAGGCAAAAAAATGTTGAAGCAATTTGAAAGATGCTCATCAGAAAGTACCTATGAGCATGGTATTTTAAAACATTCTATAAATATATCGCTACCTATCTATTGCATCCGCTGCGCCCCGTTGAGCTATTTGGAGACTCATTTGAAAATATGTATAACACTGCAAACAAAAGCAGTTCACTTGTCGATCGAACTGTTTTGAAAGTGGTTAAATTAAAGACACACAGCTCGGGGTACCCATATTAGAACGCATATGATATTTTTTACAATACACCATTAAGCATTTTGTGAAACATTCAACATTTTTTGCTGAGTAAGCTATTTTTCGATAAAAAGAACCCATGCTTATAACTTAGTTTGGAGATTACTTTTGCAGTAGGAGTAGGATTGCCCGGTGTGCCTAATCCAAAATTGCCACCCTGTTTAAATTAAACAACATTTAGCTAAACATGTGTAAAATACAAAGATGCTTCGCTATTGCTTGCAGCCGCTGATAGCGCAGCGCAACAGAGAAATCCTTTAATTAAGCATCCTCGCGCGTGTATTAATTGCAAGGACGAAACGGCTCGTTTGGCTCGCGTTCATCTAATGATTTGATTAAGTAAGGCATATTTGGACAGTTGACGCATTAAGTACGTTAGCCATTAGAATATGTATAGTAATACCTCAATACGAAGGCTCTGGGCAATCTTGGAGGCAGCACGTTCGCTGGTTTCATAGGCCGCGGCTCAAATCTCTGGTACGGCCGCATCCAGTGGTAAAATCCTTTTCCAGTATCCTTTTTCAGATCTTTATATGCAAGGTGCGCAGGCTTATCAGCCATCTTAGAATCCATTAGCCATTTCTAAAAAAAAAAATACTAGGTATCAAAATGTTTAGACATAGGTATGGTTATAGTACATTGTGCACCGAGGGCGGTAAGAAGGGGATTGCTAACGAGAGTCTATTCTAATGACTCGAGTTTGTAATCCCCTTACTGCCCGTGATACACACAATGTTTTTCATCACATTTGCGAGGAAATAAAAAAAAATAAAAAAATTAAACTCAATCACAAAATTACCCGCAAACGACACTCATCAACATTTTATGTACCAATAGCGTGAAAATATCGTCCGCCATCTTGGATCCAAAAAATTATGCCAAAATCGGTGTCTGAATCACCAAATTACTCAAACGACAGCAATCAACATTTTAGTGTCAATATGTCATCCGCCATCTTGGATCCAAAAAATTATGCCAAAATCGGGCTCAGAGCCACCAAATTACTCGAAAATGATACCCGCCATCAATATTTTTAGTGTCAAAATGTCATTCGCCATCTTGGATCGTAATCAGTAGGTACCTAATATTAAAGTTTAATAGGCCTTAAGCCTAATACTAAAGTTTTATAAAATTGGTTCGTAGTTTTTTTTTAATATTAAATTAATCTGGCTGATCTGAAACCTCCTTAGTCTGAAATGACGTACAATGAACTCTTAATTTTAAAACTAAACTTTTCCTCCCGAGGGAATTATGAAAATCCATACAAATATAACTCCCTCGGGAGTAAAATATTTGAAATTCCCGCGGGAGGTAAATCAGCTACTACGGCTCTATAAGCACGCGTGTTATAACACCCTTTACGAGCAAGTGTGATGAAAAAAAAAATATAGTATAGATACCAAAATTCCTACTTTCTTGTGACCGGTATTTAGGGACGTCTAGCTAAGTGTTAACGATTCAGTAACCGAATGTTGATCCATGTAACTATGTGTTAATTTTACAACGCAAGAGCAAGATATTGACGACGAACTAAACGAATAATTCTCTCTCACTTTATTCGAAGATTACCAAACACAAAACAATATCTACCTAAATAGGTACTCTTAAGTTGAAATTGGTAGGCTATGCTTAGGCTATCTGACTAATGTGAGTGTTTGAAGAATAGGTACGTATCAGCTCTTTTCTTAAGCATTTTTGGCAAAAAACAAATCATTTTTAATTTACGGTTTGATAGCCGATTATTGCGTGGGGGGTTTTTTAAATTTTCATTTGAATGATTTGACCAATAGTTTATTTTAAATGTATTTAAAACCCAGTCTTAAAGTAAATTCGTTTTAAGTCCTATTCATAGGTAAGAGTTGGGTTTTGACCCAGAATTCATTTCAGCAAACCTCAGTTTCAGTAAGATGCACAGGCGTCAATAAGGATACGAGGCTGCGATGGTCTCCGAATGTATCATGTTCGCTGATGGAGCACCAAGGCTGCCAGCGGCACGCCTTCTTGTACTGGTCCAAGAGCGCACGGTGCACCAGCTCAGAACACGTTAAGTCTCTGTAAAAAAAAATTATCTTTGCTTTACGACTCCAACAACTACCGAATCGATCAAGCAAAAAAGTAAAACTTACCGCCTAAGGACAAAGAATCGCATAGTCTTCGCCTGATACATTTCCCTACATTTTCCATGTGATACATAAGAGCTCTCTGACTTTCCATCGGGTGCTCGATCTTCATCAACATGTTCTGTATCGGTGTCGCCAACGGGCGCAGCAGATTGCCGCGTGTCTTCACTTTGCACTATATTATCATTACAAAAGTCTGCAGCCTCTTCCCACCAATTTATACAACCTTCTTCGTTCACTACTATAGTTTTGCAAAACGAATCTTTCAGTCTTAACCAATGTTGTTGCATTTTAGTTACCGAACACATTTCATCTTGACATATCTTAATTTTGCATGTCGTGCTAGACCGGCATTCGGGACAGGCCTCATAGTCTATGAATAAATTCTCACCATCGAACTTTGCAACTGTTACCGCGTCCAGACTTATTTCATAGTGGTTGCTTTTATCTAATATCACACTCGTATTATTAGGCGAGTCTATAGTAACTTTTTCGTCTGCTTTATTAATAGTGATTGAAGCAAAATTGGCATGTTCAATGATAAAGGTAATCTGAACTGAAATATATCCATCATTACGGACATGGTTCTTGAATTCTTCTTCTTCAAGTTTTTTAGACGAAGAGCTTCGTCGGCTGGTAGCGCTATAATTAGTTCCCGTGTAGCTCTTTTGTTCTTGTGAAGCTTTGGATTTCAATGTTTCTGTATCGATTTCGTTTACATCAACATTAGTTGTACTGAACAAATCGAAGTATTCAATTTCTTCATCTGTCCATTCTGGGTATATTTCTTCATCTTCTACAGTAAATTTTGTGATAATCCTAGTACGGTTAGGAAAAGTAACTATTTGAACACCATTTTTGTTCAACAATATATGTGTTCCATCCATTCGTCGAGAAAATACTTCACCTAAACAATAATCCGTAGCAGTTCTTATAAGTAATTTCTCTATATCGAATGAACATTCATTTATCCACTTTTGTCGTAGCCCGCTTGTTTCGATAATCTCAAATTCTTCAACAAAAAGTTCATATTCAAGGCCTTTTGGTGCCGGAGAAGGTTCATCATCAGAAATAGGATTTTTTGATGACTTTGAAGATAGTTTGCTAGGCTTTTCCTTGATTTTGTCCTTATCTTTATCTGGAGGTTTGTCTTTACCTTTGTCTTTCGGTTTCTTACTTTTATCTGAACTTACTTCGCTGTTGTGGTCTTCTGTTAAATCGGGGTTTATAACAACAACTCTTTTTTTATATTTAGTAATATTAATAAAAGTACCGTCAGGTCGTAATACTTCAACGATTCCTGAATCTTTAAAAATAACGACTTCTCCGTTTAAGCTGATACATCGCATTTCTTCATCCAGATGGTGAACTGGTTCAACGTAATACTGTTTTATATGAGACAGAACTGAAGAATTATCTTCGTGTATGGATTCGGTGATTAGTCCATTAGGCCAAGTAACATAAAGAGAATGATACGTTCTGACTTCAAACACATGAGACATTTCGTTAAAATTCTCAGAAGACGATTTCATTAAACTCTCCCTCATCTTTGGATTGTCGGTCACAGACGTCGTTGCAATCGGTATAGGGACTTCGTATTTTTGTTTCTTTATGTTGATCATGACCTGATCTTTACAAGTTATCCTAAAGGATTCACATGTATCTAACACTTCAGGTGTTACAAATTCTCCTAAAGATCGATGTACCCAAAATTCGTTCGTACCATTACCCGGCACTACGTTAAGAACAACATATTCTAAATTGGCTGGTATTAATAAAGTGTACATACTAGAAACGCGTGTTCCGTCTTTAGAATAAAAAACACCATCTTTTCCAAACACTTCAACTCTTCTGTCACCCAAGTCATAACCTTGAAACGGTTTGCTCGGTATACGAACAGAATTATCTGAGCTACTTGTTGGAGCCAGCAAGGACGTTCTTTTAGTAGGAACGGACGATTTCGTTTTTCTACTAGAGTCTCTATCCGTTGAAGGTGGCGAGCCAGTTTTTTTAGATGACAGCGGCATATCATCTGGTTCTAGATCATCAGGTTCTTCTAACTGTAGGATTTCTTGAAATTTCAGAGAACCTTCCATCAAAAGTTCCATTTCTACATCTTGATTTTCTACACATGACTTTGATGCATTGGGATTGACCGCTTCTTTGGATTGTGTAAGGGAATTTATAGCCAGATTGTCGTCGTAAATCTTTTCTTCGTTTTTTATCCAGTCGTAACATTCCTCTAGAACGAAGTCAAAAAAATCTTGTAAACAAAGTGGCGTCGCCAAATGACTTCGCCATTCTTCACGAGCTAAGCCATCTTTGTCGTGGCTATTAAAAAACATCAATATAAAGCAATCAGTCACTTCACAATATTTATAGTCGACGCAATTAAATTTATTGAACGCTTCGC
Source organism: Pandemis heparana (assembly GCA_963854515.1). Taxonomy (NCBI): domain Eukaryota; kingdom Metazoa; phylum Arthropoda; class Insecta; order Lepidoptera; family Tortricidae; genus Pandemis; species Pandemis heparana. Next base: position 11,543,160 of record OY978006.1, read on the forward strand.
GTAAAACTTGAAATGCACGTGTTCCTGTAAAGTCTTCAAAGTATTCAAAATCATCAATTGAATTTAATAATGGTTCGCCGTTGGCTATTTCAGCAGCCGAAACTAGTTCACTTATGTCGGGACAGTCAAATAGAAATTTTATTCGTCGCACATCTGCATCCTCCTCGATTGATTCCATAAATTCCGAGGCATTCTCGCTCTTGGTCATCGATGGGAACGAGGGTGACGTTGTGCTACTTGTTGCAAATAAAGTAGGGCCTTTAGGCATTGGTTCAGCCAGAACGCTACGTTTTAAATAAACTTTTTTAAATTCCGATATTGTTAAAGAAGGCAAGTGGTGTTTTGTGAGCGAGCTTCTATTGTTGTACAATTTTCTACATGCTAGAATATGTAAAAGTCTGCTCAGTTCAGCAGTCTCTACATCATGTCTAACAAAACAAGATAAAAGTACATTCACATGAAAATTTACTTTTGCTTCCAGTTCACCCTGTGGACGGTCCTGTTTAAGCCATAATTGATTGACAGGCATACCCAGCAACATTGAAAAAACTATATTATCCATATTTATATTACCTAAATGAAATGTCTGATAATTAGCAGTGTCTCCATGGTTTATGACAATAGGATCCTTATGATTTTCGTATTCTTCTCCATAGGTTAAGCGATAAGATTTTTTATTCGAATCTGATAAACAGAGTACATTAAATACGTCGTTTACAAGGGTTTCAGCTTTTTTCACTTTATCTTCTTCACCTGGAGCAGGCCGATTAAAAGTAAAAGTAGTTGAAAGAGATGTCCTACTGGTCTGATCTTTTATTTCTTGACTTTTGCAGACTGTTTGAAGAATACTGTCTAAAACTGAATACGCAGTAACGCACTCGAGAGGCAAATCACCGATTTGTTGATAATAATACTTTTTGTACCGTTCATCTTCAATTTCTTCTGGAATTTTGATAATGTCCAAGTTTTCTAGATAATGAGCATGTTGTCGAGTCAAATCTTGTATGTCGTACATAAGAAAACATAATTCATCATAAATTTTATCAGTATTTCCAGATAAACTTTCGGAATCCCAATAAGGTGGCGCAAAAATCACAAATGCTGTATCTTTAAAATTATCTGCAGAATCTCTGTTTATACGTAGTTGCTGTAAATCCTCCCAGAATTTCAGTGATTGCTCAGTAAGTATGTCAGTTTGACTTTGACCCCTTTTCGTAGATCTTAATAACGACGATGGTATCTTTATTGATGTAGGGTCTATTCTGATTTGAACCACAGCTTTCAAAGGTACCCCGATTTTTACGAGGCAACCCGCCAGCAGAGGCTCGACAAATCCTGTGACTGCAACATACAGATTCGGTCCATCTGTAGGGAAGTCATCGACATAAACTTTGTCTCTCCACTCCTCCCCTCTCACCCTCAATAATGTATTATACTTTTTGCCTACATCTGGTTCAGGAATTTGAGTTACTGGTTCTGGTTCGCCTTTCTTTCCCTTTGGTTTCGGTTGTTCTGGTGGAGGTTCAGGTGGTTCAGGGGGTTTAACGTTGACTGTCCCTCTAACTTCAGGTCTTGCGATCATGGTGGCAGACTCTTGACGCACACCCTCACGCACTTCTAGTCTTTGGCGTCGTATAAACAAGTATTCATCTTTCATTTTTAAAATGAGGTGTTTAATTATCAGCGCAAGTATATCAGGTGGGATATCTTTCTTGTCTTTTAAATATGCTTGACCTTCTTCAAATACACGAAGATTATCGTCTTTTACTTTTCTTTCACCGCCTAGTTGATTTACCATAAATATAGTTTCTGTTTTGCAAATATTTTTTATTACAAATCTCTTTTCTTCAGCAGCAAATACTTCGAATTTATTCAAGTACATACGATCTTGGTCACTACCAGCGGGTTCCATGATTATAACCTTCACGGCAAACGATTCATCATTTAACAAAGCATCTTCGATAAATATGCGCCAATAATTTTCATCCAGCGTTAAATCTTTGCCTTTCTTAGGGCCCATAATGTCGACTCAATTATATTAAATAAAAATACCAACTAAAAATAAGTAATGAAATCGCCAACGCAATCCGTGTAACTTTATAAAGAACTCTATCATTAACTAATTGACGTATACGTCAACGTCATGGCGTTTGGGCCTAAATGGCCATGACTTAATTATCAAATAAGAAATAATAATGTGACAAAATTTTGTACGAAGCCCGTTATCAAATAAATAAAAAATTAAAAAATTAAAAACCTAGCAGTTTTTATTACCCGGCCGGCTACCAACCGACCGGCTACAAAATGTTTTAAGGGTGCGACCACACCGCCGCTTAAAAAACGGTGACGTTACGGAATCGCAACAAAATGTATGAAGAAACGGTGAGAAAACTTGACGGATACGACACGTCACTGCGTATACGCGGCGGTTTGGTCGCACCCTAACACGTCTTATTCCTCCGAGTTTAACACTGATGGTCTAATAGCTGGCTTAACGCTATACGCGCCAAACTTTTTCGTATTATAATCATAATCAATAACTATGTACCTACTAATTTACTAACAAATGATCGGCTTTTATACGTGAGTTATCCGGTGTGTTGTAATTATTTTGTGAGTCTCACGGTAGTTTCATGTTGAAAACAAATGATCTTTGATATTTATTTATTGATCGAAGAAATTATTGTAAATACTTATACAATACAACGTCAAAAATAGATGTGCCCCGTTTCTTGAAGCTACAAGTTCAATTTTACAAATCTAAACTCAGAAAAAAAAAGAAGGTACAACTTTAATTTGCTACTCCGCGATATAGTGAAGTTAAATCGACCATTCGTCGAAACGTCAACATCCGCTGAGGATACCTCGAAGAGAGGTGAAACACGTTTCCGGAATATTGTATGTGGTGTGCTAGTTATATGATTGTCGATTAGATTGATTTTCCGTTGTTTTTGTTTTGGGTTGTACTTAGTTGTTTTCTCAAACATTGACTGCATGAATAGGATTTGACGGGAGCGTGACTGTTTTGCATGATTTGACCTCATTATATCGCGGAATTTATTTTTGACATGGACCTCCGCAAAGTAACGCCTGAATCTATACAGTTATTAAATTCTGAAACTCTGTGGTGGATTTATCAGTAGGCTGAGTAGCCTAGAGCCATCTAAGACAAAAACTTTACAATGGCGGCAAATGTGTAAAGCCGCCACTGTCTAAACTAGCAACATTGGTCCAATCAGTGTTTGGAATTTGCCAAAAAAAAAAAAAAAAAAAAAATGTTTGGAATTTGACCAATGTCGACTTGTAAAATTGGCTCTTGTAACTTCGAGAAACGGGCCACTGTTCGCATTGATGTCATGTTAGTGAAAAGTAGTCACTCTCTCGCCTTAGGCGGTTTGCGCATCGCCACAGTCATCCAGACGATGAAGATGACAGCGTCAAAGTACCTAACAATGCATCTCTTGGTGACTCTTCTCTTTGTCGGTGATGGCGAAGGTGGATAAACTGCCTTACAACCACGTAATGATTTTTAATCGGTAAATAAAGTACGGAAATCTTACTCAAGCTACTTTTGATGCTAACGTTGTTGAACGAGTATACCCAACATTGCTCATAAACCCCGCTACAGATCATCAGTTGAACTGTTCAGTTAAAACTGATAGTGTGAAGGCAAAACCGGGAACTGGGGCCTTACCATGACGTCTTAATGCAATTCAATTTAGACTCGGTTCAGGTTTTAGCTGTCATTTTAGTATGGATCTGACAGCGGGCGAACCCGCGTTAAGACGTCATGGTGGTAACCCCCCTGTACAGTTCAAATGTGTTTACTGAGCTTAAGAATTAGCTTAAAATAAAACCATTTTATTTATAACCAACATTTATTTCAATATAATATGTCTATCGCTCTAGGCTCTTAGTAGTTTGTTAGTTACTATATTCCCATTAGTATTTTTTTAAAACCTAATTCAACACAGGAACTGGGACGCCATATTCTAAAATATCAATGTTCTACCTACACACAAATATGATAAAAGTGTGCTATGTCGGTAATTCGAGACGTTATTATTGTTTGAATACTTTTACGTATATCAATACAATGTTATGGATGTTTGGACGTGTCTGTAACCCACCACGCTCGTCCAGTACAGGTTGGTGGGTGAACAGAGAGCCTGCTAACTCGGCCCGGGGGCGCCGCCGATGATGGTCTGACCTGACCATTCATTCGCCACCGCCCTTAGTTAGTATCCTGTAGGCTTATTGTCTAACCAGCCATCGTGTTCATTTTGACAGTTCATGTATGGGCTGACAATTGGCATCGTAATCAGCTAGCTGTCACATTCATACAAGAACTGTCAAAATGAACACGATGGCGATTGCAAGCGAGTTAGACAATAAACCTACTGAGCCTCTAGTGTAAGTTTTCGCATATAAAAACGTCTCGAACGCGTTCATGTAAACGTCTCATTTACTATGGAACAATTGGCAGCGCCACTTGCGGATCGAAACGGCAACAAACTTTTCTCATAGTATTTGACATTTTAACGCAAACGCGTTCGAGACGTATTTTTGTGACCGAAAACTTACACTAAGCATACTGTTCTGACACTAACTGTCCGACTAAGACCACACACGTTTGTGTGCTCTAGCCGGCAACACACTCGAAGGTAACTAACTACCAAGTGCGCGACAGTTTAACGTCATGTCATATCGTCATGTCGAGTTGGGGGGGAGGCCTTTGCTCAGCAGTGGGACACAATAGGCTCATAATAATAATAGTATCAATACAAGCTGTATCCAGAAAGCAATGCAATATCAAGTGAAGAAAAAAAAACGAAAAGGTTAGGATGTGCATCTAATGGAGACGGGCGAGGAAGCGGAGCGGTGTGCGAGTAAAAATCCACCAACAGCGGTTACCTACTTCATTTTCCTAGCCTCGCTTAGCGCTGCTTTTGTTATTGGCGGATTTCTTCTCATACATCTCTGGTGGTTACGCAGCCATTAATAAAGTTCCTTTCTGATGTAAGGGCCTGGATTTAACTTAAGAAATAAACATATACTTAATTAACAAGATAGCTTTTTTTTATACTGGGTCTTAACACAAGGATATAACATATACCTCCTTCTACTGAATAGTATACGAAAGTAACCGGTATTTAAAAATAAAAATTACACCCCAACCGATTAATGAGTGTTATTTTACAACTTATACCAATAAAACCTTATACTTATAACAACTACCATCAATAAAAGGTAATTTTGTCTACAAATCAGCGCAAGGCAGACGAGCAAGTGCCACTACGCTATACTGTATCTATGGTATCCCGAATTATTTGGCCGACTTGGATGCTTTAAAGTATATGATGCTGACTGTACATAGCTGTAAGGTGTAGTGTAGCTGTAGGCTGTATTTCTTCTATCTTTCTCGCCCCAAAATACGCATATCATATCGGTCTTTCTCTTGCATTAGTGGGATTGTTCATTTTTTTTAACCCCCCTTTTTATATTTTTTTTAGAAAATATGGAGCATTTTAAGAAACTTATTTGAATATTTTGTCATTTCATGGCTTAATTTAATTAATATAATTGTTTAAAAAATCAGATACGACTTTTCGTAAATTATATACGGCCGGCTGAAATAGGCAATTTTCCCACAATCCTTTGGAAGTTAAAAAAAAATAGTTGTCATAACTGTTGTGACTGTCATCTCAATGTCAAATATACTGTTTACCTTTGGTTTACCTACAAGCTTATTGTATGTTGCGTTAAATCCTAATCATGGTTATAATGAGTTGACAATTTATGAATGTGGAAGTATGTCGCATTGTGTTTTGGTACATACTTACATCGAAATGATCCTCGCAACAATATTGTCTACTTATAAACTTTGAAGTATTCAACATTTACTTCGCGACACCACTTTTCTCTTAAATCTTCTCGGATCCGTGCGAACTATTGTTTTGGAGCTGTTTTTAGAGTCATTATTTCAGGTTGGAACGAAGCATTTTCTGTAATTTCCATTATTTCGTTTTAAATCGACCGACAATTTTAAGTTTTCAACAAAACAATATTTACTTTACTGACATTGGGTGACACTGATAACTAGTTGACATATAAATTTAATAGACAAACTAGATATTTGCCGATTTATTTTTTGGAACTATCAACAGCCGCTCGGTAAGATCGAATAAAGGTCAAATAATTTTTTTGCAAAATATCCGTAATCCTTGAGTATTTTTGAACGCCAGTAAGATAAAACAGTTCGCAAGCCCCATACTTCGAAATGGTTTTCAAATCAGGGTATGTTGTAAAAAAATGAACAATCCCAATTGTATCGTAGATAAAGTATAAAATGGACAAAAAGGAATAATATTTTCCAAGAAAAAATAGTAACTAAATACAACCACACTCTGGTTCAAAATTAGCGGAACCAGTTAGACGAAATGTTGCCACACATGAGAAAAATTTAATACGCATAAATAAATATCGATCCCATCAAAAACATAAATTTAATGCAACGTTATTGACTTCGCCGACAAAAAAATTGATATGTTATATGGGTGCCAAGTTCCGAGTAGAAAATCCTGCATTGATTAGATTTCGCTTGGGATGTAATTCAATTTCAAGATTTGACTTGGCTAGTAGTATCAACAAACCAAATTTTATAAATGTATTAATTACTTATAGACAAATATAATATAGTCTATAAGTATTCAAGTCAAGATTACATTTTATCAACGTAACACAGTCTACCACAATAAAGAGAACATAGAAACAGGTTGCCGTTTCATTTTATTATTTGGGACATCAAACACACTTATGTTCTTCATATGTCGCGTAAGAAATTATTAGTTCGATTACAAAGTAGGTACAGTAATGTTGTAGCTTCAAATATCAAACTGCACAGTTAATAATCTTTTTTTATATTGTTGAGAATAGCGCAGATTGAATCATGGCAACATTTGTGCTTTGATCCGTCAAATTAGTTCAGATAATTTTGAACGAGTATTGTAGCTGAAATCCAATTTAAAAATATACCCTCAAACGTCAGGCAAATGTTTTTCAATAAAATCCCTCACTAAGTTAATTCCCCGTTTATTGATCTGATGCCCCAGCCGCTGCAGAATGTGGAACTGGACTTGGACTCCGAGGGCCTTCAATTCGTTGAATGTTGCTTCACCCCACTGCATGTACACTAAGTCATCACTGTCACCATGGCATTGAAGTAGGGGTGGCACTGTAATATTCACATATATATATTTTTCAGTCTAACGCAATATCTCTACTGGATTTATTGTATCAAGCGAGCACGCTAAAATGTTACTAATAGTAAACTAAATAGTGTATTTTGTTGTAGAAATAAAGAATTTTACGTTCAAATAATGTGTAAATTAAGTAAACCTTTTCCATACGTGTGACAAATAGTAAAAGTTGCATCAAAGCTCCATTTCTCTCAAAGAACACCAATTTTTTGATTTAAATAAAAATAGGCAAATAATAGCGTTACATTTTACGCAGACCCATGTCCTTGTCTTAAGATTAAGGGGAAATGTTAGTATCGCGATTCAATCAATTCAAAAGTATATAATATATCTGAAAATGTATTACATATTCATCAGACTGGCCCAGCCTCTAAATAAATAGGTACTATGCGACAAGGACAACCGCAACTCTCGTGAATAATATCAGTTAGTCAGTCGAAATGAAGCGTATTGTTTCCCAAATCGAATAAAAAATGATTACACTGTGTTTCTATGTTTTCTTTTTTTTGTAGCGTCTTTGATAGATACACTAAACGTTTGTATAGCAGTAGCAGTGACAAAATTAAGTAATTTTTGGCGTTTTAAAAGCATACCTACAAAGGAAAAAGTCAGAAGCGTAATTTGAAAAGAGAATACTGATGTAAAGTCACAATCTGGAACGCAAATCATCGAGAGTTTGTGGGCGGAAGAGCCCAGACTTGCATACAAGAAAAAAAGAACTACATAATTATAAAAGTATAAATACGTCACTTACATCGAGCGCTGGGATTAGCCTTCAAGTCTCGGTAGACAGCTGACTCGTTATTGAGAAAAGAACTCAGCATAAAGGCTCCAGCAATATTCCTGTCCCATCGATAGGCTGCATGCAATGACAGCGCACCGCCCATTGAGAATCCACCTGAAAATAGTTTCATTACTCATATTTATAATCTTGAGAGCTGTCGAAGTCATAAACATAACGTGTTTTAGTACTTAATCGTTTTCATGACTAGAAACAGTAGACACATTGTTCTATTCAAATCTTGTAGTTGAGGTAGTGTAGGCAAACAATGTAAAAATTATGAACACTGCTAGAGCAGCTAACAGTTGTTGAAGTTATGTAATTACCAGAAAACGTATATTTTTAAAGTGATAGGGGAAAACGAGCACGCGGGTCGCCTGATGGAAAGGAATCACCGAAGCCGTGGACACTCATAACATAGAAGCGTTAAGAGTGCGTTGCCGGCCCTTAGAAGAATGTACAAAATAAATGTACGAACAAGGAGCAGTTTAGTCCCTAGTACAACTGATAAAGGCCGCGACCGTAGTAGCTTAGCGGTATGACCCTATAAGAGTTTTTTCAGAGAATGTGCACATCGTGAGGAAATATTCACACATATTGTGTTGCCAAATAATAGACAGTTTCACAGAAGTACCTACCGGTACCAATTTAAGTGTTTATTGAGGAACGTAAAATAACAAGAAAAAAATAGGAAATATTAAATTAATCAAGAAATTTACTTCTTGATTTTTAATGTTTACTTTTTACGTTTTACCGTTAGAAATTTAATTTCTAAACGACACTGAAAATTAGAACACATAGAAAAATCCGAAAAGTAAAGCAATGGCCGGGAATCGAACCCGGGTCCTCGTCATTCCGTGACGCGTGCTATACCCCTACACCACCCATAGCAGGTGAGTAAGCCTCCGAATTTTTCTATCTGTTTCCAACTGTCACGTGACCTTGTTACTATGCGAATATTTGTCGCTAAGCGTCATCTGTTTGAATGATGTGTCTGTACGACACAATTACAAACTCCCGTGGAACATGTACTGCTCACCAGGGACGAGAGATGGCGCTGTTTTTTCAAATATTTTTTTCGGATATTTTTAGTGAAATCAGCCGTTAACCCAGTACTGTCGTGAAATTGCTTTAACATTGTGACGTCACAGCCATGGCGACCAATCATGGCCCGTTCCCGGTCAAGTGGTCATATTTCAAATTTCATCAATTTTGAATTGCTTATAATTAATTTAAAAAAATATTTTAAGATTTCTTTGAATTAGATATTATATAATATGCTATAAAGTTTTAAAAAACATAAAAAAAATCGATATTTTTTTTAAATTCAAAGACTCAATTATGATGCATTTCTTACCAATGACTATTCTATCGCTCGGTATTCCCAGTTGGTTTTCATTTTGGATGAGATTCTCAACGTCTAATTCAATTTTAGACAGCGAGTCTTGTATTTCGGGAACATTGGGTGATATACCGGCGCGATCAAACCAAACGTTACTCATGGCACCCCCATTAGGAGTGTAAGGTTGCAAAGGGGCTGTGGGGTACATCACTTTGATATGAGGAAAAGCAAAATTCTTTGCCATTATTTGCACCCATTCTTTCATATTGCCACCACAGTCACCTGAAAATATCAAGAAATTATTTGAGTTTAATAAGTTTTATATGCTTTTAATCTAAAGCTAAAAGCCGTGGTAGCCTAGTGGTTTGACCTGTGGCCTCTCAAGTAGAGGGTCATTTATTTCAAACCCCGGGCTCGCACCTCTGAATTTTTCGGAATTTATGTGCGAAATTACATTTGAAATTTGCCATGAGCTTTTCGGTGAAGGAAAACATCGTCGTGTGTGTTAAGTTCCCAATCCGCACACTGGGCCCGAGTGGGAACTATAGCCCAAACCCTCCAATACATGGAGGAGGCCTATGCCATGAAGCACGCCGAACTATGCGATAATAAAAAAAACATGGACCTACTGAAAATTGTAAGCGAATTTGGAATAAAAAAAGGCTCAAACAAAATGTGTTACAAAATATACATAATGTAAGTATAGCCTTTGATAGAAGATGGTGAAAGCGATATTGATTTAGAGTGCATTACACAATAAGGCCGTGTAGCTTTCCCGTTAAATGGATCTCCTTTACCTGAGACCCTGAAAACGTAGGCAATCCAGCTTTTAATGTTCAGTATGCTTAATATTTTCATTTGGAATCTAGTTCATTTAGAAAGCAAGTCAGTGCACAAGGCCTAGAAGCTTAACTGAAGAAAATATCAAGATTCGGCTTAGCTTCCCCTCCCCCCTTCAACAATCTGACGTCAATAAAGTCGTTGTAAATTCAAAAGGCATTATTAACTGTTGCAGTTACATAGAGTAACTAATTTCCTAATGTTATTATTTGTTACACATCATTAAGTTAGAAAAGAACAAAGGACAAAAACGGCATAAAATTAATAGGTACTAGCTTTGTAGCTCGAGTACCGTGACTGATGTGCGCAAAATTTGCTTTAAATAATAGAAATATTAGGATAACACGCATTCAGATACGTTAATTAACATAGGTACAAAATACTAATACTTAAACTGTTTAATGTATGCACGTACCTACAGGTGTAGTGCATAAAGTTTTTCCATGACATTTCGTTGATTTTTAACCGGTTTTCAACTTTAGTGGCATGTTATTAAAGTCACACGATCAGTCACATTACAATGCTGCTGTCAGAAAAACAATGTTCTATAAATAGGAACCTTATTCAAATGTCGTTAAAGTTGAAAACCGTATGGGATTCAACGAAATGTCATGGAAAATCATTTTGCACTAAATCCGTATATATTATACAAAAAGTATACAAAAACTTTATTGTACAAAAAAACAAAAACTAAGAAACACAATTCAGGAACAATACAATGCAACACAATGCAATACAATTGTACAAAGGATGTACCTATCATGTATCATGTAAATGTTAATAATGATCAATGCAAATTTTTGTTGTATACTTCTGTGTGTGTATGTATGTTTGCTGCTTTTATATGCTAAAATAGCTGGATAGATTTGGATGAAAGGAAGGTAAGGGAAAAAATAAGGCTTTTGATTTTGATGAACATACAGGGTAATAAACAAATAAACAGGGTGTCCGGTATCTAACCTATTCTGTTATTATTTAATATATTTACCTATAAAAGAGTAACGTGTCTGGCTGACTAACAGAGAATGCACAACCTAAACCAACGGTCGGTAACACGCGTCCCGCGGACGTCGTGCTTGAGGCCTGCGAATGTTTCGTAAATATAGGTATGTATATTGTATATTGGGCTTCTAGGGTTAATATCACAAGTGCGGGCCTGTAGTTTATATTGCCACCTTGTGGCCCTTGCCTGCTAAAAGGTTGCAGATTGCTGGCCTAAACCACTAATGCTAAAGATTTGAAGTTTGGCAGACATATTCCTTGAGTAGGTACCTATTATATTAGAAAATGAGACCTGGTAAATTGCATTTTAAACAGCATTTCAAGAAAGTTATAGGTTTCGTATTTTGTAGCATGAAAAGTTTATAAAAAAAACATGCACTCATTTCTAACAGCTAAGGTGAATAGAGTAAGGAAAACCCAACTGAAACTTTCACATCCCTAACATTTCTATTCGGCATTATTTAACATTTCTTTGTAATTCTGTGCTAGTAAGTTAAGACTTATGAAGCTTATTTTCTGGTAAAAACCAATATGCCTAGCATAACTTTAGCCTTTATCAGAAAAATAATTACTCACATAATAATACTACTGGTTTGAGGAGAAGCCTAAGGCTTTTGGTTTAAAGCTTGATTTGTCTGTTAAAATGCGATTTTTTTCTAAAAGATTCTAATTACATAGCCAGTTTTGTATTAGATACTTGCTAGTTTAAACTGTATTTTACTTTATTTTAGTTGCTTGGTAAAATCCAGTTTCTGGAGACACACACAGGCATAGCTGGGCATTGACTCGTTAATCCGTTAATTAACGAAGTTAACATTTTGATTAACGGATTAACTTTTAAGTTAACTTTTAAAAATGTTAACGGACACGTTAACTTCCGTTAATATGCAGGAGTCCGTTAATCGTTAATCCTATGCCTATGCGCACGGTGCGAAAATAGGTTCAGACAAGTATAAAACGACAAGTGCCGGGTGGCACGTGGCAGCGAGTGAAATAAAAACAAAACTAAACCAAAACTAGATATATTTTGCCGGTGCGTGCGAGTGCGAAAACTGATTGAAGAGATTTGTTTCATTTGATCATTTCATTACTTAGCACAGAACCTAAACAACAGGTTTTATAAGTTCACTAACGCAACAATATAAAAATGCAATTTTACATATTGTATTAACGGATTAACGATTAACGTTAACTTGCGTTAATTCTTCAGAAATGTTACGCTTTAACATTTAACGAAGCTAACTTTTTGTAGCAGATTAACGAAGTTAACTATTTGATTAACGGTGCCCAGCTATGCACACAGGCATCATTGTATTGATTCAAAATCTTCATATAAGTTAACTATCAACTTCAAGAAGAGTTGCTATTGGGATATTAGATCAATATATGATCATATACTATAGATATTAGAAAATAAAAGCAGTCTAACTATCTTGGAATGTGTTTCAATGTGTCTTAATGTGCTTTATATATCTGGTTTTGTATGTTGAACTTGAAACTTTTAAAATTAGGTAGCACATTGCTTTAGGTAGGACTATTTCTGAAATTAACTGTTAAATATCTCAAACAAAATACAGGTAAAATCTAGTATGTGTAGATGCAAAAGTTTGTGATTATGCTTTGTGAGTTTCTATGTTTGTTACTCTTTTCTGTTAAAACAGCTGAAAGAATGTGAGTGAAACTTGGCACACAAATAGTTTATAGCATGAAATAACATCTAGCCAAGTATATCATTAATTCTTTACTTAGCAAATGCTAAGTTCCCAATGAGATACCAATAAATGATTCATTAGCAGACAAAGGTACAGACAGCAGTTAGTTTATATTATAACTACTTTAATATTGATAAATATCCAGTGTTTAATCGTTTTTATAAATCAGAAGAAAAAATGTGATTTTAAATTGTTTTTTTTTAATAATTTTTTTAAGTTGCAGTTTTGACTTATTTTGCGAAAATATAAAAAAAATTGTAACTCAAAGATGCTTCACTTTTGAATAATGCATAATATGGGTGTTACAATTATTGCACATAGTCACCCCTATAACCACCTACCGGGAATACGTGGAATTACTAACAAAATAAATAAAAATAATCTTACCAGATCCATGGAAGAATATCACAGTTGCAGTGTGCTTAGGACCAGTAGGTTTAGTTAAGTGAATAGCGCCGAGTCTAGACATTGTTTGCTTTTATAGAATATCTTAGGTATTGTAAGTTTGATGCTAAGGTTATGCTATGTGTATATTTCAGAACTTAACCTATTTATCTTGAGTGTTGTCTTCACTGTTCTGTCGCGTTAATAGCCGCCAGTTACTTTTATATTTATACTTAATAAAGATGTCACAATCAAGAGCTTCAAAAGTAATGAGTGCCCAGTCAGAAGTAATACATAAAATGAAAATTATGAATTTTATCAAATGTTTTTGAAATTAATTTAATAGTTTTAGATACTGCTCCAATGACAAAGTTGAAGAACACACTATTTTTCTTAGGCAGTTTCTCGGCAGCTTTGGCGTGTGATACTTAAAGTCTTGAACTGAAAACTGAAATGAAGGAAGAATATTAGAATAATGTAATTTGAAATGTTTGTTTTACATCACATTGCCGTGCCGAGGATGAATTTGACATTGACGTTTTTGACATTGATTGACACATTTTTTCGCTTCAGAAAGCCACCGGAAACAATGCCCATACAGTCAAATCTGGTGCAAGATTTGTATATTACCACAAATAACACACAATAAACCACTGTGCCCTCGCAGCTTCATTTGCATGGGTTTCATCGTCTAAATTCTCTAAGGCTTCAACCAATATTATAAATATTATTATTCTTGACAAGCTGTAATCTACTACTGGTCACCTTGATGATAATTTTATTATGATGATCAAATGATGATAGTCTTTTTCCTCCGAGTGATGATGTTACGCATGCATCTCAGTCTATCGCAGTTCAGCCAGGGATGTATCACACATATTATTTTGCCGCTAGTTTTCAGGGTTATATTTTATATTTCATTGAGTCTAAGAAGCCCTAAGTGCTTACTTAAACCACAAAAGGAATAAAAGAACTGAGTAGTATTTTGTTATATTTAGGTACATGCAGGTATTTGGTGTCTGTATAAAAAGTAACGTAGCAGTTTCTGTTCTTTTTTTTTCAGCGGAACTTCTTCAACTTGAGGCTGGACAGTCGTTTCATTTTCATCGTGTACTGGCTCACATAATGAAATGCATTTATTGAGAAGGATAATTTCTTTCTCTTCTATAGTCAGTTTTTTTAGTTCGACAGGGGGATTCCAATTAAATGTGCGTTTATTTTCTATATTGATCTTTAATCTTTGATTATGAGTATCCAATATAGTTTCAACGCCTCCCCCTACATTGTATTCGTTGGGGGCCGGAGATTGAAACAAAGGCGATTGAAAGCGTGGAGATCTACAAAGTGGACCACGATTTACAGCTGGGACACACCTTGGTTTTTCTAAATTATAATAACATGGCCCAGGTGTCACATGTTTACCAAAAACTGGTATATAATTACACCAAGGTTGAAACCTACCATCAGAGGAATGAAACGGTGCAATATATTGCAGTTGTAGTGGCCGAGTTACCTTGGCCTTTGGCGTGGGAATGGTTGGGGAACAAACCTTACTTGGTCTTTTGTCAAACAATTTCATACGCACTGTCTTTGATCTAAATTGCCACGTAGGCGATGGGCATGCTTCTTTATCCGGCTCCTTTTTTTGGGATTGGTCACCACTTTCTTCTTCGTCGCTTTCTTCTATTGGATCTGGTTTGAATCTAACTGTTGCTGACCCAAAAGGTGTTTTTGGACACGTTACGAATTGACATGGTTTATAATTGCGATCGTAACTAGCAGGACTAGGACCCTCTTCCTTGCGAGGTCTAAATCTTTGATCTTTCACACCAAAACAAGCGGGTTCTGGTAATCTTGCACGGCTCGGTTTCTCAGGTGGATCTGATAAATCAAAGTCTCTCTTAAGCCAATGATCTCCAGGACCCGGGCTTATGTCGAATTGTGATATTGGAAACCTGTCTGCTTTCGGGCCTAGGTGTTGTAAATCTGTGCCTTTTGGTAACATTGGACTGTATGTCGCCGGGCTAGGTGCGCCTTCTAAGATATTCTTGCGTTGCACCATTTCAATAAATCTGTATTGCTTGGAAGTTTTACGTTTGTGAGAACGTACTTTTTCTGCGCATATCTCAATATCGGTTGATTGTCTCTCAAGAGTGTAGTCTGCAGGGCCAGGCATTTTATCCAAAGATTTCACGGTTCTATTACCTGACCACTTGCTCCATTTACATCCTTGATAAAATGCTGTTGATTCATTAACTCTAGCGTCGTAAAATGGAGGAGTAATGTCAGCGTCTTTAACCCTTTTAAACTTTTTCGAACCGGGAGGCTGTCCAATAAAAATACATTTAGGTACACGACCCTGGCACAGGATTTCCGGCTCCTGTTTGTTTTCTTCTGGACATTCACATGGTGGTTGAATACCACATCTACATAGGATTTCTTCTAGATCTTCCTTACTTAAAGCCTCGTAGGGAAATCTTGGGATTTTGGACGTCATTGAAGTGATATTTGGTATTTTCGGTGGAATATCAGCGTTATAGAGAGAATGGGTCCATATTGGTCTACCGCTCTGAGTTTTTCGCGGTGTATTTGAAAGAAATGGAAATTTAGAAGGAATTATTTTAACTCCATCCTCATACTGGTAAGCCCCAGGATCATAAAATTTATAATAGGTTGGATCTTTGAGGAATCTTTCTCCGAGGTTGTACGCCATTTATCTGTTAAAAAGTTTTCCTATTTAATAATAATTAAATAAAAAATTATAAAAAATCATGAGAAAATATTAATATTCGTATAAAAATAAGCACATCGTGTTAAAATGCTGATTAGTAAACTTGAATTTTAAGTGTCATTTTTAGAATTATTGACGTAAATAAAACTTTTAAACTGGAGTGCATAGTCACTACGCCCTACGGTATAGACATAGACCATTATAACTATAACCTATACCTACCATGTACCTACCTTCTTTCCTATTCCACTTTTCAAATTTTTAACTAATAATTTTATGAGCCTATGAATAGAACATTTTATTTAATGTATGAGATAATCCGCACCGGGCCCGCGTGGGAACTATAGCCTAAGACCTTTTATTCTGAGAGGAGGCCTGTGCCCAGCAGCGGGACGCACATAGGCTGGAGATAATGAGTAATAGAACTCTAAATTCTCTAAGAATAAACGATTTTCAATAAACAAAAAAAAAAACAAAATAGTAAGCAAAATATTGCTGGCAGAAAAATACGACTATCTAACTCGTCCGTAACTCGTCCGTCATAAATGAACAGAAAATTATACCTTATTTATGTCATTGTCATACGCGGGACGCATAGATAGATTTAGAATAGATATGTATAACAAAAAGAACGTATTAAATTATAAATTCAGTGCGAGCAAGTGAGAGCACGCACAGTGAGAGGAAGGGGAAGGAGAGTAAAAAAATCTTGGAAGCTACGTAGAGCTTTGCTTTGCTTTTGCTGGGCTGGCGACATGACATATGACACTGTTGCGGTTGCAGATAGTGTCGGTATAATGTCTTCCTTCAGTGTTTGGAATTTTATTATAACTCCTCGAATGCCTTTGATTACGCACGTGTAAGCGGTCTTATCATACAACCACTTACTATTCGACCACTATTAGATACCTGTTTAATTTTCTGACAACATGTAACCATTTGTGAAATAGTATATACAAAGTATGGGGGGAAACAAATTAAATATTTGCTTGTTACTGGGTTTAGCACTTTTATCCTTGTGTTCCGGCGAGGAGCTAGCTGATTCAGATACATCATGCAATGCAACGAGTTCGTCTCGTGTGGACTACGAATACAGTACAGGCGTTGTCGGTAGTGAGCACATTATTACATTTAAGGGCTATTTTCCAAGAGCCACCCGGGAAAACTACGTAACAGCAGCATTGAAGAATGCCGGGGTAAGTAGTTCTTAATGCTAAAATACTAGTTGTGATGAACAATGTGGCTGTAAATGAGGGTGTGATTGAGTTGACCTATTTAGCACAAACAACATAATTATTCTGAGTGGGCTGGTAGCTTTGACAGATGTTAATTCAGTGTTGACTTTCTGTTTGTTTGATATATTTTTTTTATATTTAAATAGTACCCTATAAAATTATGACAATAATATGCAAATCCTACTAATATTATAAATGCGAAAGTTTGTGATGGTGTGAGTGAGTGAGTGTGTATGTTTGTTCCTTCTTCATGCTAAAACGATTGGACGGATTTGGATAAAATTTTGGCCTGAATGATCGCTGAAGAGGATTGACAGCTCGCTTGACCCAGCTAGGCGTCCCCACCCATCATCATGGGATAATTTGGATTTGGAACGAAGATAGCGGGTACCCTAGATAGGTAGATAATAAACATAGGCTACTTTTTATCCCGGAAAATTGCATAAAGGAAATTATAGTTAATATCACAAAATAATACAGGTGCATAATTGGACCATTGTACCAAGGAATAACCCAGCAAAAGAATACCCAAGTGATTTCGATGTTATATTGCTGGAAGAGGGTGGCAGACGTGCTCTTGACGCATTACGAGACCACCCAGCAGTGCGGCGTGTTACTGCACAGAGGCAGGTTCAGCGCACTATCAAATATGTGCGGGAGGTATGTCAATATTTTATGTATTATGAGAACCAAATGTGCCTAATAATGATTTTGGCCTACTATTTTATTTTGTCATAGTTTGAAGCTTTCATTCCTGTTTCGCCATCCTCTACTTTCATTCATACCGTATCTTAAGGGATGGCATAGTGTAGTTGGTGATGATGTATTGTTGGTGTGTTTAAATTTATATTGTTGGCACAATAATATTGATGCAGGTTTATTGAACACAGAGTTTTATTGGGTTGGTCTAATCTGCTTCGCTCATAACTAACTGTGTGACCTAAAATTGTATTCTGGATAAAAATAATAAGAGTAAAAAACAAGTTTCTGTCAGTCTTGGTTTCAGCTAAAATTGAAGCTGAAAACCTAAAAAATACTTAGTACTCATTGTCAAATAAGAATAAATTTACAGGTGATGCCACAGACACATGTGTAAATAGAAATTCTGTTAATTATATGATAGTCAGGTTTTAATGGAAATAATTGGCTTCTCTCCATCATCATCATCTCCGGCCTATATACGTCCCACTGCTGGGCACAGGCCTCCTCTCAGAATGAGAGGGCTTGGGCTATAGTTCCCACGCTGGCCCAGTGCGGATTGGGAACTTCACACACTCCATTGAATTGCTTCGCATTTGTGTGCAGGTTTCCTCACGATGTTTTTCCTTCACCGAAAAGCTCATGGTAAATTTCAAATGATATATCGCACATAAATTTCGAAAAACTCAGAGGTGCGAGCCCGGGATTCGAACCCACGACCCTCTGCTTGAGAGGCCATAGATCAAGCCACTAGGCTACCACGGCTTAATTGGCTTATCTTGTTGTATAGTCTTATGACAAGATTTGTGCGCATGTATAATGATAAGTATGTTTGTTACGAATCATAAGCATGTAGATTGTGTTTGTCCTAGCTTAAATTCAAATTTAATTTTTAATTTCTATGTAATATGTCAAAAGACACCAATGTTTAAGATGAACTCATATTTTCCATTCTTAAGATTTGAATAATATTTGATTTTCCTTATCTACTTTTTGTATACAAAGACAATGTGATTGATGTTATCTCATATTATCAGTTAGTATTTAAGTTATTTTTACTAGTATGAGATTGGATCACATGATGTTCATGTTATCTTTTTTAATTACAAAAATGTTAAATGACATTGACTACATTTTTTTGAGAAATAAAATGTTTAGTGATACATATTTATCATTTGCTCAGATTAAAATTTTCGTCTAAAATATTGAATAATGTAACATAACTTGTTAAGCTTGCAAAAATTTACATTCGTTCAGATTTACGTCTGGGTCTGTTGTCTGATAAATAAATAAATAATAAATAAATATTAGGGAACAATTCACACAAATTGACATAGTAAGTAGTAAGCGCTAGTACGTATGTCTAATGTGAGTAGGCTTGCCAGGTGTCCGGCTTTAAAGCCGGACATGTTTGGCTTTTTGCGGTCGCGTCCGGCCAAATATGTACGTGTTCGGCCTGTCCGGCTTTTGTCAGGCTTTTTGTCAGAGTGGCGATTCGTACGACGATGGGCGGACGAGCGCCCGATCGGACAAATGCGAGCGGAGAGCAAACTGTCTTCCGCCCGTGCATCGCCCAGCTGTAAAAACATATTTGGCAATAAAAAAAACATGTCCGGCATTTAGGGCAAAATGTCCGGCCTTATATAGTGCGCAGTCCGGCCTTTGCATTTTATGGCCTGGCAACCCTAGGTGTGACTTATGAAATAATAAAATTATGTGGTTTGATGTTAAACTGTACAGGATTAAATAAAACGAACGTCATACAAAGGGCAACTATCTTAAACATTGGAAATAGGTATATTTCCAATAAGGAAGCATTGCTTTATTTTTAAAACAAAATGAAACTGCGTACCTTTCTTTCTGTCTTGATTGTTATATGTGATGTTCAATAATGAGTTAGCAAGTCAAAAAAATGAAACTGCATTCATGTATTTTTGTAACAATGAGTACCCTGTTGAGTATGCCAAAAGAAATAGTGCCAGCGTGTTTGGTTGCAGGAGGACTGCGGGCCCGCCGGATGCCTGTACGCGGGCTGGCGGAGTCACCGCGCCCGCGCCCTGCGCTCCTTGCGGCAACCACGCGAGGTATACCGCTTAACATTTACTATAGAAAAAATATCTTAATGCCTGTTTCACCACTCCTTAACTGTCAGTTATCTATAATGACGTCTCTGTCTGTTTTGTAGTAATAAATAGAGACGGAATCATATATTTATAACTGGCAGTTAGGGGGTGGTGAAACAGGCCCTTATTATTGTAATTTTAGGTAGACTGATTCTGCACCGTTTTGGCGCTGGTTTTCTGACCATTTTAATTGGGAATGGAAGGTTTTTTTTGAAAGTGCTTGATGATTTTTCTATTGATGGAAATGAAATGCAATGAAATAATTTTATTTCCAGACCAGGTCTATACAATTATAATTGAGTCTTTGAATTTAAAAAAAATATCGATTTTTTTTATGTTTTTTAAAACTTTATAGCATATTATATAATATCTAATTCAAAGAAATCTTAAAATATTTTTTTTAAATTAATTATAAGCAATTCAAAATTGATGAAATTTGAAATATGACCACTTGACCGGGAACGGGCCATGATTGGTCGCCATGGCTGTGACGTCACAATGTTAAAGCAATTTCACGACAGTACTGGGTTAACGGCTGATTTCACTAAAAATATCCGAAATTTAATACAAAAAATATCTGCTGAAGTTTTTTTTATGAAATAAGGTGGCAAACGAGCACGAGTATCACCTTATAGTAAGTAAATTTTTGTTTTAGTCATGTGTAGGTAGGTAATAAAAGCTTAATCCTGATAATGTTTCTGATTTATGTGAACTGGATTGATTTTACTGGACCCGAGATTTCACAATAAAGTACCTAAGTACAGTGAAAGATAATACTGAATCGCTTACCTACCACTGTGGAATTTTAACATACACCCTGCCAGAGATATTATTGCTAAATTGTACCTATTAGGTAGGTTACGTGATTCAGTTTCTTCGACCGTAGGTACGTAAATTTTAATGGCTAGATTTTGTGGTAGATAGGTATTTCTAGTTTTTTTTATAATCCCGTGGGATTGTATTATGTATTCAATGGGAATTTTTGCGGGTGTAAGAGCCTAACCTTGTTCTAGGTAGGTACGTTCGGATCGCTAGGTACGGTTAACGTCAAAGATATCTTTACACTTTAGTACCTTGTCGTTGTAACTATATGTTTGAAGTTTCATATGAAGTTGTCAAAGTGCTTGGAGCGACAAGGCACTAAAGTGTAAAGATATCTTTGACGTCGACTGTACCAGCATCTTAGTAATCCTGCCGCCAAGCAGCAATGCTTGCGCTGATGTGTTCCGGGTGAGGAGAGTAAAACAGCCCGATTTTGGCATAATTTTTTACATCCAAGATGGCGGATGACATTTTGACACTATTGACACTTTGACACTAAAATATTGATGGGTGTCGTTTTTGAGTAATTTGGTGCTTCTGAGCCTGATTTTGACATACTTTTTTGGATTCAAGATGGCGGATGACATTTAGACATTTTGACACTAAAAATGTTTATGGGTGTCGTTTCGAGTAATTTGGTGGCTCTGAGCCCGGTTTTGGCATAATTCTTTGTATCCAAGATGGTGAATGACATTTTGACACTATTGACACTAAAAATGTTTATGGGGATCGTTTTCGAGTAACATTTTACACTTTTTTGTGTTTTTTGTGTCAGTAATGTCAAAATGTCATCCGCCATCTTGGATCCAAAAAGGTATGCCAAAACCGGGCTGAGAAGAACCAAATTACTCGAAAACGACACCCATAAACATTTTTAGAGTCAAAATGTCATCCGCCATCTTGGATCCAAAAAAGTATGTCAAAATCTGGCTCAGAGCCACAAAATTACTCGAAAACGACACCCATAAACATTTTTAGTGGCATAAGTGTCAAAATGTCATCCGCCATCTTGGATCCAAAAAATTATGCCAAAATCGGGCTCAGAGCCACAAAATTACTCGAAAACGACACCCATAAACATTTTTAGTGTCAAAATGTCATCCGCCATCTTGGATCCAAAAAAGTATGTCAAAATCTGGCTCAGAGCCACAAAATTACTCGAAAACGCCACCCATAAACATTTTTAGTGGCATAAGTGTCAAAATGTCATCCGCCATCTTGGATCCAAAAAATTATGCCAAAATCGGGCTCAGAGCCACAAAATTACTCGAAAACGACACCCATAAACATTTTTAGTGTCAAAATGTCATCCGCCATCTTGGATCCAAAAAATTATGTCAAAATCTGGCTCAGAACCACAAAATTACTCGAAAACGACACCCATAAACATTTTTAGTGTCAAAATGTCATCCGCCATCTTGGATCCAAAAAATTATGTCAAAATCTGGCTCAGAACCACAAAATTACTCGAAAACGACACCCATAAACATTTTTAGTGTCATAGTGTCAAAATGTCATCCGCCATCTTGAATCCAAAAAAGTATGTCAAAATCAGGCTCAGAAGCACCAAATTACTCAAAAACGACACCCATTAATATTTTAGTGTCATAGTGTCAAAATGTCATCCGCCATCTTTGTGCTCGAAATTCCGGGTTTTCTTATGAAATTCCCCTGGGATAAAATCAACGGGATTTTGAACTGAAATCCCACGACTTATTTACTTATTCATATAAATAGTTACTACCAAAGTGTACTCATCACTATTCTCATCTAATTTTATTGTTTTAAATCCCGGTACCGTGGAAAGTTGGGATAGAAGCATGATAGAAGTATAGATAGTGCCATCCACAAAGACTCGTAGATGTATTAAAATTAACCTTTAACTACAAATTAATAAGAACCACGGTGGATGCCATCCATCGTGAATGACAGCTACTATAGCCGATACGTAAATCCAGATTATAAATTATAAAGTTCGTGTATGGCAAATTTTATCGAAATCTGTTTAGCCGTTTTAGCGTGAAAGAGTCACAAACCAATACGCTCTCACAAACAATAGCATTTTACAATAATAGTAGGATAATAACAGAATAGAGTAGATTAAAGTCAAAAAACGGTATCACCTGTATACTAACTACGAGTGGAAACTAACATTGTGACGTCACACGCGGCTCGGCCTTGTTCGGGAACTGTCGGTGTGTTTTCGGTGTGGTACTCGACGATCAATTTTCAAATCGGTATAACTCGTTAATTATAGCGAATAAAAAAAAACTAAAAATACTTTTCTAACAAAACTTATATATGATCTTTCCATTTATGACAAAAAAAAATTTGATTCAAAAACTCAATTAATAAATTAGCTCAAAATAAAAATAAAATCAATAAATACATCCATCCAATCAAATCGAAAATAAAATTACAATCCAAATCAAATTAATATAGGATAGGAATAACCTCCTTAGCTACAAAAAAAGTTACAGATTTTTCCGTTGAGCTATCTATATTATATTAAAATGAATCCGTATTTCCCTTGGTCACGCGTTAACATTTACATACATTAAATATAACAATAAGTTTTTGTTAAAAAAAACATTTTTAAACTTTCAGAGTGGTTACACATCTCGAAAGCTTCTGAGAACGGTGCCACGCCAGATAACATCCGTGTTGAAAGCTGATTTACTTTGGTCTCTTGGTGTCACGGGTAGGTTTTTTTTAGTTCTAATCAAGCATAGTATAGGTGAAAAACTTAAGTAAACGACCTGTGGTAGTAGTGTACAGAACTGATATGGGACTTAAGTCATTTTTCTAATTTGGAACGTCAATTTGTCTATTCACATACATATATCATTTACTTAAGTTTTTCACCTATAGTGCTTAGATATTATACTTAAGGTATTTAAATATGCAAGACATTATGCAAAAAAATTACTATTTATTAGACAAAAATATAAAAGAGAGCAGCTGTGTAATGTCCCACAGTAAAATGACTAAAATATGTATGTACCATTTAATGATGAGGGCATCACTTCCCTTGCTGTATTTTTGGTGTAAATGGTTAGACCTTGGAACAATCCTGCATGGAGCTTACACTAAATAATAGAGGGATAGTTGAAGTAGCAACAGAGTAAGCATCAGTTCGATTTATTGTAACTTGCGTATTTCTTGGTAATAGTGAGTACTACCACGAAATTTGATGGATAATCGGTATTTTCTAAATTGATAAAGACTTTGGTTAACATCAGTTACCTCTGTGGCAAGGTCAGCATTCTTGAACCACGAATTGTACGTGGCGACAGTCTACCGCTATGTAGTTTAACTCCTGGCTAGTTTTGTATGAAAATTTGACGTCCTCTTTCACCCGTTTTCAACATCTTTTTGGCGTTGACTTATATACAGGGGAAGGCATAAAAGTGGCAGTGTTTGACACCGGCCTAGCACGCCACCACCCTCACTTCGGGCGGGTGCGCGAGCGCACGGATTGGACGGGAGAGAACTCTCTGGACGACGCGCTTGGTCACGGCACCTTCGTTGCTGGAGTCATCGCCTCCCGAGCCGACTGCCTCGGGTTCGCGCCTGACTCTGACCTCCACATATTCAGGGTCTTCACCGATAATCAGGTAGGCTTCAGTGTTATTAGTATTAGTAGTAGTAGTGGCTGTATTGTGAAAGTGTAGTGGACTGGGAATCACAATCGCATTCACCATTTAGATATGAGAGGTATATAAAATAATATAACAAAATAGTAATTTGGCTGGCAACGCATCTGCAATCCTTTGATGTTGAGTGACCCACTTGCTCGGTTACGTCTCTATTCTATAATAAAAAAATAACTAGTTACCTTGGTTTTTTGTTGTTAACAGGTATCATACACGTCGTGGTTTCTGGACGCATTTAACTATGCGATCATGCGTAAAATCGACGTATTAAACCTGAGCATCGGAGGACCGGACTTCATGGACCATCCATTTGTGGACAAAGTGTGGGAACTTAGCGCTAATAAGGTAAGGTAACTAAATAAAGTGTTTATTAGATACCGATTATTTAATAATAATAATAATAATAGTTTATTCAGGTAACAAAAAGTACAGTGTTTTAACAAATGGTTGGTACCTCTTTTTAAGTATAAGAATACCTGTTCTAAGAGATACCATTTTTCCGCGAAAGGTAATTACATTTTGTACCTGTCAACATTAAAACCTAAGACTATAATTTATTACGAGTTAAACTACCCATATAAAATAAAAAAAAGTGACATATTAAAATTAAAACTAAATGTGTGTGTGTGTGTGTGTGTGTGTGTGTGTGTGTGTGTGTGTGTGTGTGTTATTTGTATTAGCATCTACTATAGGTATATGGTCTCGTAGAATTATTGTCTAACGAGCGCTGCTTCGTAGTATACGCTATTTATTTCCGTCTATGGTGGCGGGTGGTAGGGCCTTGTGCAAGGTCCGTCCGGATAGCTACCACCATCTTACTCGCAAATCCTGCCGCTAAGCAGCAGTGCTTGCACTGCTGTGTTCCGGTGTGGAGAGTAAGACAGCCGGGGAAATTGCGGGCACAAGAGGCATTTCATCTTAGCCCTCTAGGTTGGCAACGCATCTGCAATCCCTCCGGGGTTGCGGGTGTCTATGGGCAGTGGTGATCGCTTACCAACAGGTGACCCACTTGCTCGTTTGCCTTCCTATTCGCATAAAAAAAAATAAAAAAAAATGGTGTAAGATACTGACGGAATGTTCAAAGATAGTGAATGCGACTGTACTCCCCGCGGCTAATCTTGATTCCTATGACAGTTCTGCTGACATTTCTAATAGTGATTGCACCAGTTTCGATTTTTCTATTTTCTGGCAAAGACAATTATAATGACTTGCGTTCAATCAGGTCTTTTAACATTTAGTAAAGTTAATCATAATATAACACAAAGCGTTTGTTTTATTTTTGCCAAGCCCCAGGACATTAAATATTACATATGAACAACAAATTTCCTGCCATTCTGTTCAGTCAACGTCATCTGTTTACCGATATTCCTAGTCATGTTTATTGATATACCCACTCCTTAGTCGATACCAGCCTAACGAAGTAACTTTTGCAGTACGTCAACATGTAAGTTTAGGTGAAATTGTTTCCATCAAATATGGTAAATACTTAATAATGTCATTACATTCTTATTCAAATCTTATATTTCTATTATATTATGACGTGCTCCTCTAAACGATACAACGTGACCGAACCTCATTACAAGGTCACTAGAAGTCTCATGGGGATCAAGATTCGCCGCGAGGAGTATAGAAGACAATAAGGCTTCCGGATTGTTATTTGCTGTGTTGCCCCTTTACAGGTGATAATGGTGTCGGCGATAGGCAACGACGGGCCTCTGTACGGGACCCTGAACAACCCGGCGGACCAGATGGACGTGATTGGGGTCGGCGGCATCGGCTTCGACGATCGCATCGCCAAGTTCTCATCCCGGGGAATGACCACTTGGGAACTGCCTCATGTAAGCTGTATAATAATTTAAATAAATTAAATTGTAGGACGTGTATACCAGTTATAAAGTGATCGATCTAGTACCGCGTCGCAGTCACGTATTGTATTTGAAGTATTTCGTGTCATAAAAACGTCTTCAAGTTAGTTTTTTGGTCAAAGTTAAGCTTGTCTATTCTAAGTCGGGCAGACTGCGAAATAGCGTCAAAATATATGGAATTGTCATTGCTAACGATGCTTAACAAGAGCGAGAAAGATGAATTAAGCGAATCTCAGTAATAAATACTGTTGGACGGCAGAATGTACATTATTTCGACTTAAATGTCCCCTCACATATATCACCGTATACGTCAATCTATTGATCCGTGCTTGCAATGATCGCAATGTAATGCAATAAGCACGATTTTTGTATCGCTCTATATAGATAGGTACAGCTTTAGAACTTTATTTACATGCGTTATCGAATCGTTATTGAATCGTAAACTATAATTGATTGAGTTGAGTATTTTTCAGGGTTATGGTCGGATGAAGCCCGATATAGTAACCTACGGCAGTGGGGTCCGTGGTTCGAGTGTCACTGGCGGTTGTCGATCGCTTAGCGGTTAGTATAATAGTATTTTATGCAACAGTTGTATAAGAGAGGTCAAAAAAGGCGAGTGGTGTGGGTTACGATGTGAGCGTAGCGAACATCGTAAAGAAATACACCACGAGCATTTTTTGACTTATTTATACAACGTTGCATACAATAATTTTTCTACGACTTCATTGAAATTATCATCATCATCGTCATCACATCATTAGCATTTGAAAGGTGATCAGCGTTGGACCTAGGCGTATGTTCTGTTAAATAAAACATAAATAATGCCAAACTCGGGCTCAGAGCGACCAAATTGCCCGAAAACGACACCCATGAACATTTTTGCGTCAAAAGTGTCAAAATGTCATCCGCCATCTTGGATCCAAAAAATTATGCAAAATTCATGCTCAGAGCCACCAAATTACTCGAAAACGACACCCATGAACATTTTTGTGTCATAAGTGTCAAAATGTCATCCGCCATCTTGGATCCAAAAAATTATGCAAAATTCGTGCTCAGAGCCACCAAATTACTCGAAAACGACACCCATGAACATTTTTGTGGCAAAAGTGTCAAAATGTTATCCGCCATCTTGGATCCAAAAAATTATGCAAAATTCGTGCTCAGAGCCACCAAATTACTCGAAAACGACACCCATGAACATTTTTGAGGCAAAGGTGTCAAAATGTCATCCGCCATCTTGGATCCAAAAAATTTGACAATTTCGTGATAAGATCCACCAAACTATCCGAAAACGACAGCCATCAACATTTACATGACAAGTGTCAAATTACGTCAGTAAAATTGAAATATTGTACACACTTTTTTATTTTGTTTGCTTTCTAAATTGCTAACACCGTATTTTGTCCTAAACGGCTGAATGGTTTCTGGCCTTAGTCCGGACGGACAAAATTAAAAAAAAACAACTCTACTATAATGTTAGAAAGCTACTGTAATGTGAATATTATAGTAGAGTTGCGTGCCATAGAGCATAGACTTGTCTCCAGTATATTATGTGTATCATTATATTGGTGTTGGTGACCCTTTAACTGTCAAATAAAAGTACTGGAGTAGGAAAATACACTTATTCTCTCATACATATATAATTGTGTAGTATAACTTCGCCTAAAAGTACCAGAAGGAATAACGAGCATGCGCGTTTAGTGCAAGGAACACCACAAATAGGTGAGCCCACTATTATAACTGATACCGGTATGTCCCGAGTAGGCTCCAAACAGACCCCAACCTGACCAAGTTTCTTGTCTTTTCTCCTCAGTGAGGCTTAACGCAGTCTTTCCGCAACGATTTCCTGCATCAGTCTCCCTTATACTTCATTTAATTTAGGATGAGAAACCACAACAACATTATATTGCGGTTCGTGAACTGTAATCTCTTAACAATTTGTACTAGAGTAACAATTGACGACACGCAAATAAAGTGACATTAAAACAATTTAATTTTGCGGCTGCCAAACTATTGCACTGTACTATTTGCTAGGTAAGAAATAGTTGACCAGACGCAATATAATGCTATTGTGGTTTCTCATTCTAAATTAAATGATGTATAGCGTCCAACTGGTCGGCTCAATAGGAGCATCCTTTAGTATGCTAAGATGAAATTCCTCTTTCTGGGCTGGCCGTGTTGCAGCTCGCTTACTGTCCCTGTCCCGTGTCCCGTGTCGTGTCTGTGTCCTGTGTGTCTGTGTGCTTACTGTCTGTGTCTGTGTGTTGGCTGTATGTGTGTGTGTGTGTGTGTATCTTGTGTCTGTGTGTAGCTATAAAATCCATTAAAGTCTAATAAGGAATAGTAAATTTGAGAAAAAGAAGTAAATTCAAGCTGTGAATTTGTTTGTTAGGTACTTCGGTGGCGTCCCCGGTTGTGGCGGGTGCTATAGCGCTGCTGGCCAGCGGCGTCCCGCGGCAGAACCTGACGCCCGCGGCGGTCAAGCAGGCGCTCTGCATCACGGCGCGCCGCCTGCCCGGCGCCAACATGTTCGAGCAGGGCCACGGGAAACTCGACCTCATCAGCGCTTACCAGGTACCAACGTGATAACGGTTATCTGCTGAGGGTTTGCTTGTGTTAAGAGCGTGATCCCTACTGAGCTAGCAACGTCGCGTTTTTGGTGATTTTTTGCGATTATTTCACAGAAATTTAATGATAGTTTCAAATATCCGTCTGTAGTGCACTTCGTTTTGAGTGTATTAATAATGTGTCTAATGCAATAATTGATCGTGATGGACTTTTATTTTCTTATTAAACGAGATATAGTATTTTATCCCTTTAATACGAAAATAAAAGTCCATCACGATTAATCATTGCATTGGACACATTAATAAACTAAAAACGAAGTGCAGTACAGACGCATATTTGAAACTTTCATTCAATTTCTGTGAAATAATCGCAAAAAATCACCAAAAATGCGACGTTGCCAGCTCAGTAGGGATGCACCCTCTTAAGAACTAGTGCATCCATCCGGACTGCTGCTATCATTTTACTCTCTCGTGGAGATAATATAAGAAATTAAAAGGAATGCAGTTTACTTAAAACAATTGTATGATATATCAACATTACACAAGCTGACAAGCTGACATTTTATTAACACTTGTTATTAGCTTTACTTGTTTGCCAATTAATTGAGTAACAAAACAATTTAATAAAAAATACATTAAGATTGAATTTTATTAGTTTTTTTTTTAATATTAAAACCTACAAGCGGGCATGTGGTGCACCTGATGGTAAGTGAGCACCGCCGCCAATGGACAACCACAGCACCATTGGGACTGCTAGCGTTTCCTATTGTCTTAAACTTAAGCTTTCAATGTCAATGCGATTATCAAGTGTCGTCACCAAAAAGAGTGTACACTCGCAGTCTTTAATTGTTGAGCCACGATAGAACCTTGTCGCAAAATGTCAATGTCAAAATATTATTGTTTTTTTTTTGTCGACATGGCGTTACTTCACTATGACAGCGTTCCATGTATGCTCAACAATTAAAGTCCTGGTGTACCTATTAAAAATGAAAATTTTCAAAATGTGTTACGTTTTTGGCAGTTCCTGAAAGACTACGAGCCGCAGGCGAGCCTCAGCCCCGCTTACATCGACCTCACCGAGTGCCAGTACATGTGGCCGTACTGCACGCAGCCGCTCTACTACAGCGGGCAGCCGACCATCGCTAACGTTACCGTCGTCAACGGGCTCGGCGTCTCCGGGCACGTGGTAAACCTCACTCACATTTAAAAAAAGTTTTACTGGGAAAAGAAAATAAGAAACACCTTTGCCAAACGGTATAAATTAACTATTATTGCTTCTATGTATAATAAACTAACTCCTAACCTAGTCCTGACTTTTGATAACAGGTGTATGAGTCCCAAGATTGTGATTTTGGATCTAATTTAGTAATTTTTAAAGTACATATTTTATTCAACAATTTGTACTCCATAAAAGACATTCGGTAGTTATTCTGACTATTAGTTTGTACTTAAGGAAGTACGCGAGGACTTAGGAGCTTATAATAAATTGACATAACTAAAACTCTCATAAAACTGAAACTGAGTGGACGAAGCTCCGCGTGGCGGCTTCCCACGGGATCCCAGCACAACGCAAAAGCAACATTCATTTATTTAGTAGCCGAGAGTTTATGATCACTTATCAAATGTCTCTGAATACTTTAAAATACGAGTAGGTACCATTTTAACAGAACAAGTACCTTTTTAATGTAGCGTTTTCTAATCACCGAAATAGTGTTGGTCGCTTATATATTTTGTTAGCGAGAGTGTATAATGCGCAGAGAGCCGTGAGCTGGCACCCGCACCTGCCGCACGGGCCGCTGCTGTCTGTGGCCGCGGAGTTCAGTCATATCCTGTGGCCCTGGTCCGGATGGCTGGCTCTCAGCTTCACGGTCCTCGAAGGTGGCTCGGATTTCGACGGCATCGTTGAGGTGAGGCTTTAAAGATACATAGATAGATAAATAGTACATTACTGCAGAGGCCGTGAAGTAAGGGATTGCAGGACGAGATTGGGGTAAAGCAGGATAAAGCGAGTCCTGCAATCCCTGTTTCCGGCCGAGGATTGTATAGTGCTTTTCTCAAGCAATGCGAGGAAATCAAGTAAAAATTGTTTAATTAGCCACATTTTTAATTTTTGAAACATGCCATTTGAACAAACTATTGCTCGCGCCATGTTTAACCGCACACCCGCCCCGCGCCGCCGCACCGCGCCGACCGCACCCGACGACCGCACTACATTACTTCTTGGCCTAGGCCGTAAATGTGAAACTTCTTGGCTTCATTTCGACCGCACCACATTACTTCTTGGCCTAGGCCGTAAATGTGAAACTTCTTGGCTTCATTTCGCGACATTAACGCGTACATTTCCGAGCATGCTTGAGAAAACGTTTATTCGGTACTGCCAACACACACAATCAAGGTTAAGTACATAAAATATAAACATAACAAGCCAAAACTTAAAACTAGAAAATTTCCTTTGTTTGTGTGCGCTACAGTAGCACAAAAGGGCCATGGCTCAGTGGCCAACATTGCTCGTACGAGAAAAATACTGGTAAAGAAATCTATACTAACTTTACAAAGATGTAAACTTCTTTTGTTTGTTTCAACGTTGAGGTTTTTTTCAGTAATAGGAAGCTATGCTATCCCTAATTATAGTTATAGGATATTTTTATCCTGGGAAAATGTTAAGTTACCCCGGAACGCTGATGAAGTCGTAGGCTGCAGCTGACATAAGATGCTGTTTTAAAAATCGTTTGTTTTGGATCTCTTATAATATGTATTAATGATGAGACTCCGGGTTCGATCCCCGGCCGGCCATGGCTTTACTTTTCGGATTTTTCTGTGTTTTAATTTTCATTGTCGTTTAGAAAGTTAACGAAAAAAATCAAGTCCTACTCGCTTACGGATTTCAACAATTTTTCGCTATTAGAATTCTGCACTTAAAGTTCATAACTTTTTTAAATCATAAGTCAACTTCCCTTCCGGTAAGCTAAAGTTACATCAGAAAATACCAATGTGATTATTGATAATCTGATGATTGATATGACAATCAATCCATGCTAATGATTTCGAGGAACCTTAAAATAATATAATAATAATAATAATTATGATAATGTTTTTTTTTTGCAACGATTAATTCAAATTCGTATATCTATGGTATATTTTTGAATGAACTAATTTACTATCGAAAGTTAGCTAGTTCATAGTTAATATGAATTTACTGTAGGTACCTCTTTATGATGTATCCATTTTTATGGCGTTTTTTTCAAATAGGGTCACGTGAACGTAACCATCGAGAGCCACGACGAAAGTGGCGACAATACCGTCCGGAATGCCACCCTTATGCTGCCGATAAGGTTTGTCCTTAATTTTGTTCATATCTTAGCCTTCAGATCTTGGACGGCATTTAAGGAAGGAGATGTGAATGTTGCTACTGAGGTGTGTGGGGTGTGCAAAAGGGGAAAAGGAAGAAAGAAAAGGAACGTATGGATGGATGCTGAAGTACAACAGGTGGTGCTAGAAAAGAAGAAGGCATGGTTGGATTGGTTAGCGAAAAAGGCTAATCGAAGAATGCAAAAGGTGACGGATGAAGAAGTATGTAAAGCGAAAGACTTATACAAAATAGTGAAAGGATTAGTAAAGACGACTTGCGGCAAAAAGAGGGAAGAGTATAAGGATAGTTTTGATAGGAGGCTTTCGGACAAATATTAAGATGTTCTGGAAGTCTATAAAGACAGTCCGTGTCAAAAACACAGCCTCGGAGCTGAGTGAAATCAGAAGCCAGGATGGGAGTGTTTAAAAGAAGAAGAGTGTGTGCTAAAAAGATGGAAGGAATATTTTGAAAGTTTGTTTGAAAGAGCAGAAGAAGCAGTGCAAGTACCGGCTCATGCCAGAGAGATGAGTGAAAGTAGTCAAGGAAATGAGATAGGTATGGATGAAATTGTGAACGCCATGAAAATAATGAAGTTAGGAAAGTCTGCGGGGTATGATAGGGTGTCGGTCGGAATGCTGAGAGCCGGTGAAGGCGTGGTGGTTAGTCAGATGTGCCACCTTTTCAACTTGTGTTGGACGAACGGTCGGGTACCGGAGGATTGGTGCAAGGCCGTGATTGTGCCGCTGTACAAGGGAAAGGGGTCACAACTAGACTGCAAAAATTACCGCGGAATAAGCCTTCTCAGCGTCGTCGGCAAACTGTATGCAAAGGTATTGATTGAAAGAGTTATGAAAAAGACGGGTGAGAAAATATGGGATGTACAAGCGGGTTTCAGAAAGGGAATGGGATGCACGGATCAAGTCTTCTCCTTGCGGCGTATAACCGAAAAGTATATGGCCAAAGGCCAGAAAATATACTGCTTATTCGTTGACTTGGAGAAAGCTTATGACAGGGTGATGAGGAATGAGTTGTGGTCAGCGTTAGCCATGCATGGGGTGAACAGTAATCTGATACAAGCACTAAAATCTCTCTATGAGGATTCTAGTGCTTGTGTGAGGATAAACGGGGCGTACACTGAATGTTTTAGCATCGAAAAAGGTGTTAGACAAGGATGTGTTGCGTCACCGTGGCTGTGCAACCTATTCATGGATACGTGCCTGAATGATTTGAAAGAGAATGACTGTGGACTAAGGGTGACCGAGTTAACCATCAAATGCCTCCTATACGCCGACGACCAAGTTGTTAGCATCGTCGGAGGAGGAGTTGCAAATGATGGCTAACATTTTATGTGGGGCATTGGAAAGGAAAGGCATGAAAGTTAATGTAAGCAAGACGAAAGTTATGGTATTCGAAAAAGACGATAGCATGACAGAATGTGAGATTATGATTGCGGGTGAGAAAGTAGAACAGGTAAAAGAGTTTGTGTATCTGGGCTCGGCTTTTACGACAGATGGAAAATGTGAAAGAGATATTGAAAGAAGAGTGAATGCAGGAAACATGGTCAATGGAGCGCTGCGCGCCTTTGTAAGTAGTGAGAAGGTGTCAAAGAAGGCGCGTCTGGCTGTTCACAGAGGGGTGCTCATGCCAACTCTAATGTACGGTAGCGAAAGTTGGGTATGGCAAAAGAAGCATGAAAGTAGAATAAATGCAGTAGAAATGAGAGCATTAAGAAGTATGGAAGGTGTATCACTGAAAGATAGAATAAGGAATAGTGTGATAAGGGAACGTGCTGGTGTGAAAGAAGATATAGTGACTAGGATAGAAAAAAGTATGCTTAGTTGGTTTGGTCACGTAGAGAGGATGGATGAAAGAAGATTAACTAAACAGATTTATATGGGGAGTGTGAATGGGTGCGTTGGGAGGGGAAGGTCTAGGCGGACGTTCCATGATCAAATTGGGGACATTTTGGAAAAAGGCCAGGTTAAGAGTACCCGAAACCGACGAGCATGTATGAAGAGATTGATGAATGTGGATGAAGCGAAAGAGGTATGTCAGGATCGTAGCAAGTGGAACAAAGTAGTCTCTGCCTACCCCTGTGGGAAAGAGGCGTGACGATATGTATGTATGTATGTATGTATTATTATTTCAAAGAAAGACTAGCATCCAATGTGTTGAACAGGGCTCGGGTGATCCCCGTGCCTGTGCGGTCTCGGCGGCTGCTCTGGGACCAGTTCCACAGCCTCCGCTACCCTGGCGGCTACTTCCCCCGGGACGACCTGCGGGCCAAGCACGATCCGCTCGACTGGCACGCCGACCATGTGCATACTAACTTCCGGGATATGTACCGGAGGCTGCGCGAACACGGATTCTACCTGGAAGTCATGGGTAAATAAATTACACTAAGAGGCTGACAAGGCCTAATGTTGTTGAAATTGATGTTATTTAAGCACTTTTTTAAGAAAAACTATACACAAAAAAATGTACATATTTCAAAGACCGTGGACGGACTCTATACATAATTGAACGAAATCGGGTCGATAGAAAATAATTGCAAAGATTGGCCTTAAAATCATCATTAAACGGTTTTATGTCTTTATTTTTTCGACGTATGGGTCTGCAATTAAAAACATGAAGTCAACATATTCATACCTAAACCGCTAACGAGTCATATTTCACAAATAATCCATACTTTTTTTTATTTCTTATTATTTGTGTCTTATTTGCAAGATTTTAGATGCGCGCTACGCTGCCGGAATAGTTTCTTCTCTTCCACTAACAGGCACGCGAACCGTATGTGTGAAGAGTGGCGCTGCTCAAGGTCATTTGCTGTTGACAGCGCCTCAACTACGCACTTAACTGCCCTTAACTGCGCACGCAAGCAGGTGATCGCTACACCCGCGTGAGCGAGAGAGTCACCCGAAATCTCACTCTAATCGAACAACCCAACCCAACCCAAGTTAATTCGAGTGGACGGGAAAGCATCTCTAGTTGACTTCAAACATATTAAATCATCAAGGTTAAATCGTCATTTTATAATTAAACTATGTTCGACAGGGACTCCATTGACGTGCGTGGATACGTCGCTCTACGGCGCGTTGTTACTCGTTGACCCCGAGGACGAGTATTTCCCCGAGGAAATGGCGGCGATGAAGAAAGCCGTCGACGGCGGTTTGTCGCTCGTCGTGTTCGCCGATTGGTACAACGCGTCGTTGTTGCGGCACGTCAAGTTTTACGACGAGAATACGCGCCAATGGTAAGAGGCTAGGAGGACGCTGGTTTTTCTGTCGCTTTCTCACTGCGCCATTTGTTGACTCTCCCTGAGCCTCTAGTGTAAGTTATAGGCACGACAAACGTCTCGAACACGTTCGCGTTAACGTTTCAATTACTATGGGAAAATTAACAGCGCCACAAGCGGAACGAAACTACAACTAAAATTTCTCATAGTATTTGACATTTTAACGCAAACGCGGTCGAGACACATTTTGTGACCGAAAACTTACACTAAGCATACAGCAGAGAACACGTTTGCGTGTTACCCCCTTATTCATAAACGCTCTATAGGCTTTTTGCTAACTTAGCAATAGTTTGTCCTTATCTGTGAAAGGTAAATGTCAAAGTGACAGACAAGGACAAACGATTACTAAGTTAGCAGAAGCCTATAGAGCGTTTATGAATAAGGGGGTTAGTCGTTCTGAAAGGACACTTAATAACGTCTTTAACACGTTTCATTTTCGGATTTTCATGTTGAACATCGTCGCTATGACATGATTAAAAATTAATACAAATCTCAGTATGTGACAAGAGGCATTTCATCTTAGCCCTCTAGGTTGGCAACGCATCTGCAATCCCCCCGGGGTTGCGGGTGTCTATGGGCAGTGGTGATCGCTTACCATCAGGTGACCCACTTGCTTGTTTGCCTTCCTATTCATATAAAAAAAAAGATAACGTAAATGCTAAGTCAGAATTCCGTAGAATTTATGCCTATAATTTTTTCTAATACAGTCTTACGTGTTGTTCCCAGGTGGATACCGGAAACTGGTGGTGCCAATGTGCCCGCTTTGAATGACTTGCTCAGCATGTATCAAGTAAGTGTCAAACACGTTATCTGCACACAAACGATTTCGTTCCATCATCATTAAGTTCATTAAATGCAGTGCATTCTAAGTACGGAGACGCAAGGTTACACACGCTCGCTCGGCAAGTAGCCTGGCAAGTGATGAGTGAAAGAGAGACGTAGTGATGCTACGTCGGTTCATTCTTTCTCTCTCATGACTGGCAAGAGCAATGTGAACCTGCTATGTCGCGGTAGTGCGAAGATCAGTGTGGCGTAGGCGTTAGGTGTAGCGGAACCCTTATAGGATCACTTTGTTGTCCGTCCGTCCGTCCGTCTGTCAAGACCCTTTTTCTCGGGAACGCGTGGAGGTATCACGCTGAAATTTATATCAAATACTCTGGTGTCCTTTGGAGCTGTGAAAAAGTCAAACTTCTAAGCCAACGCAATCAAAAGACACAGCCGTTTATGCCGCAAATTTCCGCAAATTTTCAAAAACTCGCTTGCCTTCCTATTAAAAAAAAAAGGGAATCAAAACCTAAAGGGTACTTCCCGTGGACTTAGAATCTTGAAAGTTGATACGAAGCAACGTCTCATAGCACAGTTAAAGGAAAAATTTCCCCGGTTTTTTTCGTTTGCTTATACTGGAAATAAGTACGTTTCTGGTGTAGGTGGCACTAGGCGACCGCGTGTTCGAAGGCTCGTTCAAACTGGGCGGACACCCGATGTACTACGCGAGCGGGACACATATCCACAGCTTCCCGGAACACGGCGTGCTGGTCACGGCGCGCCTCTCCGATCAGGGCCGCCAGGTAAGTGTAGCGACTAGTGTACAACTTGAGAGTGCACACATACAAAAAGTGGACACTAAATTGAATGAGGCAATGCGATGTGTCTCGGGCACAATCAAGTCGACCCCCCTCCACTGGCTCCCAGTTCTCAGCAATATTGCTCCGCCACATCTCCGCAGGATGCAAGCGCTGAAAAAAGAAGCGGAGAAAATACAGGCGCATCAGTCTCTGCCTGTTCACCAGCCTTTCTGTCACCCTCCACCCCAACGGCTTAAATCTCGGCACCCTGCTTGTGTAACAGCCGAAAACCTAGGGGATTTTGACATCGGACAGAGGTGGAAGAGCGAGTGGAGTGCACAAACTACTGGAACTGCCCTGCAAGCTATAGACCCCACAGTTAAACCAGATGGTTTCAGTCTACCACGCAAGATCTGGTGCCGCTTAAACAGACTGAGAACTGGACATGGACGCTTTCACTACTTCCGACACAAGTGGGGTTGGCGGGACTCAGCCCTCTGCGAATGCGGCGAGGAGGCTCAAACAATGGAGCACATACAGCGCTGCCCTCTACACTCATACCCGGGCTCCCCTGGAGACCTGTACAATCTAACACCTGACGCAATCTCGTGGCTTGGGACCCTGAATGTGGATTTATAGCTAGTTTGTAGTTTCTTTCTTTAGTGTAATTGTTTAATGTTTTGCGCCATACGATTAAATAATAAGTGTACAACTAACAAGGCTGCTGTCCATATCGCGCCCGCTAACCGGTTGGAAAGGGTTGAATTCTTTATTTGTATGTTTATAAATCCGCATCAAATCGGTCCATCCGTTTGAGAGCTACAATGCCACAGACAGACACACACACACACACACACACAGACATCGACGTCAAACTCATAACACCTTATAAAAAAAGTTACAAATCGAACTTCCTAAAAAGTTTGTGTTCTAAATGTAAATCTATAAAAGTTTATTTGCTCTGTCTCATAGATAATGTCCGGGGAGAAAGCCGGCGCTGCAAAAACGGATGGCGAGGCCCACACGGTGGACGTGCCCATATTGGGCCTGCTGCAGACCGCGGGCGAAACACGGGATTACTCCAACGACACCTCGGACAAGCTGCCCAAGGTACAAATTGGCAATGCCACGGGCTACGAAGACAAATTTTAAGAATATAAGCGATCTTCCATTAGTTTTTTACTGTATTAAAATAGTGGAAACAGCGGCGAACCCTTTTCCCTTTTGCTCTCTTGTCGGTACTTAATATGCCATCCCAAAATAAAATATCTATGAACGACGACGAAGCAGATCAAGCAGGCGATGGCGGGACGATTTGGACGCGTATATGGAGGAATGGCCTGATATTGCGTCGGACCGAGAGTTGTGGAGGTCGAGAGGAGAGGCCTTTGCTCAGCAGTGGGACACCGCAAAAGGCTATAAAAAAAACAATAAATTTACAAATCTGCACGACCCGGATGTAAAGCAACCCAAGTTGTCTCATTATGAGAGCTAGCTTGTGCTCAGCTCTCAGGTGTAAATAGGCTGGACTTATATAAATACATCCTAATTGTGTATAGGCCTCCCCTCACAATGAGAGGGCTTAGGCTCTCTCTCCACGCCGGACCAAGTTCAGGTTACGGACTTCACACACCAGTTAACTGCTTCGCAGCAATAACTAGAGTGATACCCCCTTATTCATAAATGCTCTGTAGGCTTCTGCTAACTTAGCAATCGTTTGTCCTTATTTGTCACTTTGACATTTACTTTACACAGGGGGTAAGTCACTTTCAACATGAAACTACCGTGAGACTCAAATATAATTACACAAACGGATAACTCATGTATAAAAGCCGAACAATGCTCCGTGTTCAGTGTTCGTTTCGCTGCCGCCGGGGCGAGCGCTCTCTGAAGAAGGACTACGGAATAGTCCGAAACATATGTCAGAGCATTGTTCGGCTTTTATACGTGAGTTATCCGTTTGTGTAATTAAGGGGGAAGTCATTGGCTGTTATACTATTACTATTAATTATTCGATACTGGTTACAGGCGGGGCGGTTGATAGTGTACGGTGACTCGTCGTGTCTCGAGGGCGGCGCGGCGCGCTCTTGCCACTGGCTGCTGCTGGCTGCGCTGCAGTACGCGCTGGCGGGGCACCTGCCTGCCGCGCTGCGGGACGCCGCCGCGCCGAGGCATCGCCAGCGCGACGTACACATCATACCCTCAGGTATTGTCCACTGAAGCTGATATACAGTTAGCCAGAGGAGTGACAAGAATGTCACAAACTTCCGCATCTCTAAATGTGTGCAGCGTTTATATGACTATGTTTATATGACTAATTGCTAGTATTTGACGTATGTATTTACAGACTTGTCCCCTTTACCATAAGAATAAATAAGAATATAGTAGAACGGAAACTCCCGCTTCGGCCGGACTTAAGGTCACGATATTAGGATACTCGCTAAGCGAGCTACATCAGTCAGGCTGTCACGGCCGGCGTCGCCGCACGCGCGTTTGGCTGTTTACGCGTTTCGTACCTTGGAAACGCATGTAATGATTTATAAATCTCATATTTTGTAAAACTAGAATAAAATAATGATTTCAAAGTAAATAAAAACTTATATTTTAGTGTTATTATTTTTAGACGTAAGTAATATTTAACAGGTAAGCAATCCTAGCAACACGCCTGGACGACAGAGGGGTGTTACGACGTGAGGGGGGAAATAGGTATATAAATGGCGGCGTTTTGGACACGCTCAAAAGAGATTCCGTTCTACTCTGTTATTATTTATTCTTATGCCTTTACTTAAGTGCCGTGTGCCCGCAGATCTGCCGCAGCGTGCTGAGGGCGGCCGTTTGCACGCGTACTCGCGCGTGCTAGCGGCGGACGAGAGCGGGCCACGACCGGCGCCGGCGTGCGCGCGCCGCGCCGCGCTGCCGCCGCGCGCCGTGCACGCGCCGCCCGCCGCCAGGACGCTGGCGCCGAGATACCCGCCCACCGACCCGAGGACCATAGGTAGGCTACACCACTAGATCATAGGTAGGTAGGACTTAAAGTATAGCGGTGAAGGTTCTTAGTCAAAACATGTCTTTTAAAAGTAAAAAACAGTTCAATAATGGATTTTTATTCACTTTCCCGGCCGCTGCAACTACAAGTAATGATTTTAACTCCATAAATTTGCGTTGGCCTATAACGAGGAACTTTTTCCCGCCGAGGTATGTATAACTTTTCAAAAAGTTGAATGTTTTATCTCTACCCCGTGAAGGTTAAAGACAAAGAAAATATAATCACGA
The DNA here is from genome assembly GCA_963854515.1 of Pandemis heparana. Lineage (NCBI taxonomy): Eukaryota > Metazoa > Arthropoda > Insecta > Lepidoptera > Tortricidae > Pandemis > Pandemis heparana. The sequence continues at coordinate 11,583,660 of OY978006.1, forward strand.
CCGTTGTTAAAGACGTGATTTGTGTATGTGTATGTATGTTTGACAAAATATATTTATGTATGATTTTTTTGTCAGTAGGTGGTCCCGAGATCGAGGGTACGGAGCCGGCAGCGCGCGCCTGGCGCGGCGCGGGCGCCGGCGCGGCGGCGCGGGGCGCCAGCGCCGCCCCCTCCCCTCCCCCCAGCCTCGCCAGCAGAGCCCTCACGCTCCTCGCGCTCGTGGCCCTCGTCTACTGCCTCACTGCGGCCTGGAAGCGGTGTGGCCGCAAGCTGCGACGGCGGGGGCTCATGTCGCTAGCCACCTAGCAGACGCAGGCGCAGAGAAACGAAAAATTATAGGACGCATTCGACTCGACAGTTCGCTTATAACGGGACGGCTAGCATTATGATCGCAGTGGCCGCTCGGTGCATAGCTCCAGTGGGATTAACCGTATAACGCGCGCTGTCACATTAGTGTCATTGTCTCTTCTACTTTACTCGTTTTCACTTGGTACGTCTTAGCATAGCTTCGCAAGAAAGAGAACTGAATTATGATAGGAGCGATTGTGTGTATTTAAGAAGAGAAGTATAATTGACCAAGTAAGTACTTAATCATTTTTTATAACACTTCCTAGTTATCACATTGACGTGTAAATGAAAATGGTCTGTAATGTTTTAAACTATAAAATTGATATTGAACCTTATGCTGGTAAATAAACTCCTTGGTCGACTATACGTAGCGACCAAATGAGTCTCGAGCCTGTAAACTATAATTGGAGTTTTAATCTTCTGCTGTGATGAAACGCCGAATTTTGATTTCCAAAAAAACATACTTATGAACGAAGAAAACGTTAATATACCAGGGTAAACGGATTTGGGTCGGCCACACACTAGTGCTAGCCGTACAAACACCATCACCGTTCTTCGCGAACATCTAAGACACGTTGCTTTCTTATTCCACAAAGAGAGAATACGTCATTAAGTCGCTACAAATCCGCGTTGCGGTCGGTCGTGCTCTCGTGCTTACCGTGCAGAGTTGTGAAGACGGAAGGTGTTGACCTTTCGACATGGGACCAAAGTTAGAAGAACTTCAATGGAAGAGTGTACCTCGAGACCTTATTTATTAGGGAAACTTCTGTGATTTTAGCAGTGACGAATCGGTAAGTGTTGTACATAGTCCATTTTTGTAGCATATTTTTGCTGTGGCCCAGCTGATGGTTAATATTACTGAAGATACGTTATTGATGTTAAAAAGGTAACACTGCAGCCGGTAATTTATTTTTATTTATCAGAGTTTAGTTAAATGAACTAGTGTTCAGCTTTGTCTTGTAGTTCCTGAAATGTCGCACGTAATATATCTCAACTTAAGGTAATATGTGAAATATGTTAATTGACTTTGTCAATTCTTAGTACTGGTGACGTCTGTAATAACAAGTCAAACTAGGTACTTAATCAAAAAATGTGTCAGAGAATATTCAGCTATATCAGATCATCACATGGATCTATAAAAAGCTAGTGTAGGATCATGTGTTCACTTTAATTGTTTTATTTATTGTTAAACAACATATATAACGTTAAATATAGTGAAAACTTTTTCAAACTGAGCTCATCCAATGAGCTGTATTTACAATTACATTGTATACAATGCCAAAGGTTAGTAATACATTGCATGGCTATTGAATTTAGAGCGTTATTTCTGTATTATATCATGCCATTAAATATGAATACATATAATCGGATCGGATGAGCTCAGTTAAAAAAGTTTTTACTATAGTACCGATATAAAAAAAATTGATACTACTCTGATAAAGTCTACGTCAGTAAAAAGACTAGGTATGAAGAAATTGGCTTGAGGCGTGACACGAATACTAGTTAACGTGTTGGATGTTGTAGACAATACTTATATCGATGGCTGTCAGTTATATAATAAAGTAAGATTAGTTTAGCTTTGTACGTGTCGTTAGGCGTTACCGCGCTGCTACCGAGCGCTTAGAAAAAAATTTTTTGGTGTGTTTAAATTTCTGTTTACTTTGAGAGCATTTAGAACAAGTGCAAGTTTTTGGTCTTGGATACTCTCATCCTTTTGGACCTAAAGACTGCTATCGACCATTATTTTGGTACAATAACACTCATTTGAGTTGAGTAGGTACTGTCTATTATGATGGTTTTGTGAAGCGTATAATGCAGTTACATTATGATATTCCCTCTCTTGAGATATTATAAATGACGAAATTGATCGAACGCTAACGATATTTAGGTATAATAATAATTTGTAAAACGTAATAAGGAAAGAACAAAATGTTAAAATGTTTAACTGGAAGGCATACAGTTTATGAAATTATACAAGTAGGTAAATTTTTAAATCCAGTTAAATATTTGTGTTCTGAACAAAAATATTATTGCTATAGTACATAGTTAAATATCTACTTTACTTGGTATTTTAAGTTTTAAGTTTGTTTCCAAAGTTTTTCGCCAGGACCACAATCGGTTTTTTCCTAGTCGCCGCACTAAAAGTGACGGCTTTCTATTATGTTATGTGCGTTTTATGCCGCATCTCGCGCACCCGCAAGTACCAGGCAGGTTTTACCATTTTCAACACAGTTGCTCGTAAATTGAGTCTTATTGCACCGCATTTAAGCTCATAATTCAGCTTATTACGCACAAGGGCTGTAATAATATTACCGCACGCGTGCGGTAATATAAACTTTTTTTTAATCTCAGCTAATAGTTCAGTTTTGTACAGGAACAAGGAATATTTTCGTGAATATAAACTATTTTAGGTGAAAGATGATAAATAAACATTTAATTTCGACAAATTATTCATTTTTATCTAAAAAGTGACCATAATTTGCATATTTCTGACATTGATTATTTATTTTATTATAATTTTAATATTAGGCTGTAGCAGCCTTGTTGCGTGCGTGCGAAGTTCACAGCGCGCATGCGCGAGTGCTGCGCGCGGATTGGCGCGGGAAATAATATAATGCCGCCATCTTTCACACTCACAGGTTTTGTTGATTATTTTAAAAAATAATAGTTTAAATAATAAAGAAAAACTAAATGTGAATAGTGTCCGTCGCCGGAAATACTAAAATAATGTTCGGGCAGGTTGTGTCAGTAAGAAATCCAAGGTGTTAATTACCAAATGACAAAGAAAAGTTCTAAAGCCTCCAGTTAAGCAATGTCTGGTAACAAAGGGAATCTAAAGTTCTTTTATACTTAGTTATTAAGAATTTCATTTATTTTTCCTCGCAAATGTGTTGAAAAACGTCGTATGAAACGCGTGTGCATTGATCATTATCACACTCGGCTATCTTACACGCGCTCGCTAAGATCGCTCGCGCGTACAATATGCCTCGTTTGTAATGATCAACATAGCACACTTGTATCATAATGTACTATTATTGTTTGTACAATAGGTAGGCGTCTTCATATGGTAAGATTTATGTACTTTGACTTGTCTTACATGCATAATATAGTTGCGATCGCCAACACTGACAGCAACTGGTCTTACGCGCTCCTTGTATCAGTGCGATAACGATCACAAATGGTTAAGTAAAGGATTTTAGTGACCGTACTGACATTATATTTATTATTTTGAGAACTTTTACATTAAAATTTGAACCTTATTATAATTATTATGGTTTATTTGTGACAAGTTTTTGCATCTTTGTATGTCAAAAAATTTATGACTCAAAACAACTGCGGTACTATTTTTTACTATTTATGGAATTACTTCAGTCGCTAGTCCTTAGTGATTTATCTAAATCATAGAGCACACAACCTAATAGAAAGGAAATGTCATGTATTTTATATGAGAGAAAATTAAGCCAAGTCGAAATTGGTAATTACTGCATTCTGATTGGACAGCCGAAGGTCAAACAGGTCGCTAGAGTTGAGCAAGCAGCTATTATCAATATGAATGGTTAATGTTTAGCCGCATAGTGAGAGAAACTCGATTAATATTGATAAAAATCAGAAAGTAAATAATATGATCAAAATTCTAATTACTTACTTTAATGATTTTGTTCCGTGTAGAAAATGAATCGCGAAAAACAAGTGTTAGTACGGTATATTGCGAATTAGTCATATGTGTTGCCAGCATTTTATAGCCCTTACTCTATTGGTTATTTCCTCTATGATTTATATAGATAGATTAGTTAGTACTGTATAAGTGAGCAAATTTTCTAAGGTTTTGTATTTATTATTACTTTCTGAGATTAGCTATAACACCACAAACATGATCGATTTTCGCACGGACCTATATGAAATGAACATTTAAGTTACATAAGTAAGGTTCAATCTGTATATTAGATCCGAGCGTGTTAATTATTTGAACGCGTCATTGGATCGTTTTAGTTGTGAATATCCACATTCTGTCGGTCGGCTGTAGTGATTAGTAGTTAGATTTACACAATTCGCCATTTACGCTTCCAAAAGTACCTAACCGCCGCGTAGCAACGTGTGCGACTGACTAGTTTCGCAAACTCAATTTTTCTAAAATCAAAGTTTATGATTTGCAAGAAAAGGTCGACTGACGTCATTTACTTAAATACAAGCAGGCCCGTGGGATTTCACTATACAGTTAGTAAAAAATTTGATTTAATATTACTAGATTAATTACCTATTTTATTAAGATTAGAGTTTGAATATAACTCGCAAGTTGTGCAATTTAGGTAAATATGTTGATACACGCTTGGTGCGAGTTTAATGTGCTGATGTAGCCTAAATCTATTTATTTTTTATACGAATTAGCTGATCTGTCATGATATTTATACAACATATTGTTTTTTAATCTATAAGACTGGTACCTATATCACATGAATTTTGGCGTTTAATTTAAATAATTGTTTTTACAATATTGATGACGATTCCGTAAACATACACATTCAAAAAAGTTACTTTGTTTTATTTACCTCATGTGTTGTACGTCTAGAAATTAATCAATAAACTATTTGGATTTAAATACTAAAGAGAAGTTCAAGTCGTCCGCCCCGATTATTGGGTTCACCCGTCGACGTCAAAGTTCGCGCGGGTTATTCGGCGCGCACGCGTGGCTCATACGGACGTCACTCCGCGCTCGACCTCTTGCACGAGTACTGCCGAGTGCACGAGTGCCAAACCAAAGCAAACGTCAAAAGCGGCGGCTAAGGTCGAATCGCACAGTAACCGCGAGTGCCCCGCCGCGTTCGCACGCGTCACATTTCCGCGCGGCGATCACGAACTCTAATCATCCACGATGTCGCGTGTTTACCAACCTTCCGATTATGTTGTCGAAAAGTCGCGCTTGTCGTCTTTTGAAAAATACAAGGAGATGCATAAGCAGTCTCTAGAAGACCCTGAAACGTTTTGGTCTCAAATAGCCAACGAATTCCATTGGCAGACTCCGGCTCAGCCCGGCAATTTCGTTTCATACAATTTCGACTTGAACAAGGGGAACATATTTACCAAATGGATGGAAGGGGCGGTGACTAATATTTGCTTCAACCTGCTAGATCGCAACGTGCGGAATGGCCATGGGGAAAAGATCGCTTATTACTGGTGAGCAGTCGCTGTTCATTGTCATTCATATACAATCAATAGTCAGCTGAGCGAATGCACCACGGAGACGGCGCGCGAAGATATTGATTTTCCCTCACCTTACATCACTTCTCGTCTTGGCCCAGTTGCCTAACTACTTACTCCACGACCTTATGTAACTATTATGTTCTCCTCCTGCTTTGCTCGCGTACGATATGATCCTACTATGAGTTCATAGTTATCTAGTTAGGTTGTCTAATTTATTCTGCGGACTCCAAACCATGACTTAATTTCACACAAAGAAAACATAATTGTTCAGGATTTAGGGTTTTTCTTAAATCGCAAGGAAACTAAAATGCAGACTGACGCACATTTAAACCATGGCTTTCATTTATTGAATTGCTTAGCGAATTATTGTAAATAATTATTTTATTGTTATCATGAGACATTCGATAATCATAAAGGTCTACTTATAACTTTAATAGTTCTGGGCAGGGGAAATCTATCTCAAACCAAGAACGTAAAGAAAGAACTATCGCAGTGTATTTATCCAAACAAAACTAGGTAGGTACTTTATGTTTGGACCGTGTTACGACGGATGACGGGTAATTTAAAATGGACAGCTTTAATTTTATTAAATAACTAGCTTTTGCCTGCGACTTCGTCTAAATCATATAATGATCCTTTTTATTTCACCCAGGGGAATTTCGCAAAATACTGAAATCAGTTTTCAGATATCATAATTTACCTATTCCTATTGGTACCTATGCCAAGTTTAAAGATTCTAGTAAAAAGGGTTACGGACATTTCAAAGTAAGAATATAAATCCATTTTGCTCCATAACCCACGGGAATTTAAGAAAGTCCTGAAAATAATTTTTAGTAGTTATGATTACTTGTGTGCCAAATTTCAAGACTAGTAATTATAGTTACGGAGACAGGGCGCCTTTGCAGAGGACTTATAAACCCCATTCACTCCCTATCCCGGGGGAATTTCTAAAAATGCGGTACTACTCGTAATACAATAATACAGTGACTTTCGAGACATTCCAACTTTAAAGAGTATTTGCCTTGTACCAAACTTTTATATCTTCATCAAAAATAGAGTGCTAATGATTAGGGGAGAGGAATAAAACACAAAAATTAGATTTTATAATTTTTGTTTGTCTGTCTGTATGTATGTAGGTGTTCGCTAATCTCCAAAACTACGCAACGGATTTTATTGCAGTTTTCATAAATAGTTAACACTTATATCAGGGCAACTTATAGGATTTATTTTATTGAAATCTAAAGTCAGCAAAATTAGTTTTAAGTGTTAAGTGCCTGTTCAAATATGCATAGCAATATCTGACTTTTTGTCAATAAATGATGTCTGCGCGGACGAAATCGCGGGCAAAAGCTAGTGAGGAATAAATATGGTCAAAATAATAATGGTGTTTTCATGATATTACATCCCAGAATGTACGATAAATTAATTAATATCTGGGATTTTTTATGATAGAGTCGAAATTCAAGTGTAATGTACCTATAATATATTATGTGATCTGATAGGCCTGTGCCCTGCAGTGGGACGTTTCATATTTATTTGGATTTCTTATTTAACACTAGCAAATCCAGGTTTTCAGTTACTGCACTAATAAAGTGCCAAAATATGCATGCATACACCATGCACCAAATTTAAAATGCCAAAATTAAATGATGCCCTTAAAATCTTACAATCCAAAACTATTTTAATATTTATTTTTATTCAATTTAATCACACTAAACCTAAACATACCTAACCTTTTTTGCTCAAGTGGAAATTGTAGTCGACTTTAAATGTGAGTAAAAATTAAGTTTGAACTGATTTCGATAAAAAATTTATGGGATCACTTTTGAACACATATTGAAAATCCACAGGCGTACACATATATTCAACAAAAAAACGTAGAGTCTAATTGAGCCAAGGGATTCGAGTTGTTTTTAACCGATTTCCAATAATGAACAAGGGTTCATTATTGGAAATCGTTTAAAAACAACTCTTATAATTACGCACAGTTTATTCGAGAGCGTTGATTTGGAATACGGGCGAAAATTTTTTAGACAGGCTTAGCGGTACAAACGATTTTTTTTTAATTGTCTCTAACTCGTCGTAATTAATTTTTAAAGATGCTGTCGAGCAGCAAATTAACGCAAATTTAGTTTGGTTGTCACATGTCAAGTCATGTTTCGATATTTTTGATCGCCTTGGCCGCTCCGAAATATCTGATGGCGACTGTACCTTAATTAACTCTTACGGACCTAAACTTAACGCTGTTTTAATATTCGCCCTTAAATTATAATAATAACTAGCTTCTGCCCGCGACTTCGTCTGCGTAGAATTAGATTTAAGAACATTAGTTATATTCTGCAATAATTATTTGCGTTGCAACTCTAGGCAGCTACGACCTTTGCATGTTTATCGCTATCCTGCGGGAACTATACAATTTTCGGGGATAAAAAGTAGCCTATAACCTGGCCGGTGATTTTCTCAACAGATTAGTAAAGTTTCCAACAAAATCCGTTCAGCCGTTTTCGCATGATGCGCGCACAAATATACAGACAAACAGATAAACAGACAAAAATTCTAAAAATTGTTGAAACGTGTTCTGTTATCGATTCTAAGTATCCCCAGCCTATTTTTTTTTTAAATATCTTCCATGTACAGACTTTCGACCCTCTTCAGCTTTATTATATGTATAGATTAAATCCACGCTATATTATGTACTATAAACTATAATGTATATTTTCATTATTTTTCTAATATAAATAATTCGTCTTGGCGGGGGCAATTCCGTGCCCCCAGATAATTTGCAAGCCGAAAGTGACCTACATCAACTGACGTCATTGGACGAAATTTAAATTTTGGAGCCATAACTGGAGTTTACCTTATTTGGCGGGGTGTTGAGTATGACCTGTGCCGTTTCTGTAAGCATACTATGAATTAATATTCTTCCGTTTGTCTGTAACTTGACAATGTTTTACAGTGGGAGGGAAAAAATTACACGGGCTAATAATTCTGAATCTTATTTAGATAATAAAACAAAACTTAGTGTGCGTTGCACCAAGTCAAAGTAACTTTGTGCATCTCTTACCGTTGATTTTGACATGTATATTTCATAGGTTTTCTGTCAAATATACCTCAAACAAAGTCGCCGGATTTGGTTAAAGTTATTGTAAAAGTAACATGGAACTTATACTTAATGTGATCAAAGTTTACTTATATTCGGTGCAGTGTATCTGACAGTGGCTTAAGCCTGTTGCAATTTGAGAGAAAATAACGAAGTTGTCATCACAATAATCTTCCGTTATCAGCAAGATAAAGTGTAGATAAAGTGAAGATGCTGTTTGCATGTTGCTATCTCGCCGCGAAATAAGTACTTTATATATCTGTATCGCACCGGCTATCTGGCAAATGTCTGTCAGGGAAAGAACAACCGAAACCATAGAAATAAAACGCAATCGCACAAACTGATGCGAGAATGAAAGCGGGACCGAACTGCTAGCGAAGGAAGGTCACCGATCGGTCCAAATTAGTTATCTTTAGACTACAAAAAAGACTTCATATGCTGAATCGAACTGCACATGAAAGGTTACCTCCAAGATTCATCACGCGTCAGAATCAGGCGTTACTTTGCAGAGGTTCATAACCCTGAACTAAAACTAATTTTGCTAGTTACTTAGCAAAGCAACCACACGTGCAAGTCAGCCCGTCTGCGCGACACCTCACTCCCTAGGTACTCTGAGGTAGATACAATTTTAGTTCATTGTTATCTTTCGCTATATCCGTATTTGGATTAGACTACCTAGCTAGGCTATTATTTTCGGGCGTAAAAACTTGATTGTAAAATTATTATAGGCGCACTTTACATCCAAATTTTTTTATAATTTCGTGACTGCCTGCCTTGAAAATTAAAATTGAGGTCATAAAGCAGTGTTTCAAATCTGAAGAATTGTTGATTGTAATCGTGAAACATTGTGATAATCAGTCCATGACTAATTAAGAGCAACATTTGCTAATTTTTTTCATTACTTCAGTAATTTATTATCCACTAACTTCACTTTTGGCTTACGCGCATTATAATTATGTAGCTGATTGCGCCGATTGAAATTGAATAAGAATAAGGAAACTTTATTTGACAAATAACAGAATCGCAAGGTAGGTACAGGTAAATGTTTAAAAATAAACTAAATACCTACATTGCTCATATTTATGTCTGTGTCTGGTCGTTCGTAGAGAATGAATAAATTTCGATGAATGAGGCGTTGTTGTATTCGTCTGGAACTTGTATCCTATCTCCAACCTATCTCTAGAGTATAGGTAGGTAACGACACAATGATTGTAATAATAATTGAGTGTGTTATCCAGAGACGTAAAGTAATTGTATTGTAAGGTATCCAAAATATTCCATTTTTAAATGTTGGCATGGAGAATCCTTATAGTTAGTGCAACTTGTGTAATTTATTACAGTCGCCATCAGATATATCGCAGTCGCAGCGGGCGAGGTCTTCAAATATTTCGGAGCAGCATTAAATTTCCACTAGATAAGGTTCACAGACAACAGAACACGCAATCCTTCATAAATATAAGAGCTGGGGGGCTACTCCGAAATTTGATTTTCGAAGTTCGTATGACACCGTCCCTCTCACTCTCAAATTAATAACTATTGGTGAGAGCGAAGCGGCATGAAACGAACTTCGAAAATTGAATTTCGGAGTATAAGCCCAGTAACTCTTCAATAAATTCGGAACGTTCAATGAGGTAAAAATTAGGAAGCACAGGTCGTCAACGGTATCGATGCAGTCAGGCGTATCATTAGACCTGAACATTTGTGGAAAATTTACCATACATCTGTACCTAATAATAGATTCGAAATCCGAACAAAACAGAAATATGGCTCATACGTCATGCCAAACTGAAAGATATCACCTAGTGTACTCGTTTGCATGCATAATTCACTGTAATTTAAACTGTTTGTTACAAATTTAAGGTATATTTTCCACAAATGTTCAGATCTTTATGATCAGCCTGACTGCGTCGATACCTTTGACGATCTGTGCTTTCTGATATTTTTACCTCAGTAAACGTTGCGAATTTATTGAAAAGTCGTTGCTCTTATGTTTATGACGATTGCTTGTTCTGATGTTATTAACCTTATCTAGTGTAACGAATTTATTGAAATTTAATGTTGCTCCGAAATATTTGAGGACCTCGCCCGTTGCGATACCTATATCTGATGGCGACTGTACATTAACTATCGCCACATCGCATTTTCTACTACCTACTTCACCAGGCTAGGTAAAGAACAACGGTACCTACTTAGTTCAACAGATAGACCTTGGCTAGTAATCGATGGCCTCTGCAAACTGGTAGTAGTGCAGTCGACGTTAAGTATTTGTGGTCACGGCCAATCTGTGTACCTCGGTACGACTGTCTAATCTGTTTTAGGTTGCCAACCGGAAAATAATGAACACTTTCAATGTTCAAAGGTTAAGACAGGCAGACATTTTTGTCTAACTCGCGCTCGGTCACGTCTCGTCACATTTAAACATATCTTTCAACCACCGTGTCTTACCGTCTGGCAGTAAAGAAGGTGAATGCTCTAGCGATGGTGCTCTCGTTTGACAAACCTACTGTTTTGACAAAAGTTTTTTTTTAGGGAGGGCAACCATCCTGATGACTACAGCCGCATCACATACAGGAAGCTCATGGACCTGGTTTGCCAGTTCGCCAACGCATTGCGGGACAATGGCGTCGGCAAAGGAGACAGGGTCTCCATTTACATGCCCATGATCTTAGAAACCGTGGTTTGCATGCTAGCGTGCGCGAGAATTGGCGCCATACATTCCGTTGTGGTAACTACCTTCTTTAAATCCATCTTGAGTTCTTATTGTAAAATATGTCGAACGTTTTGTTAAGCTGTGCTGCAGTTCGCAGGGTTCTCTTCAGATTCGCTCTCAGAGCGCATGTCCAGCTGTAAAGCGAAGGTGCTTGTGACAGCTGATGGCGCTTGGCGCGGAGAGAAACTTCTCGTACTCAAGAACACTTGTGACGAGGCATTGGAAAAAGCGAAGACAAAGCACAACCACATAGTCGATACGTGCGTAGTAGTTTCCCATCTCTCGCGGGTAACACCATGCGGGAAACTACCCGAGGACATCAAGTCACTGGTAAGCTAGAACGCCAGTTTTATGTTTTCGTAACTCATCGGGAAAAAAGAGCCGCTTAAACCCTTTATAAGGTCCCGTCCATTGGAGCATACTACCACAGATTCAAAAGCAGCTATCTAATGCATACCTGACACAGGATATTTTCAAAGCTAGTCATGTTTCCAATAATTACAATGGAAATTGTGACGTACTCGTATATTGAAATCAATAAGGTTGGAATTCCAACACAATGCATGTGGTCGCTAAATCGCCTCTGCCTTATAAAGGGTTAAAGGATCACCATCCAAGGAGCACCATCTTTCTGTTTGTCTGTCAAGTTGCAATTAATATAAAATATTTAGGGTTATATAGTGTCATCAACGAAGACGCATGGATTTATCAAAATTAACCTTTAACAACATACCAAGTAGATATTAAGAACTACGGTAGGCGACATCGTGAATGGCACTTACTATATCGTCTCTTGCAACCGTTAAAAAAATAAGTAAAGTTTATATGAAAGTGCATTTTCATCCAATCGTGGGAACCTAAACATATTAATCTATTGTACTTTCCGTCGTCATAGAATTTTGGAATTGGGCAAGAAGTACAGTCTTATAGCTCAGGTAAAGAGAAATAATAAAAAATCTGGGTGCAATCGATTTTGGCTGAACAAGGTTGCTGAAAATACATCTCACTTCAAATGGAGCGACCTAATTTAGAATTTTCTGTGGTCAATTTGTTTTGAGAATTGGTACTTGTAAAGCTGCGGTGACTATGCAATGCAGTAATAAAGTACCGTCAGCCAAAAAGTTCCAAGTTAAATAATAAACTTATTAACACGCTGTTTTTAGGCTAGTTGGTCGTATTATAGTTACTAATAAAATTATATTGTTGCAGTACAAATGGAACGAGGACAGAGACATCTGGTGGCACGATATGATGGATGGTCAGTCCACAATCTGCCCGCCGGAGTGGATGGGTGCCGAGGAACCATTGTTCATGCTTTACACCAGGTCAGGGCAATATACGTCGCTAACAACGATTGAATTGAATTTTACATATTCCGAGTATGCTATCGCAGATCCGTTTCAATATTTCAATATCCATCCGGTAATTGATTTAATTCAGATACTAAGTATAAGTACGTTACGCTACGCGGTGTGATTACACGCAAATGAAAGGTGGGAGATGGGTTTGATTTGTTCATGATAATGACTGAACGTTTCTATATGTATATGTATTATGTTTCCCAAAACGCGTTGACCTTATAAGTAAAATATTGTAGGTTAAAGGTAACTAAAATATAAAAAAGAAAATTAGATGTAAAAGTGCACATTATAGAACTAGAGCCCACGACCAAAACCATGTCTCATAGCAATACGGCAAAAACCCTACAAAATCGTTAGATTGTATGATTCTGAACCCGACTAGGTGTGTAGTAACGGTCGAAAGTGTAGCAACTGCGTGGGAGGCCATTTCTGCTGTGTCAAAAAAAAAGGCAGTCGGTATTATAGCAATACGTCTGATAGTGAAAATGTACATAGATTTTATAATTGTATTACGAAAAAGTTTGTTTTCAGACATTTTGCGCGTAGCATATAGCCTGAGCGCATTTTTGAAAATGTCAACAAATTTAGCCGACCTGTATCATAGCAATACGGATAAAAAAAAAAATAACTTTTCGTATTGCTGCCAGGATTACCAAAAACCTGTTTTCAGACACTTTAAGTGTAGCATATACTCCCAAAAACGAAAATAACGTTTCGGAGTCGCCTGGCCGACGCCTCTGTTAAATGTTTTTTTAAATTTAATTCTTTGATTATCATCTAATAAATTCAGGGTCGCAACGTATTCATTGGTTTGTAACAGAGAATTCAAGATGCCTCAATACGATTTTTAAATGATATCTGAGTATCGAAAAGTTGTCTGATAGAGAAGGTGCTACACTTAATTTGTCTGATATAAATTTTTTGCACATGTGGACAACTTATTTTATCATGTGCAACAATTTTCAGACATATTGCTATGATACCGATCGGTAAAATTTCTTAACAATTTCAAAACGGTCTCAAAATTTAATGCGTTCACATTTCCGTCTGAAAATTGTTTTGTTCGCATCAAATAACCAAAATTTACTAATAAAAAAGATTTTCAGACGTATTGCTATGAGACATTTTTTTTGTCTCATTTTTAATTTTTTTAAGTGATTTTACGGGTTTGCGCTACACCACTAACGTCTGAAAAATATGTTTCCGGTATCTCAGAACTATCATTCAACTACAGTCTGCAAATCAGACATATTGCTATGATGCAGTTCGGTAAAATCTTTGACAATTTTGAAAATTCGGTCAGATCAAACGCTACGCGGAAAATGTCTGATATTGGTATTTTCGAGTTCAGGATAATCGTATCTATCGATTTGATGCGGTTTTGGCCGTATTGTTATGAGACAAAAATTTTGGTCGTGGGCTCTAGTTCTATTAAACAGAGGTCCCCAAACTAAGCTATGCCAATGCTATGCTATGGTAGACCAAATTAATTTTTACTCTATGAACCTAATTTTCCTTACTGACGAAGCGAACAAAACTATAAATGAAACAATATTCCAACATACGTTTTACTACCTATAGGTGGCGGCAGATAAGTAAAACGTGGAGGGGATATGCTCAGTATGAAAAACAACATCATTTTCATACTACGCATATCCCCTCCACGTTTTACTTATTGGCCGCCACTTGTACATTACAATAAAAGCTATAATTTAGAAGTCGATCCGAGTCAAACTGTGCATAATTAGGCCTTAAAACACTCGTATTTTGAGGACCCTCATTATGTTACGGTTGCATAAAATAGGTATTATTATTTGGTAAGCATGACAAACCAATTAAGAGAAATAAAATACTGATAAAGTTACATAATTAGGATGAAATTATCCCACACAGCATGCAAGCATGCTTGCTTACTAGTTACTAATACATTTTCTATAAGTAATGGATATTATATAGGATAAAGGAATTACAAGTGACCTCATGCCAGATAGTAGTCTAACAGCTGTGCTCCAAAACGCTTAAGGTGACATTACTGAACATTGACATGCTAATGTCTCAGAGTGCGGCATAAAGACTTAAAGCAGTCGTAAGAAATGGCAATATACTAAAGTAAGTTTTCCCCACAGCGGTTCAACTGGAAAGCCGAAGGGCGTCCTGCACACCACGGCCGGTTACCTCTTGTACGCGACGGCGACCTTCCGCTACGTCTTCGACTATCGGGAGAAGGATATCTACTGGTGCACAGCCGACGTCGGCTGGATCACCGGACACACTTACGTGGTGTATGCGCCGCTCGCTAACGCTGCTACATCTGTGCTTGTAAGTGCATTTGCTGTTCCAGATTGCTGTAGTACGAAAACCTATAGTTTATAATACCACGCGTGGCAGCATAGTAAAAACATGTAGGTATATGTGACGGTATTTACCAATTCCGCAGACCTCTTAGAAACAAACTTATGTTTACTTTGATGACCGGCATTCTTCAAATATTACGAAGCCCATGAGCGGCTGCGATTACGTACTCGTATGTACCTATATACATTCCATTATTTGAATCGCTTCCTCAGTTTCACCTATTGAGTTGTTCTAAGTTCCCTCAGCTTCTTTATTAGTTAAATGGTTTTTTTTGTGTTGAAGTATTTTTATGTCCGGTCTATAGCTAGGCATAAATTTGTGTCGGTACTGTACCGGTACCTGCCCTAAACAGTGTATTTTATTTTTAAATAATTTAATGAATGGAATGAATTCGGATAGAGTTTCGAGCTCATGATAATAATATGGTACGTATGAAGAGTAAATCCTTAGTTCACATTGTTTTGACAATTCAGTCACGAAAGTCCACTGCCTTTCTAAAGATCTCACAACGTCACCTTGTTATCCAACCTTGATACGTAACGGAAGTCATTCCATACCTAACCTACATAAGTCTATGTAGTAGCATTCATTGTGAATGAAAGTAAATACACACCGTAATTAGCACTGCATATTGTAACAGAATGACCTACTTACAGCTCTATGATTATATATATTTTAGATGGAGGAAGGACAAATTACCTGTTGTACGATTGTTATACTTTTAAAGTCATAGTTAATTGAAATCCTCTGCTTGCACCTTCGATATTATTCCCTTACGCAAAATTTGCGACCAGACGTAGATTTAGAAAGAAAAGAAAGAAAGAAAACATTTATTGATACAAAACGACACATAAAAAAAAGAAAATTCAAAAAATAAATTACGTTTCTTCTCTTTCTTCTTGGCTAGACCCTAAATTTAAGGAGTCTAGCTAGATAATGCTGGGTTTCTGCATCTCTACTAGAAGCATCTCTATTGACTTAAACATAAAATTGTTCTTCTACCACGCATCCCTAAATATTTGAACAAAATTTCTGATATTTGGTCTATTTTCAAAATGCACACTGCCCGTCTCTTCGTACATACTTATTTTAACTTGAATAATCTTATCTACTTTTCACTGGCAGAGGTAATAATCAGGAAACTTCCTGTCTTCTGTCCGGTAAAGCAGGCCTAGCTAGTCACGTAATTTTGTGCAGTGAATTAAAGCATTTGTATTGTTACAGTTTGAAGGAACACCGTTCTACCCCGACAACGACCGCTACTGGTCCGTCGTGGACAAATACAAGGTGTCGCAGTTCTACACCGCACCGACTGCCATCAGGACGCTTACCAAATTTGGAGATCACTACGTGCAAAGGTCAGTTTTGAGTTATATAAAGGCAATTAAGAATATTTTTGTAGGTAATTGGAATTTTTACCCTTGGCTCAGTCGAGCTGAGTAACTGGATCAGGGGCCTTACCATGACGTCTTAATGCGATTCAGTTTAGATTTGCTCGCTGTCAGATTCATACTAAAAGTGACAGTTAAAACTTGAACTGAGTCGGAATTAGGACGTCGTGGTAAGGCCCCAGGTCACGAACCATTTACCGCCCCATCTTTACGTCACCTCGCTAACATTGGCAAATAAGGTCCTAATTTGAAGCAATTACCTAGAATACCTGTCGCAAAGTAGAGAGATTGGTTTTAGTTGACAAAATCACAGATTTATTTGACAAAACGATTCGGAGGTTGAAACGCTTCGCAGCCTGACTCATCTATGTAAAACCCTGCTAAGCTGAAGTAGGTTAAATATATTCCTGTGAATACAATTGATATTTTATGACAACATTAAAATATTTAAGTGCTATACTCGTATAATGCAGCTATCGTGATGAAATAGGTATAGGTACACGAAAGATGTAGGTACGTAAAGCAGCTTCGCGTGCTCGTTGAGTCACTGCTGCTGATGGAACTTTTTCATCACAGAAATCAAAATAAAACGGCAAAGAAGGACATTGGTATATTATTATTAAGTATGTACTAGATTGGTATATAGCAATTTTTCAAGATACAGTTCGTGCGAATGTTGCTTGTTATGTTTTGCAACAACT